>VYXD01001228.1:0-106740 GCA_013397195.1 Hylia prasina | reverse complement strand
GGCGGGGCGGGGCCTCTGACACGACCCGTGCCGCTCCGCCAGTGCCGGTTCCGGTTCTGTTGTCGCCGTCATGAGGAGTCGGAGCAACTCGGGCGTGCGTCTGGACGGCTACGGGCGCCTGGTGCAGCAGACCATCCTCCGCCACCAGGTGCGGACCCTGCCCGGGAATGAGGAGCCGACCCGGGGCCCCGGCGCGCCCCGCCGGCCACTGGGCCAGGGAGTTCCGTGTGAACGATGTGTCCCCTCCGCAGGACGCGGTGACGGGGCTGCTCCCCGCCAGCGCCGATCACCAGGACGCCTGGGTCCGGGACAACGTGTACAGCATCCTGGTGGTGTGGGGTCTTGGCCTGGCCTACCGCAAGAATGCCGACCGCGACGAGGACAAGGCCAAGGCCTACGAGCTGGAGCAGGTAGGAGGGAGCAGGAGCCAGGGGCGGGGCTGGTGTCACTCGGGGGCGGCCGTCACCCCGTTCTGGTCAGCCTTT
Source organism: Hylia prasina (assembly GCA_013397195.1). NCBI lineage: Eukaryota > Metazoa > Chordata > Aves > Passeriformes > Sylviidae > Hylia > Hylia prasina. Next base: position 106,255 of record VYXD01001228.1, on the reverse strand, counting down.
GGCGCAGCTGGATCAGGGGCCCAAAGGCAGTGCAGTGAGGGCGAGGACACGGCTGTCCTCCGAGGCGGGAGGCAATAGGAATGGATATCAGAGCCTGCTTTTCCCAAACCACACTGGAGCCCATCCAGAGGGTCTTAACCTCTGGCTCTGGGGTGATCTGGGGCCACAGCCCTTTTCTCAAGGGCTGGGGAGCCATGTCCTGCAACCGTGCCTTGTGTCCCGCTGAATAGCATGGCAACCTGGCCTTGCTGACAGACCAAGAAATCTTCCCTCTGCTGTCACCCAGGGGCTGTGAAAATGTGAGCAGGGGCTCTGATTACAAACGCTGAGCCCCACAAAGGTCAACAGCCAGCTGATCCTGAGTAAGGGCTTCTCCTGAAGGTTAATAAACTTGTTTTCCTTGTTCCTACAGAGCGTGGTCAAGCTGATGCGGGGTCTGCTCCAGTGCATGATGAGACAGGTAGGGGCTGGGGGGTGCCTCTGAGTGTCAAGTGGTCTCCTTAAAGCCCAGCTGTGCCACAGAGGCTATTGTCCTAGCTGTACCAGCACTCCACAGCCTTCTCTGATGAGCAGAGAGAAGGCCCCCTTCCAGGAAGTCTTGAAATAAGTTCTGAGTGAGCATCTGTCCTGGGTGTGATTGAAGTTCCAGAGCCGTGGGCTGGCCGCCAATGGAGCCTTTGCCAGCTGCTCCTTGTCTTGTGGCCTGGCAGGTGCTAGGATTCTACAGCTCTCCTCTCTGAAGGTGTTTGGGGTAACCCTTTTCTCTCTGCATGGTGTAGCTGTGGCAGTGGGCCCTCCACTGCTGCAGTCCTGTGCCACAGCAGCATGTGAGCCTGCGCTCACTGCCTTGGTGCAAAGTGGGGCTCAGCCCAGGGGTTGTGGAATTTCTGCCCTGCCAGGCACTACTCCGTGTGCTCCACTCATGGCATGGGGCAGCCCTTGGCTCCAGAGCTGTCAGAGCTCTCTGGAGACAGGGTTCAATGAATGCCTGCATCTCTTTGCCCTTCTCAAGGTGGACAAGGTAGAGGCCTTCAAGTACAGTCAGAGCACCAGAGACTGCCTGCATGCCAAGTATAACACTCACACCTGTGCCACCGTGGTAGGAGACCACGAATGGGGTCACCTACAGATGGATGCTACCTCCCTCTACCTCCTCATGCTTGCACAAATGACGGCATCAGGTAATGCTGGGGGCTGCCATTGCAGCTCTGAGTATGCTGATCTTCAGGTTCACCAGAGTCTCAGTTTGGGTGCAGCTTCCTGGGTGCCAAGCTGTTCCAATTGCTTCCGTGACCCCCCACTATTTTCTTACGCTCACAAGTACCTGAGGTGGGTTTGGGCCCCTTGATGTTGGTCTCTCCAAAAGCCCCTGTTTGTCTGAAGCCCCGGTACTGCTTAAGGGGTGGGAGTGGAGATGGAGTCAGCTAGGACATAGCTCCCGTTGGTCAGGCATGCAGCTGGGAGGAATAATCCCTGTGTTACCGCAGCCCCATCCTGGGTATGCTTGTGGGCTTGGAGCGGCTAATGTGAATTCTTCCCTCTGGTTTAGGCCTCCACATAATTCACAGCTTGGATGAAGTCAACTTTATCCAGAACCTTGTGTTCTACATTGAAGCTGCTTACAAAACTGCGGTGGGTAGCACGTGCTGGGGAAGGGGGGTGTGCTTCAGTGGTGGAGATATTGGACTGGTGTCTAGGAACAACTGCAAGTTCCCCCTGAGCCACACCAGCACCTTCTGGAAGCACCATGGATGGGTGGGATTCAAAGGCTTTCTGGGTGTCTGAAACAGTGCCTGGTTCACAGGACTTTGGCATATGGGAGCGTGGGGACAAGACAAACCAGGGCATCACCGAGTTGAATGCCAGTTCTGTCGGCATGGCCAAGGTGAGCTGGGAAGAAATGCTGGCTGGCGGGATGAGGAGCACCAGTGGCCCTGAGCTGCTTTTTGACAAGGCAGGCTGGGCATGTTGAACTGCTGAGGCTCAATGCCCCGTGCACTGATAGGTTCCTGGGGAGCAAGACTCTTGTGCACTGGGGTAAAACTGTGCCCTTCTAGCCTGAGTTTTGCCTGAACTGGGAGTGAAAAGTTAATCGGGGGGTGTGGCAGAAATGTCCCAGGCCCTTTTGATGTGTGGATATGTGGTCCCATTTTCACCAGGGACATTCTGCAGCCACAGCAGGGTTCAAATTCTTTTAAATTTGGGCAATGCTTTACACACAGGGACTTGCATGGAGTGAGAGCTCTTTCAGGTGAGCAGCATGGTGAAGGACATGCCTCTTTGGGTCTCACTGCTTGCAGGCTGCCCTGGAGGCACTGGATGAGCTGGACCTCTTTGGAGCCAAGGGAGGCCCACAGTCGGTGATACGGGTACTGTCAGATGAAGTGCAGCACTGCCAGGTGAGATCCATTCAGGTGTTACACTGTTTCAAGAGGAACTGTGATCTTCTGGGCTTGCAGTGTGAATGATGCCTGACACCCTAACCACCTCTCCTTCTCCTTTGCCCAGTCCATCCTCCACTCAATGCTGCCCAGGGCCTCCACATCCAAGGAGGTGGATGCCAGTGTGCTCTCTGTCATCTCCTACCCGGCATTTGCTGTGGAGGACAGGGAGCTGGTGGAAATCACCAAGCAGGAGATTATCACCAAGCTGCAGGTGAGCATCTCTGCCCTTGTCTCACTGTTCCCAGGAGACAGCTGCAGTCCAAATTGCTGTAGCCCCTTTTTTTCCCAAAAACATATTCTGTGGGGGGTTGCCCTGGGGCATGTCCTCTCCCAGTCTCCATGACCTGTGGCAGAGGTGTACATAGAAGCAGTCCTGTATGCTGTGTCCCCGGGCTGTGACTGTGGTACGTGGGTGCTGGGTGGGTGAGGGAGGGGGTGTTTGGCTGAAGGAAACACTCTGCCCCTGTTTCTGCATTGGAGGTACAGGATATCTCACAGTGTGCCTCCTGCTCAGCAAACCTTTCCCTCCCTTCCAGGGACGCTATGGCTGCTGCCGCTTCCTCCGGGATGGATACAGGACTCCCAAAGAGGTGAGTGTCCTCAGCCCTGCTGCCTGAAAGAACTTGACTGCCAAAGCAGCAGCCACCTGGATGCAGCACAAAGGCTGTGTTGGGGAGGACCAGGAAGACAAGAGCCCTGAGTAGCCCCAGGCAGTGTCATGGGTCTGGGCAAGGCTCCCCAAAATGCCAGAGCTCATTGGAGAGGTGGTACCTCCCACTCACGCCCATAGCAAATGGCTAGAGGCTGGCTTTGCCTGCGTCCTGGGACCTGGTGGTGTGTCTTTCTTAGGCTGGGAGAAGGTGGAACCAGTGCCCAGCATGGGAACCTTGCTGAGGTGGGTTCTCCCAGGGCTGCACCAGCCCTGGGCAAGGGCTGGAGGCCTGGGGAGATGGCTGGAGAGCCGCTACCCAACAGCCTCATCTATGGTAGCTCTGGAGGTCACAAAGCTGCTTCTGTCTCTCCTAGACCAGCTGTCAGTTTGGGTACTGCCAGAATGGCCCTGGGAACAAGTGGAGAGTTTGTTGCTTTGGGGAGAGAAAACAGGAAAATTGTATAAGCAACAGTCTCATTTGTTAACCACTGAACTAGGAAATTATACTCAGAGGCTCTTAAGTCATCACCAGCTGCTAGGCCTGTAATCTTTGATCATGAGTACCTCTGAATGCTTCTCCTTTGCTGCACCTCTTCAGACCTGCCCATAATAGGCAGCATGTGTGGCTGCCCCCCTCCAGAGCCAGAGAGAAGCAGCAGCATCTCCAATCCAATGTTCCCAATGCTTGTGAGGTCTGGCAGCATGCAGAGTTGTGGATTATGTACTGGGGAGCTGTGAGGCATGGAAAGGGCAGCAGTGCCTGCAGAAGCATGCAGCTAGCTGGAGATTGATGGGATTTTGGAAGCTTATGGCTGGAGCATAGGTAGAAGACATCTGCTCCCTCTATCCTCTCTGCCTGAATAGTCTGCTAAGGCCAGTACTCTCCCTCCTCTGCAGCAGACAGAGCAGTTAGCAGGGAGGGTCAAAGAAAGGGCACTACACCACATAGAACTGTGGTGCGAGGACTCTGCTCAGGCAGCTCTTCATCCTGGCAACTTCCCTTGTGTTGGGCTCACAGTGGAAGAACATGGCAGGAGGGTCCTGGAGGAACCTCTCTGACCCTGTGTGACCAGCCCAAGTCCTCTCACCTGGCTGGGCCAGCTTGATGATGCTGGAGGAGACAGATGCTGAGAGGCTCAGGCAGAGCAGGCAAGGCAAAGGGGACCCAGCATGGCACAGGGGATATCATGCTGTTGCTGTACAGCCCCCAGCACAAGGTCTGGGGTGTTCTGGGGGCTCTGGGGTGCTCTCCTGGGGACCAGGTAGACCCCAGAGATCTCCATTATCGGTGAAGGGGCTCAGGAGGGAGTAGTCCAATGCACAAAACAGAGGCTGGAGGTGAAACTGCTTTTCAGCTCTGTCTTGGTCACCTGCAGAGGAGGGCTTGGAGGACATTTGAGGCTGGGACCTCAGGAGGAGGAGAAGCCCTGTCAGTTTGAGGGGATGCTGTTTTGTACCACCTGCCTTGATGTCACTTACAGGACCCCAAACGTCTCTACTATGAACCTGCTGAGCTGAAGCTGTTTGAGAACATTGAGTGTGAGTGGCCTCTCTTCTGGGCATACCTGATGATTGATGGAATTTTCAGTGGAAACATGGAGCAGGTAAGAGAGGCGAGATCTACTGGACCAGTGGAAAAAAGTCCCTGGCAGGAGAAGTGTGCAAAGGAAGGATATGGGGAGCCATCACCAGCAGCAGATTCTCTCTCCTCCCCTCTCAGGTGCAGGAGTACCGGGAAGCCCTTGAGGGGGTTCTCATCAAGGGAAAGAATGGGGTGTGCCTGCTGCCAGAGCTGTACAGTGTCCCACCGGATAAGGTGAGTGATCCTGACCTATGGTGGAAAGCAGGAGTGTCTAACGGAATCACACGATATTCTGAGTTGGAAGGGACCCACAAGGATCATACTGCTGAAACTCCTGGTCTCATTACCAGATAATTAAGTTTTAAGTGCTTATTAAGCCAGATTGTTAGTGAAGGGGCACATGCAGTGGATGGAAATCTCATGTATAAAAAGGGTGGCTTGGAGCTGTTACGGAACTGTGTTGGATAAAAATTGGGGTTTTTCTCCCAAAGCATTTCTTGCTCCTACACACAAGAGTTCTTTGCTGACAGTCTGCTTGCTCAGAGACTGAGTGCACTGAGAGCTCAGGACAAGCAGACCCAGGCTGAGTAGGTGGTGCTGAGCTCCAGTTCAGTGGTGAGGGGATTTGTGTGGGCCTGGGCTAAGAGCAGTGGCCTCCTGATGCCCAGGTCATCCAGGAGAGATGTGCTCCTCAAGAGTATCAGAAATCATCTCTGGGTGCTCCTGGGGCATGTCAATCCTTCAGTGGGATGGCCCAAGCAGAGAAACCAAACATGGTCTGAGCAGCTGCTTTGTTGTGTGACATGGATACCTGGGGCAGTCGTAAGAGAGGAGGAATGTAACCAGACTCTTTTGGACCCTCTGTGACAAATACTGTTGTTGGGCCTTGTTTTAGGCCTTGAACTGCTGGACTGCAAGATACAGTGAGGATGCTTCCTTCAGCATTCTCTGTCTGTGGATCCCTTCTTGACCTTCTGGCTTGTCTTCCAGGTGGATGAAGAATACAGGAATCCACACACTGTGGACAGGATACCCATGGGCAAGCTGCCACACATGTGGGGACAGTCCCTCTACATCCTGGGTTGTCTGATGGCTGAGGTAGGGTCACCCTGGGTGCTGGGGAGGGCTGTGGGACCAGGCTCTGAGCTGTGAGGGCGCAAATACCATGACACCTGCCATGGGGAAGTTGTCACCTCCATCCCCCAGAACCTCTGAAAGGTGGGTTGTCCATAGGCATCACCCATTCTACCCTACCCATAAAATGTTAATCTCTTTATCATTTTTTTTCCACAGGGGTTTCTAGCTCCCGGTGAAATAGATCCCCTCAACCGCCGTTTTGCAACTGTCCCTAAACCTGATGTCGTGGTCCAAGGTGAGGGAAAGAAACCAGTCCCAAACCCCTGAGCCTGGCAGGTTGAGAGAGACTCCGGCTGTGTGGAATTCACAGAGGTGGCTCTGGGGTGGCTCTGCTTGCTGAGTTGCTGCCAATACCGCCCAGTCTCAGCCCTGGCAAGGTGGATGGAAGACTGGGGTGCAAGTCCTTCCATTTTATCCTGTGTTGACCCACAAAACCATCATCTGCTGCAGCCTCCTCTGCAGAGAGGTTGAAAACTCTCTTCCTGCCACTTGGTGAGGAAGACTTGTGTATAAAGTGTTAGGAGGGGCAAAGCAGACTTCTGCAATTGGAACTGGTTCCCAAGGGACCCCAGACAGCTTTCTCTCTGTGGTGTGATGCCTTGTATGTGTCCCCAAAGGCATAGAGCAGTGCTGTCACCCCCTTGTGCCTCTGTTGCACTTAAGACTGTCTTTCATCCACAGTGTGTATCCTGGCTGAAACAGAGGGGATCAAGGCAATCCTGCAGAAGGAGGGCATTGATGTGGAGACACTGGCAGACGTCTACCCCATCAGAGTGCAGCCTGCTCGCATCCTCAGCCACATCTATGCCCGGCTGGGTGAGCTGGGCTCCTTGCTCCTGCAGCAAAAGGGGTGCAGAAGGGTCTGTCCCACCCTTGGCACTCCTGCTCATAGACACTTGTGTCCTGCTCTCTGCTTGGCTGATGAGGATTCTGCTACCCATTTCTAGGCCTGATAAAGCCACTGGTGGCCAAGGAGAACAAGGTGGCAGTGCTATTCAGTGTGATTCTGGCAGGGATAGAGTTTGGGCTTGTCGTTGCAGTCACCACAGGAACAGAGAGAGACTCCGATCCCTATAGGTTGGACCTGGTGTGGGCAGGAGTTGTCTTCTGTTCCTGTACTCAGATCTGGATGAGGCAAGCTACCCAGACCCCAGGAAGGGTTGTCTGGCTGTCCCTGGCAAAGAGAGCCCAGAGCTCAGGCAGTACGGCTGTTGCTGGTGGGTGGGGCAGGGCTGAGTGTGAAGGGAGGATGTGCTCACCACTGCGTGCTTGCTCCTTGATGCTGCAACCCTTCGGGCAGGGGGTTTGCTTTGCAGGAGTCAGAGATTTAGCGTGGGCCAAAGGAGACACTTGATCTGCTGTGATTTAATTTGGCAGCTAATTTAGGCCACCAAAAGGCCAAGTGTGACATGGGCAGGGAGAGCAGCCTGGCGCCTTCCAGAAATGACAGACAAGGGGTGATGCTGTTGCTGCACCATCCTGGGCATTGGGAGTAATCCAGGAACAATTGGAATGCTGATAGAGCTGTCAACTTAGAGGGCCAGCCCTATGCAGAGAGACACCCTAGTCCTGCTCCAGCTTTTGACATGCCCAAAGACCAGAAGGTGTGACACTGCAGAAGTCAGGACAGGCTGTGTATTGCTGTTTCAGCATGCCTTTAGCCCTCTGGGCAGGTCTGGGGACAGAGAATTAGAGCTGTACCAGCTTGACACAGGGTTCTGGGATATTCCAGCTACAAACCAGCATTTCCCTGCTGGCTGGTAGCAAGAGGTTTCATGCTACTTTCTGCTGCAGCCCCTTTCATGAGGAGGCTTGTACTAAAAACTCATCTTCCGGCTCTCCCAGGCCGCAACAGGCAGATGTGCCTTACTGGACGGCCCTACCGGCATATGGGTGTCCTTGGGACCTCCAAGCTCTACAAAATCAGGAAGAGCATCTTTACCTTTACGCCACAGGTGAGTGACATTGCACAGACTCATTCCTGTCTATTCTGTGATGTGAAACTGGGCAGGAAGTTTCTTCAATGTCTGGGTACTCCAGTTATTCTAAGGTATGACCCAACACTATCTAAACAGCCTGGGAGTGTAGAGTAGTCCAACTGTGTGGCATGAGGCAGCACTGTTGGTGGTCCTGGCTGTGTGGATGTTGGGACAGTTTGAGCCTTTTAATGATCAGTGTTGGTTGAAAATCTGTGCTTACCCTGTCAAGGACACCAGGAGGAGGCTGATGGCAGACCAGGGACATGTGTCCAGGGGACAAGCAGTGTTGCAAGCCTAGCATTATGGGGAGTGCATGTGCACTTGGAATATGCACAACATGGACTCGCTGTGTGGGGCTGGATGCTGCTGCTGCTGAGCTGTGGCACTAGTTACAGCCTCATAGTTGTTAGCAGCCAGTAGCTGCCCTGGGGGTTGAGGGTCCCTTGCTAGGCTGTACTAGCACCTGCTAAGTAAGGTGGGATGAGCCATCAGTGCAAAGGTGCGTGCTCTTGGTGCACAGCATGGCTATCTTGACTGCATGCCCTGTGGGAAGGCATGGGTGGTACTATAAGGACCTGGGGACTGCATGAAGGGCCAATCTTGTCTCTTGCTGTCCTCATAGTTCATAGACCAGCAGCAGTTCTACCTGGCTCTGGACAACAAGATGATTGTGGAGATGCTAAGGACGGACCTCTCCTACCTGTGCAGCCGCTGGAGGATGACTGGGCGACCAACCATCACCTTCCCCATCTCCCACACCATGCTCGGTATAGATACTCCAGCCTCGCAAGGCGTTTGGCTAGAGCAGCCCTGGGAAATAGCTCTGCATGAGGAAGCAGATGGGCAGATGTGTGACCATCTCAGTAACAGGGACATGGTGAGGCTGGAGCAGCCAGTAGTGTCCTGTGAAGAGCTTACTGCTCAGAGGAGTCATGCTGAGTGGGCATCTGGCCTGGCAGCTAACAGGGTTGCCGTCAGGTACTAGGGCCTGCAGCTCAAGGGCTATTTGCTGGCACAGATGTATTCAGGCTCCAGGCAAATAGGCTTGTAGGAAGGCCTTTTGGGAGCCAGACCAAAAAAGCAATTTCTCTGTAGAAGTGTTCTTGGTGCTCTTTTTGTGTCTTGACTCTTCCCTAAGATTAAGCACCTGCTAAAAGCTTTCCTAGTCAGCAGAGAGGGGAAAACAGTAAACCAGAAGGGGCAAAGGCACCGAGTAGAACTGGCTTGCCTGCAGCAGCTCACAGCTCTCCTGTGAGCCTGGTGCAGGAAGGTGACTTTGTTCTGCTTTAAAGCCTTTCTGTCTCTCCTTGTGTACTTGAAATCCCCTTAATTTCTCAAGTATCCCGTTTGCTGTGGTGCCTCCTGCCCTCAACAGCAGCCCCTGTAACTCCTCTGCTTCTTTCTGTCAGAGGCAGAGACAGAGCAGGGGGCTGTTAGGTGCTCCTGTCTGGTACTGTCTGCTTCTGCCCGAGATGAAATCCAACAACCCTGGAGTGCATCCTGGCATGGTTTTCCTTGACTCCAGCCTGGATGGTCCAGAATTTCCCTTTTTGGGTGTTGGTACTACAGCCTGACCATGTACCCCAGAATAAGGGTCTGACCATAGTGCTCTGGTTGTCTGAATTCCCACCTGGTCATGCGTAGTTGTCTGGGAGTGTGTTTGAGTGTGAGACCCTGACTGCCTGTGCATCTTCCACACAGATGAAACCAGCAGCAGTGTCCATCCCACGGTGTTGGCGATGCTGCAGAAGCTGCAAGATGGGTATTTTGGTGGTGCAAGGTGAGTGCAGCTTCCTGCAGTGCAGGAGGGAGAGGGCTCACAGCCTCCAAGAGCCTGGTTATGAGGATTCCTGCTGGGCAGAGCACAGGCTGTGGGGGAGCAAGCTGGGGAGGATATATTGGGATGTGCTAGGCTATCAGCGTGCCCTGGGGCTACAATCCCAACAGAGGAGGTGAAAGAGAGAATATAGCTTTTCATTTCATCAGACCCATGACTGCAGGATTCTTCTAATAGCTTTTGGGCAGCCCTTCCATGCCCACCCATGGCTGAAAGCGTTGCAGGCAGCTAAAGTAGACACCAGTGTGTGTATGCTCCTGGTGAACATGCCTCTCTCCATTAAGGGGCCTGCCCTGGAGCCAGGAGGTAAAGCCAAGGGTATCACCTCCCCTTTCTTCTCCATGTGACCTTCCTATCTCTTGCCCAGAATTCAGACTGGTAAATTGTCGGAGTTTCTGACAACGTCATGCCGAACGCACCTCAGCTTTATGGACCCTGGCCCAGAGGGTAAGGTCTTTGCCAAGAGTTACAGGCTCAGCAGTGGCAGCTTTGAGAAGCTAGACGCCGAGGAGTGGCTGCATGGCTTGCAGGTAGCGGAGGATGGTAAGGGAGAACAGGCCAGTCACCGCTATGGGCTGGCAAATGCCTAACTCACCCTTACAACTGTAACACCCACCCAACCTCCCTACCAGCATACACTGCTGTGTTCTTCATGTGCTTGGGTTTCCCCCATGTTCCCATCTGGCCCTCTGTTGACCTTGTCTGGATTGAGCGGCTCTGACCTTCATGAGCTGCTGTGTGGAGAAGAGATAAAGGGTTGGGAGTCTGCCTCCACTTGGGAGATGTGGCTGAGGGTCTTCGATACATAAATGGCAGTGCAGAAGGTGATAGCACAGTGACCAAGGTGGTGTGGAAGAGCCACTATGTCTCTGTTAATTAATCTCTGTTTTTTCCCAAAGCCTTTGCCCCTCCCCTGTGCAGAGCTGCTCCAGTGAGTGCCAAATTGAAGTCCTACTGCTGTGTAGAGAGTACCTGAGAATGCCTTGGCCCATCGCAGCATGAGGGACCCCCCCTTGTGCTGGGACCGTGACAGGGTGCAAATTTTGCTGTTCCCCTTGCAAGCAGGCCTGAGGACGTCTCCTTTGTGACCTAGGACTGGTCATAGTCAGTCTTCCCTCTGTCCGTTTTACCTCTGCAGCTCCTGCAGCCAGTGAATGCACTGCTGGGACTCTGAATGCTCATTTTTCTTGCCCTTCTCTTACTTCACCTCCAGCCTCCTTACAGGCAGCATCAGGGTTTGTCCAAGGTGTCTGCTTTGCCTCCCAGCTCCAAGTGAGAGGATCTGCCTGGCCTTTCAACAGCATCTCAAAGATGCTAAATTTTAAGGTTTTTCTGTGGTCAGATGCTGCAGCTAGGCAGGTGAATGTTCTCAAGGGTGGAGCTTAGAGGATTTTTCCAGCCTAGCCTTCAGGCACTGTCATGTGGCATTCTGTCCAGGGATGGAAAGGGGATGCCATGCTGCTTCAGGTGCAGTCAGCATGTCATCTCCTGGGGCCAAAACACCTCCGAGTTTGCCAGCTGCAGTGCAGCATAGCTTTGCCCTGGCCCTCTGTAAGTGCATTGACATCTCTGTGTTTTATCTGGGGCAGTTCCTCCCCAGGGGCAGCCCCTCACTTTTACCTCCTGACTGATCAGAGACCTGGCCTCTGAGCACCCTCTTCCATGCTGCTGTTATTGCATGGTGCCTCTGGTGCTCCTAATGTGGTGTTGGAAGCTGCTTGAAGCTGGTCAAAGAGCAAGGCAGCAACCATAACTCTTCCTGTAACTCCAGCTTATCAAATAACTGTTGCAAAACCCAACTTGCCTTGCTCCCTTGCTGGAGTCCTGCTTGGACTGTGCCCTTGCTGTGCCAGGGTGCTTGTAAGTGGTCACTGCTTGGACAAGCTGCTTCTGGCTGTACCTCCTCACTTCTTCCCTGGTGAGCAGTGTGAGGATTTTCCCACAGGGTTTGAGTGGGACACTCCTGTCCTTGCACAGGCTTGGATCAGAGACATGCTGCAGCCCCATTGCTTCCTTTGTCAAGGTGGGACACAGAGGGAGCCCCAGTTTGGGGCAGGCAGTGTCCCAGGCAGGAGTCATGCAGGAGCAGGGGTGCTTTGTGTGCCTTGCTGCTGGCACTGTCCATTAGTCCACCTGGCTGCCAGCACTGGCCCTACATTGTCACTTCATGCAGCCAGCAAAGCTTTGTCCCTGCTCAGGCACAGCTGGGAGCTCTCTGGGCCTTTGGGTGCTATGCCTCAAAGTGGCTGAACCCTGCTCTGCTGCCTTCCTTTCCAGAGGACACTGACGATGAGGTTGCTCAGTATCTGGATCATCTGCTGCAGCGCACTACTCCCCACTCAAACTTGCCTCCCACCACCCAGCAGGGAGGGCTGAACCGCTTCAGGGCTGCTGTCCACACCACCCGTGACCTTATGTCCCTGGCATCCAAGGCCAAGGACCTGCATGTCCAGAGTGAGTAACTCCAACACCCTCCACGCCTTCCCTTCAGCCTGAGGGTGAGGTTGAAGTGCTTTGGGAGCTTTCACATACTTTCACAGCTGTATGATGCTGGGGTTCCCATGACTGCAGAGGAACTAAGCCTAACTAAGAGGAACTAAGGGCAAAGGCACTTTATGTCCATCATGTTAGTCCTGGCCATGGAATATCTTGGAGTTGGTGCCTGTGCAGCCCCTTGGAAACTCAGTAAAGGATGGCAGCTTCCTGCAATGTTCCTCTGAATGGGTGGACAGAGGCTGCTTCTCCCATAACCAACTTCTCTGCAAGGACTGCGGGGACAGCAGTGTCAGAATATCTGAATTAGTTTGGGGCACAGTAGTGGTGATTGGGGCTGGACGTGTCTCTGCCAACCTGTGGGTTTTTTTTAGATGTTAGGATGTATGTCCCCAGCAGGATCTTCCAGGCATCGCAGCAGTCAGTCAAGCTGCTGAGTTCACCCCACCAGCATGACTTGGATGGCAAGGTGAGCTCTGTCTCTCCCAGACTGAACTATCTTTCAGCTATAGCCAGAGTGTCCTTGCAGGATTGCAAGAGGAAGTCTTATTGTTTGATGAGGGGGTCCATTTGGTGCAGGGTGGTGGTGGTGCTAATGAGCAGCACGGGTCTCCCTTCCCCCAGAGCCACACACCCTGCGCAGAGATGAACTTGCCACGTGATGAGGATGGCAACATGGACTGCAAAGCACTGGTGGACCAGCTGTGCGTCTGCCCCACACTGCAGGAGCAAGCAGACATCCTTTACATGCTCCACATCCTCAAGTAGGATGATCTCTGTGTCCTGAGGGCTCACTGTGCATAGAGGGTTTTGGCACAGCCCAGGACGCCTGCCAGGGAGCTGCAACAGGCAAATTGCTAGATATAATACAGCACCTCCTTCACCTTCACAGGGGACCCGAGTGGCACACGGGGCTTGATGGTGAGCCTGGCCCCACTGTCAAGGAGCTCCTCATTGAGCTGTACGTGCGGGTGGGGGAGACACGCCAGTGGGCCCTGATCCGCTACATCTCTGGCATCCTCAAGAAGAAAGTTGAAGCTCTGGATGAGGTAATAGCTGTACAGCCAGCCTCCAGCAGGCCAAGGTCTGTCAGGGAGGAGGCAGCAGAGTGAGCAGGTGAACCATGGCTGCATCAGCTCTGTCTCCCTCTGCCTTGTGCTGGGTCCCCAAACCCTCAGCTGTTGACAGCGGCTGCTTTTCTGTCCCCAGGCCTGTACTGACCTCCTGTCTCACCAGAAACACTTGACAGTGGGATTGCCCCCAGAACCACGTGAGAAGACAATCTCCACGTGAGTGTGGCACTTCCCTCTCCCCAAGCATGCTGGGCTGGGTCTGGATGTGAGCCTGTTGCTCTGGGGTCCATAGGCAGGAGTGGTCCTGGGTGACTGTCCCCACCTTATATCTCTCCTCTTGGGGCTGTACAGACGGGGGGTATGCAGGATTTGCACTGCTGCCTCTCACCTTCTCTGCTGTTTGTCCACACCCCAGCCCAATCCCCTATGAGGAACTCGTTCGCCTTATTGATGAAGCCAGTGAGAAGAACCTTAGTGTGTCCATCCTCACCCAGGTGAGGGGCCAGGGTGTCAGGAGACCTCACAGCTGGGTGTCTGCCCTGGTGAGCAGCAGTGAGGTGATCTGCCTTTGCCCCTCCAGGAGATCATGGTATACCTGGCCATGTACATACGCACGCAGCCTGTACTGTTTGCTGAGATGTTCCGCATCCGCATTGGGCTCATCATCCAGGTGATGGCAACAGAGCTGGCACACTCCCTGCATTGTTCAGGTACATATGGCAGGGACAGCACCCTAGCTGGGGTAGGTGCTGGGGTAGATACTGTGATGCTTGGGGCTCTCTCAGCCAGAAAGGAGTACTGTTAAAAGTGGGAAGCTCAGGCAAAGACAAGACCCTGCATGAAAGTGCCAGTGTCTGCAGCTGGACGTGTTCTTCAGCAGTACAAACAAGCGATTGCACTGCAATCTCCATCCCAGCATGTATCGGGCTGGCATCGGAAAGAGACCATGTTACAGGCAGCACCTGGAGCTAGTGTATGTCCTTGCCAGATGAGCTCCTGTACCAGTGCTCCCCCTGCTCACAGAATGGCATGCAGGGTAGAAATGTCCTAGGAGGACTGTGAGGCAGGCTACAAAATCACAGTTCTCTTCTCTCCAGCTGGAGAAGCCACAGAGAACCTGATGAATCTCAGCCCATCAGACATGAAGAACCTCCTCTACCACATCCTCTCTGGCAAAGAATTTGGGGTGGAAAGGAGTGGTGAGTCCCAGCACAGAGCATCCTGGGGCAAAGCTGAGTGCAGAGCATGGCCAGATCTATGTGTTCCTGCCTGTAAGGGGTGTCCCTGTTTTCCCCCGTGTTCAACACAGATGTTTCAGTACTGGAGGGGTCCAGCAGGAAGCTCTGCTTTTCATAAGGACAGTGCTGAGTGATTTCTGGGATCAGGCCCAAATCTCATGGATATTTGAGCTTTGCTTAGTTTGGCACTTGACCTTGTTGGGTCTGAATTGAAGCAGTTCTGTACTGTGCTCATAGATCTCTGATGCTATCATGTTAGAGGGCAAGGTGATGCAGAGGTACCAGCGCCTGGGCAGCAATGAGGGATGGCCATGCCTTAAACGATGTTGCCCACTCTAGACCTCTTTTCCCCACCAGTGCGTTCAGTGGACTCGTCACTCACCACTGCTGTCTCCATCTGTGACATGGGAGCTGTTGGGACCAGCAGGTCTGAGCGCACTGGCCTCGTCAAGCTGAAAAGTGAAATCAAACAGGTGAGGGCAGGTGGTGCAGGCCTCTCATGAGAGGTCTTGTGGGTGAAAATCAGCTAAAAACCAGGAAGAACTGATGGAAGACGGAGAGACAGATGCTTCCAGGAGCTAATTTTGTTTCCAGTCCTGCCCCGAGGGGAAAGTCGGGGTGAATCTGGTAGTGGATAGGGGTTGCTCTGGTAGTTCAGGGGGAGCACAGGGTTGCTTGAGAAGGTGCAGGGGTGGGCAGGACCATGTGGTGTCCCAGGTGTGGCTAGTGTCTTGGTTGGGCATCTTCCAACAGCAGAACTTTTGTTTCCTTCTTCTCTTACAGCAATTGGATAAACGTAGGCAGTCTTTGCCTGGGAGTAAGGTGAAGCCTCCTGGGTACTGCAGCTTCAGCTTTTGTCCCTCATGCCATGCACAAGGGCAGCTTCCCTGCATGCACATGTCAATGAGCTTCTCTCAGCTGCTGCAGCAATGAGTTGGCTTCCCCTCTATGTGATTGCCATTACAGCCAGCTGGGAGCTGTGCTCAAATATATTACACCCACAAAATCTGCTGAGCAGGATGGCATGATGCTGCCAGTGCCATGACCAGTAGTGACTGTGCTGGACAGTTCACTGGATCCTGCCTGCAGCCTCCCCAGCTATTTCTCCTCTGGGGAAAGAAGCCTCTGGTCAGCTACAAAGGCCAAGGACCTCCTCTTGTGCCTGTGTCCAGGAGGAGTCTTGAGCTCTACAAGGTGTCTTGTCATCAAAGGGATGGAGCTTGCTGGGGCTAAGCTCATGCAGCAGAGTTAGGGTCAACTTGCGGCAGTGTGAAACCTGACATCACAGAGGGTTGTCTGTGGGCAGTGACCTTCCTGCTGGTCCTTCTGTCTGCTCGAGACTAAATCCATGCCCATACTAGCAGAGCAGCAGCAGTCCTATTCCTGTGTGCAGGCCAGCACAAACCCACTGCTGCTGCAGCCCTGACATATACAGCCCTCTGCAGCTATCTTTTCAAAACTCCCTCTGTCTCTAGCCAACCCTGGCCCTGGGATAACTGCCCTGTGACCTGACCCTGATCCCCGCTCCTGCTGGTCTGTTTGCTGTGACTGCTGCCCTGCTCTGCCATGGTCTCATTTCCATCTCTTCCTTTCTCCTTCAGCCCCTCAGTTTGCAGTCCGGGGACATCGACCTCAAGTCCTGTCTGGTAACCTGTGTTTGTTGACTGCACATGGGGTCTGTTTTGTTTGTGGAAGGAAGGAGCTGTGGTCTGTGGGGTGCTACAGGGAGCTGAGGCTGTAAAGTGGGCTTCACTGGGGGTGTGGGGTGGCAGCTCTGTCTTGGGAATGATGCTGGAGAGCCACAAACTCTTGAGCAGCAGTAGGCTGTGTTCCTGTGGGATATTTAACTTTGCAGCAGTCTCTGTGGTTCTTGTTTTGTCTGCCCAGTCTGCTGGGCGCACAGAGCTGCTGGGCAAGGACTCCTTTTCAAGCATGCTGGAAGACCAGGGCAGTAATGACAGCCGGCAGGGCCAGTGGCAGCGGAGGCGCCGGCTGGATGGGGCCCTTAACCGTGTCCCTGTGGGCTTCTACCAGAAGGTCTGGAAGGTCCTGCAGAAGGTGAGTTAGACATCAGCTGGTGCCTCTCCATTCATGTGAGCCTCCAGTCCCAGGCACCAGCCTTGACGGGGGGACTTCGACACTCAGGGCTGGTCCCTGATGTTGTGTGGATACCTGCTTCATAGACAAAGCCTGCAGCTGACCTTGGAAAGCTGTGGAAGATGTGCACTTGCCTTGTAGTCTTGTAGGACCTACCTCAGCCTGCATCTTGCAGAGGGGAGCTGGGGTCTGCTCAGGTGCTTCATGTATCAGGCAGACAAGGGCATGGCTAGAACCACAGCCATGAAGGTGCTCTGGGCACAGCCCATCCTCAGCATGGTGAGCCCCCATGCAGGGGGGGCTCTGGCTGATGCTGAACTGATGGGAAAGGAGTGATGCTATATGGAATCAGGAGGCGGAGCTGGCGCATATGGGCAGCATACACCAGTGCTCAAGTGGGAGCAAGTTTGTGGGCTGGACCTGTGTATCTTAGCATGGTGCTTCTCCAAGCCTCAACCATGAACTCTGCTTCTTGTTCTGCAGTGCCATGGCCTCTCTGTGGAAGGCTTTGTTCTTCCCTCCTCAACAACCAGAGAGGTAGGAGGTTGATGTGAATGGGTAATGGGGCACATGGGTTGTTGTTATTCTGGTGCTGGTTATTCTGGGTGATTACCCAGCATACCTCAGGAATTGGGCGGGTGATAGTGCTCTAGGTACATTTCTTTCTACCTCCTCACAGATGACCCCAGGGGAAATGAAGTTTGCTGTACATGTGGAGTCTGTCCTCAACCGTGTGCCCCAGCCAGAGTACAGGCAGCTGCTGGTGGAAGCTATCTTAGTGCTCACCATGCTGGTGGACATGGAGGTGCACACCATTGGTGGCATCATAGCTGTGGAAAAGATCTTGCACAAAGCCAATGACCTCTTCTATGAGGAGCAGGTAGGGGCCAGGCCTCACCCAGAGCTGCTGGCTACATTCCCCATAGCTGTGCAGGGCTCAGCCACTTGGAGAGCCCTGCCTGTTGTCCCCATTGTGTTCATGGGGCACATCAAAGCTGTAGTGTCTTCCTCCCTGCTCATCATCAATGTGTCACATTGAGAGCAACAGAGGAGGCTTGGGATGGGACAGATAAGGGGATTGCTTTTATTCCTAATGATGCCTTTCTGCTTCCCTGTCCAAAATCCAGAAGGCCTTGGGTGCTGATGAGCATATGCTGGAGAGGGATCCTTCAACAGGCATCTGCAGCATGCTGTATGACAGTGCACCAAGCGGCCGGTTTGGCACCATGACCTACCTGTCCAAGTCGGTGGCCTTGTACGTGTACGACTTTCTGCCCACAGATGGCTGCTCCATGCAGTAGCTCTTGCAGTTCCTCATTGGATTGTAGGTGCTCTAGGATGGTTGTTTCATACATCTTGCAAAGATGAACACTAGGTTAGTTTCCAAGGCAGCCTGCTTGGCCATATCTCCTCCCAGCCCTGGCCTCTGAGGAACTCCACAGGAGGCACATGTCCTAAACTGACCCGTGCCTCTGTGGAGCAAGGGAAAAGCTGAGCTTTTAAGCGTGCTTGTGTTAGTAGGTTCTGTCTGCATGACTCCTGAACCATCACCCCATCACCAGACCTCTGTTTGAGGGAATTTGAAAGGGCTCCCCTGACCAGACCTGTGTGCTCAGCATTACAGTACTCTCTGACCAGCTCACACTCTCCCTGCCTCCAGCAGGTTTGCAGTTTTTATCCTCTTCTGTACTTGTTTTTATTCCAAATCTGCAGGATTTATGCTAGTGTAGGCTGAGGCTCTTGCTCTTCCTGCTGCTGATGGAAACGATTTGCTAGAGGAATAGGTGATGGTGCCTGAGCCTTTCTCCCAGCGCATCCAAAATCAGTATGGTCCAGCCCAGCCATACCTATGCTGCTTGGGAGCAGGCAGCCATCATCCCCCGCTGGGTGTCCTGTGTGCAGAGCTGGGGAGGTTGTGGTAGCCAGGGTCCTTTTTACCTCCAAGCTGCTAGTACAGGGCTTCTGGCTGGCTGGGACACCTCTACTCTATCCCTGGCAGTGGTGCTCATGGCCAAATCACAGGTTCCTGAGTTCTCATGCCCTGTGAAGCAGCTCTGAGCTGGCTAGTTGGTGTTACCTGTGCAATCAAAACCAAGCTTTTAATGCTCATCTTGACAGCCTGGCACAGAGAGGGGTGGGGACACAGTGGATCCCTGCTCTAATCTATCCTGCAGGTCAGCCCCCACTCAGGATGGTGCAGTTGGACAGATGAAGATTGGGCACACATGCCACAAAGTGGTGGAGGATGTGGGGTTCCCTTTTGGCTCCCTGGTTCACCTCCTTAAGACCTCAGTACACTCAGCATATTGAGCGACAGGCCAAGAACCCTCACTTGCACCCCCTGACCTTGCAGTGTCCCACAGCTTGTCACAGGCCAGCCTGATATCATCCGTGTACCCCTCCAAGATCGGTTTACAGCTGTCAGTGAGCAAGCTCTGAGCAAAGATCCCCTTCCCCTTTGGGAAAGGTTGATCCCATCTAAGAGCAGCATGCCTTGTTAAAAAAGTATTAAAAAAACTGAAATTGTGGCAGTGACATCAGCCACCAAGCCATATATTCAAGAGACTATCTCTTTCAATGTCACTACCCACAACTGGAAGGACAGAGGAAAGAACCTATGTTCCAGAATCCCTTACCAACTATCCCCAGGCCCTGAAGTCTCCTTTGATTGCCCTTGGACTGTGTGTTGCGATTTCATTGCCACCTGCATGGAAGAGCAGCAGTGGATAACTGTATGAAGCTGAACCCAGCTGGGAAGTTTCCTAGTGCCGTGCTTAACCTTGGCCCCAGGTCCTCTTACTTCCCTAAGAGGACTGTATGTGTGGCATATTGGACTCTCAGAAAGGAGTCACCTACAACTCTAACCCATCTTTCTTGTGGAGGTGGACATGGTCTGTGGGTGTCACAGCCACGGCAACACCTCTGGTGTAGATGGACTAACATCCATATCATCCATTGCCTGGCCTTCCGTGTGAGAGGTTCATACCTGCTGTACAGAGGCATGTGGGGAAGGAGGGTGCCTCCACCCACTCCTTCCCTTTAAGTTACTGCCTGCACCTGGCAAGGGAGAATACAGGATCCCCTTGAACCTGTGGATTTTATGGTGGTTGTTCCTGTAAGGAAGGGCAGAGCCGGTTCCACCAATCTTTCTCAGACTCTCCTATGCCCCTTAATCTTTCTATTTCTCATAGCTGAGCCCCCAGGGTGGGCAAATCTTGGCCACACCTAACACAGCTGTTCTCACCACTGCCATCCTTCCCAGTGAAAGGCTCTGGCACTCCCTGCACGCAGAAGCCTGGATGGCTGTGTGTTTTCATGGCCCTCCATCTGAGGGGCCACATCCACTCTAGGAAGCACAGGAGATGTGGTTTCTGCCAGGTGGATGTTACAGCCTGAGCTCCTTCTAAGAGGGTGATGGACAGCAGCTGAACTTGTCTCTTGAGCTGGGCAGGGTGACACTGCCCATGCAGCCTGTAGTGCACCATGGCCTGGCTGTGTGTGAGTGCAGGAGTGGCTGCCAGGCAAAAATGGGCCACTCCACTGTGGATAGGGCTGGCTTCAGAGCCAGATGTTTTTCTCTGTGTGTGCCTTTGTTTTCTGATGTCCAGGTTTTGGCCACAAAGCCAGATGCTCTCTTCGAGCAGCAGCTCTTCTGTGCATGTGGGTGTATGGAACATCATGCTATGAAAAGCCAGTGTCCATAAAGGAGGCAGACAAGCCCTGCAACTTTATTCAAATAAAGGAAGAGAGTCCACTGGGCCATCAGTCTGAGGGATTTTGTCTCTAGAGGTTTCAGAGTGCGGCCTCCTTTTATCTTAAACTTCTTGCCTCATGTCGCCCTCTTCCTTACCCCTTATTGGCTGAGATGCTAGGAAGGTACAGCCTTCTCGAACTGCCGACCACATATTCTCCCCTTGAGCCTGTCATTTCCCCCCAAAGTTCAGAAACTCAGTCTTGTATGGACCCATTTGTCTGTTTCAGGAGTCAAGCTGTCTTGGTTCTGTAACAAACCTGTGGCTTGAAGTGGGTAGAAACATTAAGACCTATTTATAAGACGTTAACACCCATACCCTCACCCATGGAATTGTTTGTAAAGACATTAGCACACATCTTTCCTATCATGGCTAATCCCTCCCTGTGTGACCCCTGCTCCCGTCAGGGGAGCCTTGAAGGGCCCGAGCTCCTTCCCAGCGCCTCCCTCTGACCCGAGGTATCCGGCGGGAGCTGCCGGGAGTCGGGGGGGCCCGGGGACCTCCTGAGGTGCGGCTCCTTGAGCAGGGCGGGCGCCGCGCAGGTGCAGGCCACGGGCCTTTTTAAATTACATATTTAGAGAACAAACACCACCCCGAGCTGCGTGGCGGACCCAATAAAAATGTCTAACACTAATTGGCTGCCTGTTCTTACGCGGCGGGCTGGGGGAAAGATGCTGGCGGGGCGGGCCTACAGCTACCGGCACGCCGCGAGGCCGGAACTGCCGGTCCTGGCGCGCCCTGGGCAGTGGCATTGTGGGTGCTGCTCCCGGCTGTGCCGGCCCCGATGGCGGGGGTGCCGCCGCCGGTCTACGTATACAGCCCGGAGTACGTGGCCCTCTGCGACTCCCTCTGCAAAGTGCCCAAGCGGGTCAGCGCCGCTGCGGGGGCGAGGGGGCGCGGGGACAGCGGTGAGGCCCGGGCGCGGAGGCAGCCGGCGCCCGGCACGGCGGCAGGAAAGGAGGAAGCGGGGGAAACGGGCGGCCCTAGCGGGAGGAGCGGGGAGAGCTCGTCTGCGTTCACATCGGCCCTGGCAGCGCGGGCTCTGACGCTGAAGTGACGCTTCCCTTCCCCGGGAAGCCGTGCACGGCTGTGCTTCTGCCCGGGACAGCGGAAGGTCCTTTCACACGGCATGGGCACGGACCGGAGATGGGACCCAGGCAGGGAAAGTCGCTGCTGGGAGGAGTGTGAGCCACACGTCGTCTGCGAGTCCTTGGGCGCCTGGTTGCTGGCTTTCTGTCTCACAGTCTTATTCTTCTCTTTAGGCCAGCATGGTGCATTCACTGATTGAAGCGTACTGCTTACTTGACCAGATGAAGTAAGTGCTCCCTTTTTCTGTGAAGGGATGTTTTATTCGCTAAGGTTTGGAAGGTGCTGAGTAACTTCAGGTTTCACACTGTCTCTGCTGGCGGTGTGATTGTAGGAGCCCGCACAATGTGTATTTCCAGGATTAAGGGAAAATGTTTGTTTTGCTACATGGACACATTTACAGTAATTGTGGCAGGTGTAATTCATAGTTACAGTTCTGGTCTGGTGGAGCATTCATAGCCTTTACAGAGTGTGTGTCACCCCCGTGCTTGGGACTCTGAGCAGGGTGATAGACCTGGTGCTGCTCC
Organism: Hylia prasina; assembly: GCA_013397195.1. Classification (NCBI taxonomy): domain Eukaryota; kingdom Metazoa; phylum Chordata; class Aves; order Passeriformes; family Sylviidae; genus Hylia; species Hylia prasina. Next base: position 84,358 of record VYXD01001228.1, on the reverse strand, counting down.
AGATTCACTGATCAGTCAGTGCTGATGCAGAGAGAGATCATGTTGTTTTCCTGTATTGTCATTGACTGGGGAGACTTTTTGTGAGGTCTGCATGCTGTTCAAGAGAGAAGACTGGATGAGATCTGCGGCAGAAAAGTGAGATACCTGCTGCCTTGTTTGGCTCTTGACGCTGGGGCATATGAAGGGAAAAAAAAGAAAGGCATAGCTTGGCCGCTCTTGTGAAACATCTCATAAAATCTTTAAAAAATGTGCTCCAGTTCAGCACAGCCAGAAGGTCCTTTTGAGACTTCTTTTTTAAACTATTTTTTTTTCTGGCAGAGAGTGCTTGGGAAATGGCTGCAGGTATCATTATGGAGCAGACCTAAAGGACTGTTGCCCTCACACGGGATGGGAAGCATCGGGGTCAGACTGGAGCTGGGAGCTTCCTGTGCTTTTCCTGTAGCAAAGAGGCTGTGCTGCACTACCTGTATGTTCTCCCAATGTCCAAGTTTTGGGGAGGGTTCAGTGTTTTGTAGGATTTGTTTAGGCACACTGCAAAGCACCCAGACCCAGGAAGGTGCTGTGCAAGTTGCTGGCAGCAGTGACAGTCTGCTTTGGTGCAGGTCACAGCATGCCAGAGGCATTGCACAGCTCCTGATCCAGGCTGAGGTCCTGCCACAGCTCTGTTCTGGGCCTGGGTGTTTCCCTCCGTTAGTTCCTCTGTGTGTAACCTGAATGTTGGATATACTGGGGATTGCACAAACTGAGACAACGTGCAGAAAAGGGAAGAAAACTTGAAGCAAAGTGGGAAGGTTAACCCAGGCAACATCTGCAGGTGTTTTTCACTGGGGTGTGCATCACAGGCAGTGCCAAACCAGGCGCAAGGCTGCTCCAGCTCAGCTGGGTGGCTTTCTCACTTGAATGACAGTTGAGTGCAAGAGGGAGAGGGAGTTTCATTTGCGTTTACAACAATGACAGCCAAAAGAAGGCTCTTAGGGTAAAGGCTAAAGCTGGACATTCCAGCTGAACCGTGGAGCCTCTTTCCCTGATATGCTCCGTTCTTCCTCTCTGCCTAGGATAGTCAAGCCAAAAGTGGCCTCCATGGAGGAAATGGCGAGTTTCCACACAGATGCTTACCTGCAGCACCTGCAGAAGGTCAGTGAGGAGGGGGATGATGACCACCCGGAGTCTGTGGAGTATGGACTGGGTAAGGATGCACATCTTCATAAAGAGATTCATTGAGTGCCAGGGCTAGGATGCTTTTTGCTGGAGCTGCAGTTAGAGGGGTGAGCTCAGGGGGATGCTGGGCTTGGTTTTGGAAAGAAATGCTCTTTGACAGGGTATTGCTGAACCCCAGCAGTCATCTGACAGGCTGGCACTTTCCCTGGTATCAGCAGAGGGTACAGCTAGTCTCACATTGCTGCTCTGTGCAATTTTGCATGTGTCTTGCTGACTGGGGCTGGTGTCCTTTGCTGCTGCTCTGAGGCTCTGAAATAGGATGGAAGACCATGACGCTGACCTTGGCCTGGAGCTCGGACTGGCTGCTGCAGGCCTGCTGTGCGGAGGGCCTGCATGAACAGTGGCCTGGAGCTGTAGTGATTAGAGCAGCCGCTGTCTTGTCTGGTGACTCATGTCTGGAGCAGAGGGCTCTTGCCCTCCTGGACCTGAGACAGCCTGAGCAATGCAGCAGGTAAAGCCATGAGATGGCTGTGAGGGCTGTCTTGGTCTCAGGAATGGGAAGAGTAATGCAGAGGTGCAGATTCTACGCTGATTGTGAGCCTGGTTTTTCTGAATATGAGAAATTTTAGCCTGCCAGCGGCTTGCTGAGCATTCCCAAGGGAAAAATTCTTGGGAGATTGTTTCTCAGGACAAATCTTTGTAGACAATTGCTCTTGTTCTCAAAACAATTCTGTGTAGCTGTGCCTTTGTGTTTCTCTAAGCTTGACCAATGGAACCAGAGAGGTGTCAGTCCTATGGATCAATAATATGCCTCTCAGCGCAGCATGTTATAAAAGGGCTGAATGAATTGTAAATAAAGCCTTCTGATCTTTCTTCTACCTTGGAGTCAAACTTCTTTATTTCATGTCCAACAGTGACAGCTGATCTCATGAGTGTCCCTTAGACTTTACATTCCTGAAGCTGCTCTGTCTGCAGGAAGACAAGCAGCCCTGGTGTCATGCTTTGTGGGCAACAGCTGCAAGGAGGCTGCTGTAGGACTAAGTGAAGATTATACTATAGATATAGACCTACAGCTTACCTAGGCCTGACTCGTTTGTGGATGTCCATTTTTAGGGAAGAGTTATGTTAGTAACTGTGCCAGGGCTTTTCACATATCTGCTGCTCCTTCCTTCTCACTCTTGCCCTGTGTGTGGGGGAGGTCTGGGGGGGTCCCTCCCACAGGACACTGTCCCTCCCACAGGACACTGTCTCTCCCACAGGACACTGTCTTTCATTAACTTTAACTTCTCCAGTGCAGATCTTTCCTATGGGTACCAGTTTTTCAAGAACTTCATCAGTATGGGTCCTCCATGAGATCAGTTCTTCGGGAGCAGGCCGATTCAGCCTGTGTCAGTCTTGAAGGCTCAAACAAAAGGACTGTGCTTCCCCTGGAGGAAAAGGCCTGTTGTGTCTGACATGTGGACTCTTACCTGCAGGTTATGACTGTCCAGCCACTGAAGGGATCTTTCAGTATGCAGCAGCTGTGGGAGGAGCCACCATCACTGCAGCCCAGTGCCTGCTGGATGGCAAGTGCAAGGTAGCAATTAACTGGCCTGGAGGGTGGCACCATGCAAAGAAGTAAGAAAATAATCTCTTCCCTTGTGTTTTCTTATTTGGTGTCTGAACCCTGCTTCCTAGGCTCCCAGCTTCCCTGTGAACCCTCAGGGTGCAATGATCCAGTTGGAAGAGAAAGCAAGGTATGAGGGAAGGCAGGAGATAGAGAGGAAAGAAACAGAGGGCAGGGCAGAGGCCTGAGAGGCAGGTCACTGCCCAGTGCTGATGCTGTCACTGTCACGTGCTGCAGAGCAGGTCTGTGGCAGGTGTACTCATACATATTGTGATTCCTTGATATATCATTCTCTCAGGAAGTTCAAGCGAGAATGTATTTTGTGGGGTCCATGAAGAAGCACAGTGGAGAGACAAACAATTGATGTTACTGCCAGTTTGGAACACAGTGAGAATATAGTGACATATCCAGATTGTTTTGTGTGGTTTTTTAGGTTTCTTAATAAGAGGTTTGAAACAGTGCAGGACTGACCTTGGGTTTCCCCAAACTCCATGTGGGGGCTGTTTCCTGTGAGCTCTAACATGAGTATGATCTTCCAACACAACAGGAGAGGAAGTGAAAATTCTGTCCCTGAATTCTCTGGTTCTGTTGTGGTAAAATAATTTGTTTCTGTCCCATTTTTCATGGAAGTATGTTATATTTAACTTACCCTCCCTATCTCCCAAAACATGAGGACTCTTTGCAGTGCAGACAAGACACCACCCTTCCTTGTCAACAGCCAACTGGTGTTAGCAGTGCTGTTCTGTGTCTCTGGGGAGCCTCAGGAGTTCTCGTGGGCCCTGTCTAACCATGGCAGCTTGTACACACATGTGCAGATGTCTTGCTCTGGTGACTTTTCTGACCTGGCAGAGGAACTCTGGAGGTCTAACAGTACTGTGCAAGTGCCAGCAATACCACCGTCTCAGCCTGTTTCCTGGTGGGCACTTGGCTGAAAATAGCTTCAGCTGCAGCTTGCTGTGAAAGGAGACTTGCCCTTGGCAGATTTAAGCTCTTGCTCTGTGCAGAACTGATGGCTTTTGGGAAATCTCTTGTTATCTTCTGTCTGGATTGCATGGCTTAAAAAATGCCTGTTATGAAAAAAGTCTTAGTAGTGTTGCTGCTGCTGAGCTATTAGCACTGTTCTGCGAAGCAAAGAGTCTGTTTATAAAAAAGGCATTTAATACTCACTGATCCCAAAGGAGTCTTCCCAGTCACCCCAGTAAGTTGGTGTGTGATGCTTCAGGGTAGATGCCAGCCCAGTGTGAAAATCCAGCCAGACTGACACCAGATTGCATGTGCTTGGTTCTAGGACCTGTGACCCAGCAAAATACATTCCTTTTGTCAAAAAACACCTGCTGTCTGGTGGTTTCGTTTCTTTCCTAAATGTAGGAATCACCTGGGGCTTTGGAAGCTCTTGGTTCAGAGGATGCCTTTGGGGTTGAGGGTAAAATGCAGAGTAAGTGCCTTTTCTCAAGCCAGCCTCACCCTCCCTTCTGGCAGCGACACTCAGAGGTTTGCTGGGTGGATTTAGGGCAGCACGGGGGAATCCCAGGTGCTGGTCCTGAGCTGCACCTCTGACACTGCTCTGCTTTTGACTGAACTGGTGTCCTGCTCTGCTTGGTCTTGAGTTTCAGAGATGTGTATTACACCATGGAGAGAGTGCCCAAGACACAGCATAGTTCACTTTGCTTCCTTGTGGGCTGTGAGGGAGGGGAGAAGTACATAATCACAGTTGAGTCAGATTTTCAGGATACCTGCTAACATCTCCATTTTCAGCATTACTGGGAATTTTCAGTAATGCTGATTTCAGAATCACTGGGAAGCGCCTGTGCTCCATGACACTTGCAGAGAGTGAAAGCAAGTGCGGTTCTGCCATCCCCGACTCTTCACCATTCCCAGCTGTTGCTGAGCAGGAAATGTCAGGGAAAATAAGCTGAGTGCTGTGACTGGAAGTCAAGAGGAGTTTCCCAGAGGCTCATCTTGTATCCTGATATAATTTGTGGAAAAGGGATTTGGCTACTCCTGTTGCAAAGTACAAAGCTTAATTTTAAAATAGCTGTCCAGGGCAGCTGTAAGAATCCATGTGGACTGGTGCTAAGTGGTGATGGGGACTTGACTTTGGAGTGAGGGTGGAGTAGGGGTCAAGAAACATTCCTATTTCTTTGATGCCAGTAAGTAAGCTGTCCCTGATGAATGTCAGCGATAAATCTTTCCATGGTACATCTGGAGTCTCTTTAGCTGCTGGGACTCTCTCCTGGCTGAGGCCCAGGAGCTGTGTCATCAGGGACTGCATGTGGGACATTCCATTTGCATTTTCCTGGGAAGAGAAAGGAGGGAGTTACTTTGGGAAGAGGCTTAACCTTCATAGCCTGAGATTTTAGAACAGCAGGAGAATCTTGTGACTGGCTTGGATCTGCCTTTCACTGCCAGGACCTTCCCAGGAGCTGTGACCCAGAGAGCAGGGATGGAGTGTCTGCCTGTCTATGCCTGTCCAGGACTCATAGGAAAATGGCCAAGGGGACTGCCTCAGAGAGAGAGAGTGGGTTTGAGTTAAGTGGCTCTGAACTTCTTTAAAATGTCTCAGGTGCGGAAAGCTAACATTTTATTTGTTCAACAGTGTCAGAGGTACCCCCCACAGGCCAAGATCTCTCTGCAGCAGAGCTGACTGATGCTTACCCAGCTGCCAGAAAGCCCTGAGTTGATAAGCAGTTGGCACAAGCAGTCCAGTTCTCTGTGCTTCCCAGCCATGCTTTGAGCTGCTCCTGACCTTTCTCTTGGTCACTGCTGGGCCTTGGCTGAGTTTTTGTACTCCTCTGTGTTTCTGTGAGGTGGACACCTGCAAAGTCAAAGTGAGAATGCTTGGATCAGGGGTGATTGCATTGGCAATATTCGATGTCACAGACGTTGTTTTCACAGAGATGAAGCTTCTGGCTTCTGTTACCTGAATGACGCTGTCTTGGGGATCCTGCGGCTGCGTGAGAAATATGACCGTGTCCTTTATATCGATTTGGATTTGCATCATGGGGATGGTAAGGCCCAGCAAAGGCTGCAAACAGCACCGATGCACAGACTCAGGGAGGAATGGAAGAAGTCAAGGCCTGTCTGCACAGCAGGGCTCTACTTGGAACAGCCATGTCTTAGGCTTCTTTCTGTTCTCTCGATCCATTTCTGGTTTGTTTTGCCCTTCTCCTTAGACCTCTCTTGAGGGTCTGGGCAGAAGTCTTGCACCTAAAGCAACAGATAATGTGTCCCAGTGTCCCATCCTGGCAGAGCAGTTGCTGACAGGGTTTAAGAGTCCATTGCAAGAGGGAAGCAGCCAGTAGTAAATGGTGCTTTTAAAAGAAGGCTTTAAGCTATAAATCTAGAGCCTGAGCTGGCCTTGCCAAAACTGCTCCCTCCTTCAGGGACACTATTTATACACCATTTAACATTTCCTCCTCTTGTAAATTTTATGATGTGTTTCATTTTGTTCTGTTTTCTCCCTGCATTTGGTTTCTGTTAAGTTTCCTATTACTTCTTCTTTCCCTCTCCACCCCCACTATTTTAATGTGTCTTTAAGGAAAAGGCATGTTGAACCACAGCAGCATTGAGAAAAGGCAAGAGAGCCCAGTAGCACTGGTTCTAATCAGAACCAAGCTCTGGCCAAGGCAGCCCTGCTCGGATCCCTCTCACAGCTTCGCAGGCCTAGCAGCGCAGGCAAGTGCTGCTGTTATGGGTAGTGACATGAGATATTGAGATCCATTCAGTACTGATTAGCATGAAACCTGCCAGATTCATAGCAGTTGTGATCTTTGCTGCAGTTGAAATCTAGTCTGTGGATCGAGGATGTATTTATTGACCACATCTGCATTTCTGCTTTGCTCATGCTGCTCCTTCTCTGCTTGCTGCCATGTGTGTATCAAGCAACTCTGTGTGTTCAGACTCCGTCATTTATATAAATGATGCTTGAAAGCTTTTTTTCCCTTTCCTAATAGGAGTTGAGGATGCCTTTAGTTTCACCTCGAAAGTCATGACTGTTTCTCTGCACAAATTTTCACCAGGATTTTTCCCAGGCAAGTTGAACTTATGAGGTTTCTGCTCATTTAGTTTGCACATCACTGGTGAGGCCTCTATAAAGGCAAGTCCCTTCCCTGCTGTCCAGCTGACATCTTGCTTCCTCTTCTCTCGACCCAAGAGAAGGAAAGAGGAGGAGCTACATGTTTGGCATTTCCCTCTTTCTGGTTGTAGCTGAGCTCTATGCAGACCCCCTTTGACATTGCATGGCAGCTTGGGGCAAAGGAGAGAACTGCGTCCCTCCACCCTGCCTTTCTTGGTGGTGGCAAATGGACTTCTCCATAAGCGTGCCAAAAGTCCTGGCTCTCGGCTTGCCTTTGAGACACCCTGTCACCCAGAACTTTCTTAGCCTTCTGATGTTTCATATTGGAGTCAGAGTTTCTCACTTTCCCATGCCTTTTAACATAAACAAAGAATTGTCTTTTGTAAATATGGCCAATGTTTGCATTCGTTCAGATGGGAGGAGAATGTGATTGATAGTCTGATTGACCAATGTGGTTGAGAGGTGGGAATTTCACCTTCCAATCCATTGTCACCTTGATAAAAGTATATATTTGGAAATTAATAAACAAAGGCTTTTTTGGCCTCAGCGCTACATCTCAAAAGATTCCAGGTCTCTGTGTGATCATTTCGTGTCCGACTGCATCAACACCCCACATGTCTCTTGCTGCTGCTCTGCTTTCCCTCCTAATTGGGGTGTTTTTGTTATGCAGGCACCGGTGATGTGACAGATGTTGGCCTGGGAAAAGGTCGCTATTACAGCGTGAATGTGCCCATTCAAGATGGCATTCAGGATGAAAAATATTACCAGATCTGTGAATCGTAAGCCCTCTTGCTCCGATACAGCTGACTTGGGTGGGATTTTAGAGAATAAGACACTACACGGCTTAGGATTTTTAATCACCGTCATTTCTTAAGGCTTGTCCCTTCCCCTGTTGCAGCCTTTGATTACAATGAACATGGACTGTAAGTTCTCAGAGGTCTTGTCTGAATCCTTAAGCAAACTGAATATACAAAAACATGGTGGGTGGCTGGAGGGGTCTGTGCCACAGATCAGCCTTTCTCTGTAGATCCACCTCCACAGGTGTGTATCTAAGGAGAGACTGAGAAGGAACAAGTATTTTTTAGCTGTGGACTTAAGGCTAGATGTTTCTTCTTCAAGTAAGTGCTCTGAATTCTGACTGTGGGACATATGCTTGGGACTTAGCTAAAAGCGTTTTCCTAGCACCTTCTGTCTGTACTGGAAGAATGAAAGGCTGAAGGCTGATATCTGACAGTGACAGATCTGCCTCCTGGCAGTCCCCTTAGTCCCTCAATTGATGGTGGACCTCACATACTGTTGCTCAAATCAGAACTGGGCTGCGGGGCTTGTCTTTTCCAGGGGAGAGGAGTCTCAGTGCAGGGCTGCAGGACGTGGTAGCATGTCCACCTCTAATACTTGAAAGCTGAAACCTCTCTAAACTTGTAGGCCAGTAGGGCAGTCATGCAGAGGCCATGCCCTCTGCTGGCTTATTGGTGCTTGCCATTGCTGGGGCAGAGCAGCCCTCTTTGTGCCAGAGGACATGCTTCTGAAAGGCAGCTCTAGGGGCTGAGACAGGTCAGGAACCCACTCAGGAGCCTGCTGCATGCATTCACAGCTGAAGGACATCATAACCTACCACAGATTTCAAGCTGTGTATAGCTAAAGCTTCTGCAAGAGACTTAGAGATCTCTTTGAGTTCTGTCCAGGCTGGGAGGCAGTGTCATGCATGACTGTGGATGTGACTCCCAGCCCTCATCCAGCTGTTGTTTGAGGGTGATTGCCTGTACTTCCCAAAACCACACGGGACTTGAAGCACGAAGCTCTGTCTAATGCAGGTTTTTGCAGGCTTACTACACGCTGCACAGAGTGTTTCCTCACAGTTTTGCCTCAAGAGCCATACAGGAGACTAAGAGCCTAGCCAGAGCCTTCCTCTGTTTCTCCTGTCCTGTCCTGGTGAGGTGTCTGAAAGTTCAGGATTATTGTTTCGCCAGACCCTGATTTCCACCATTACTTTCCAGGGCAGAAAAGCCCCTGGATTGTCCTGCAGCCAAAAGGCAGACAGTGTAAATGTGGAGTTTGATGCTACCACTAAACTAGTGAGGACTAGATCTTCCTCTGCCATGTTATCAGTGGTGCTTTTGTGTTCATCAGCCTTTTGGTAAGAGCTCTGAGAGCTAAACTTGCTGTGGAGGTAGAAGGCCAACTCGGAACAGAGGTAGTGTAACCAGTATGAGTTGGGTGGAAACAGAGAATACAGAAACCCTGAGAGGCATTGGTGGATCTGAGTGACCAGGGCTGTGCCATCAGCATTCCTCTGTGCTGTGCTGGCAATAACTGGACTGCTCCTCCTCTCCCCAGAGTGCTGAAGGAGGTGTATGCTGCCTTCAACCCCAATGCCGTTGTGATGCAGCTGGGGGCAGACACCATTGCTGGAGACCCCATGTGCTCTTTCAACATGACACCTGAGGGAGTGGGCAAGTGCCTCAAGTATGTCCTGCAGTGGCAGCTAGCAACTCTTGTCCTGGGAGGAGGTGAGTGCATCCTGCTGTTCTCAGAGAAACATGTTTGTCCTGTTATGACCCTGCCTCGTGCCTGCTTGCCCTTGGGCTCAGCATTGGCAAGGATTCAGCAGAGTGACTGCTGGGCAGTGTCAGGAGGACACACTGGCACAGTACTGTTTTCTCACACCTGAAATCCTTGATACTGACAGCTGCAAGTCTCAGTCCAGACGCAGATCTTGAGTTAAAAGCTGTATGGCTCCTCTGGAGAAGAGGAGAGGCCAACAAACTAATCCTGACTTCTCAGAGACACCTCTGATTCCCATCTCTGCTGATCAGCCCTTCGGTGCTTCTCTTTAAAAATTAGCACTATGTTCCTGAACCTACTTTGGGCACCTGGTGATGAATGGTTTCATTAAGATTCAAGCTGGGGCTTGGGACAAGGCCTGGCTGCCTGCAACGTACAGCAGGACTCTGATATCCAGTGAAAGCTAAGCTGGACTTACCTCTGCTGTGATGCCTAACCAGCTGCTTGTCCAGTGGGGAGGGCACAGGACAGGCTTTATGTTAACAGAGCATTTCAAAACAACAAAAGCCACTGTGTACCAAGGAAAGCCACTGAGCTCCATGCTTGGAGCTGGATCATCTCCAGGTGTTATCCTTTATGAGTCTGGGGAAATCAGGTATAGCATGATCTCCTTAGTAGGCTAAAATTTGATGTGCCTGATGCCCTTTGTTTTGCAAAAGTTATGAGTGTTCAGTCCTGGTGTGGCTTGTCTATGAATGTGCTGGAGATATCACCTTTCAGACAAAACCCAAAACTTCTGTTAAAAAATGGGGATCAACTATGTGTCACTTGTGAAAATACCAAAGGAGTGTGCCACCACTGCAGCATATGGTAGTATTTGAAGCAGAAATTGGGGGAGAAGTAAAAAAAAACAGGGAAAAAGCCCACAACAACCAGTGCAAACAGAAGGGAATATTGAAAAATATGGTCTCTCTGTCTTGTCGAAGTGCTTTTCTCCCTTTACTGTTCTAGTCATCTTTTCTGGAAAACCTGAGTCTCTTGCAGGATTGCTTTCAGCTAAGGTTTCTCCTTGTGAGCTCATGTTCCATTACCATGTAGGTAACCATTTCCTACTCACTGTGAAATCTCATTTCCATGTGAAGCAGTTGCAAGTTGTAGTGATGAGTTTCACATTTGTCCTCTCACACATGATAGTGCTGAAGAGCTCACCAGCATATGGATGGGCATGTGTATTTTGATTTATAGGTCAAAGGCTGGTATTAAAAAGCAGGAAGCCCCCATTTCTGCTGCAGCCTGCTACTTGCAAATTGCTCTCCTTGTTGCCAGGAGAGAGTCCAGTGCATAGGGCTGGGAGCTTATCCTGGGTCTGAGATGGTGGCTGGAGGACCAGCCTCTCCCACACTGGATGTAACTGGGGTTCAGTTTGAGTGGTCTGCTCTTGCATACACTGTCATTTAGACCTGGCCTTGTGTAGCCAGGAGGTGCAAAAGGCAGATTTTGGGTATGGCTTGGGTGGATGAAATAAGCTGAATTCACATAACCTGTGCACAGTAGCTTCATTATTTGTTCCTTCCACTTAAATCTCTTTTTCTCTTTTCCCCTTCCCCACCCTTCCTCCTCAAAATCCCAATTCTTGCTGGAAACAGGAGGTTACAACCTTGCTAACACTGCTCGCTGCTGGACATACTTGACTGGGGTCATCCTTGGGAGAACACTGTCCTCTGAGATTCCTGATCATGAGGTAATGCTTTGAAAAACCCTCCGTTCTCCTCGCAGAAGAGCCAGTTGTTCTGCCTAATCCACACAGCATCCTTGCCACTCAGTCCTGTTTTGTGAAGATACATATGTAAGAATACTGCCCTGACCTAGCAGTATGGTGGGTGCTTGTGCCCAAAACCAGAGGCTATATGCAGCTTTCAGCAAGGGGTCTCATGTGCCAATAAACTCCAGTCTCAGATAGTTATAGAGAGGATGGGCAGAAGGATTCTCTGTTTTGCTCAAAGAGCTCTTTAGGATGTGCCTTTTGCCTTTCTCAAGGCTTTAAATTTTTTTTCAGCTAAAGTTTGAGTGGCCACAGTGCCTGTTGTTCTGCTTTCCTCCTCCTCCCCCTGAAGGTTCTGTCTGGTGACCAGCAGAGTCCAGTAGAGAGTACCCAGGGCCCAGCACACTCCAATAAGTTGCTCCTCTCTGGAGCTGACACAGCACCCACCTTCCACATATTCTGTCACTCTATCAGGGTCCTGTAGTTGTACAGGGGTGAACTTCCAAACCATTGGAGCAGAGAATTTCCCCAGAAACTGGCCCATTTTCTCACACATTCTATATCCACCCTTGGGGCAGATCTCTGAATGATCTTCCTAGAAATCTCTGTCCTGACTATAAACATGGTGTGGACTTCACTGACTCTAAACATGTTATAAACTGCTGAGGAGACACACATAAGAGACATAGCAACAAGAACATGTTTTCTGTAACATCCAAAGGGAATTCAAAATTCTCAAAAGCTGTTGTAACAGGCCTGAAGGACGAAGAGGGGGTGACAAGCTGGGGAAAATAATCCCATCCTGTTTCCCTCAGGCTGAGTACTATTATTAATGGACTAGCAAAGGTAGTGCCCAAGGTAAGGGTAGGAGAGGAACATTGAATAAACATCCCACATGACCCTCCTTGCCCTTGTTATCGTTTCATAAAGTGAGAGCAACAAAGCAATCCTGATCCCTCTCCCTGCTCTGAACAGCATCACAAGGAACACATATATGCTCACAGATACGTACTACGCCCACGTGAACAGACCAAGCAACATTGTGACCAGTGGCTCTGTACCGAATATCAAAAAATGCTTAGAATCAAATTTGTTTCCAACCCAAATTTGTTTCTCTGAGCAGATCTGTTATTATCTAAATCCTTTGTGCCCCATACCTGGGCACCAAATAAGGTTGTCTTAGGAATGGTATTCTACAATTTAGTGCTTCTGCTAAGAGCATGCACTGCTCCCCCTACCCCCTCTGACTGGAGGCACAAAGGGTAAAGATCACAGCTGAAATAAGAATAATTTACTGGACAGTAACAGCATTAGCTACAATACTAATGACAGAGGGAATAAGAAAAGAAACAATTCACACAGAAACACCCCTGCCGCCCTGACAGTAGACAAAACTGCACAGCTCACTCTGCCACATTATTTCAGCTGGAAGGAATTACTTTCCCCTGTCCTCAGCAATGACACGAGGTGGTGTAGAATAACCTGTGTCCAGGCCATGCCTCCTACCACCTACTGCAAAAACTGACCCTGTATTGGCTAGAATCATGACACAACAGCTGTCAGCAACCTGTGATTCTGCATTAGCCTGCTGACTCCATGTGCTGCAGATTTCCTGTGCGCTATCTGAACACTTAGCCAGGATAGACACAGTATCCTTGCAGCACACTGACTTCTCCTTTCCCAGTTGTTTCACAGTCTTGTCAATGCCGTGTTCAGCAAGGTGGGAGGTGAATGCTAGGATATGTGATTACAGCACTTGAAATTTAATAATAAAACAATCCCATTTTCAGGTAACTACATGTAAAATGAGTGTCAACAGCTTTCCCAAATAAAACATTGGGACAGACATTGGACTGCTTTTGGCTGCCTCACTGGGTTCTGCTTCCCATCTCTTGAACTGGGAAGCGGTTGAAAACTACAGGTGGACACAGACACTGCTGAAATACCACCTTGATGTAGTGAAGCTATATATGGCTCTTAGGTGCAGAAATGTTTTTTTGCTTTTTTACAAATGTACCCATGGGGAGCCCTCCCTCTAGCCCCAGCCTTCAGAGACATCTCTGCTGACCTTCCTTTCCTCTCCCTGCAGTTCTTCACAGAGTATGGTCCTGATTACGTGTTGGAGATCACACCAAGCTGCAGACCAGACCGGAATGAGCCACAGAGAATTCAAGAAATTCTGAACTCTATCAAAGGTGCGTTGTCCAAGCCAGCACTCCTGCTTCACACTTACAGGTCTTTTTAGAGAGGGCTTCAGAAGAGCTCATTAGAGTTTTTCTCGCTGACTGGAAAGATGAACCACATTCAGTTGGCTGCTTATTAGTGCACAGTGTCATTTGCCTCTCACATCCCTTGGGATTTTCAGGGTTGGTGGTAGAGTTATGGGTCCCTGTAGCAGAAGTTGCCATTGCCTTTGCTGCCATTGTCTTTTGCCAGTTGCCATTGCTCTGGCTGGGCAGGGGAGCATGGGGCCTTGTCCTTACTGGAGTCATAGAAAAGCCCAGGATTTAAGGGACTTCAAAGATCATCTGGTCCAAACTTTCACTGGAAAGGGAGCATAGACAAGATTATCTAGTAACCTGTCCAGTCACATCCTGAAAACTTCTAACAGTGGAGCCTCTACCACATCCCTCAGGAATTTCTTCCAGTGATTGATTATTCTCACTGTGAAAAAAATATTTAAAATAAGGGGATGCAACTCACACCTGTTGTCCCTTGTCCTCTCTATGTGGTTCCTTGTGAAGAGAGAGCCTCTGTCCTCTGAAGCCTCTGAGGTCCCTCCTAAGCCTTCTCTTCTGGGAGAGTCTTTCCTCATTGGGCAGGTTCTCCAGCATTTGATCACCTTTGTGGTCTTCCTTTGGACCCTCTCTGCTTGGTCCATTTCTTTTGTGATTTGTGGGGAACATAACTGGACAGTACTCATTGTTTGTCAGCTGCACCTGGAATGAGGGGATCCAGTTTCTCTAAGTAATGCTCCTACACATGCTTGCACAGGATCCAGTTTGCTTCACTGCAGCAGCAGCAGCACACTGCTGGATCCCATTCAGCTTGCTGCCTATCAGGACCCCCACATCCATTTCCACAAGACTGCTTCCCAGTCACACAGATCCTCGCCTGAACTGGGCACCTTCTATCTCAAGTGCAGGACCTTGCTTTTGTCTTTGTTAAAGTTAAGACTTTTCTTTTTTCAGCCCAGTCTTCCAGCCTGTGCAGCTCTCTAAAGGCCTCTCCCTTGACGTGTTCACCTTAGCACCCAGTTTGTTGCTGTGGTTGTTTTCAATCTCATTATTCAGGTCATTTATGATGTTGAGAAATATGGGGCCCAGTATCAGTCCCTGGGGGACTCCACTTGTGACAGGTTGGAAGACCATGTAAAAACCATTGATCACTACCCACGGTGAGCCAGTTCCCTCCCTATCCCCTTTCCAGACTACCCATCCAGTCTGTGTATTTCCAGTTGGTCCAGGAGGAGGCTGCAGGAAATAGCTCTCTGGAACTAGGACTCCAGCAGGCAGGACTTGAAACTCTTTAAGTCCAGGACAGGCAGCTGGGTGAGCTCTGCCAGCTCCAGCCAAACTCATTCAATGCCCTTGGCCATCTGTCTTGTCCCTGTCCACCAGAGGAGCTGGGAACAGCATGATGGGGCTTGGCAGCCCCTTTCCGTTTGTGTGTGTTGCAGTGTGCTGGTGTTAGAAGTAGGGTAGGAAGTGCAGTGGTCATGGATGCCCTTCTGATGTCCATTCCCAAGCACAGGTCAATCCAGGGAGATGACATCCCCTCCTTGGGGACCTGACCAAGAGGGTAGAAGGAACAGCATCACTCCAGAGCTGGAAGGGAGGGCTGTGAACTCCTGGCTGCGAATCCAGCCTGACAGAAGAATGAGACAGCAGGGAGTGAGCATGTGTGTCTTGGATGCTGGTTCATGAATCCCAAAAGAGCATTCAGCACAGTGAAAGCAGTGGCAGGGTCCCCCTGTGGTAATTTCCAAAGCCTGGCTCAAACGAGGACAGCAGCCTCTGCAAAGGGAGCAAGGGGTCAGCAGGAACTGAGATCTGTGCTGAGGCTGGAATTCCCATATCGTGGCCTAGTCTGTCAGGCATGGGAGTGGCACCCCTTGCCAGGTCACTCCATCAGGCTAAAATATCAGTGGAAATACCCTTTTCTGCTTCCTTTTGTTTGCAGGGAATCTGAAGCATGTTGTTTAGCAGCAAAGGCTCAGGCAAGAGCATTTCCTATGGGGAAGACAGCATATTTATGTGAACAACTGGTGAAATTTGTGGCTCCAGGGAAACTGTCGAAGAAAGTACTGTTGGTTGGTTAATTTTTTTTTCCCTCTTTAAATAAGAAAAGTTGCTGCATGCCGTGAGCACTGTGGCTCTCCCCAAGCAGGAGTGTGAGTCCTCCATCCACAACCTTCCAGTGCTGGCAGAGCCTCCCTTGCTCCTTTCTCTTTCCTTTTTTAACACCACAGTTTGTTCTCACAAATGCTTTTAAAAGTATTTTAAGAGAGGGGCTGCTCAGAGCTGTGAGCCCTCCTCCGCTGTAGCCCAGTGCAGTGGAGGCAGGCCACAGCCTCAGAGCTGCCCACTCAGAAGTAGAGCCTGAGGGCTTCCCTAGGGCACCACAGATTGTGTCTCTTACCCACAGAAAGGCACAGCCACTGTTTTTAACTGGGAATTTTTTTAAAATAAAATACTTTAAATACTCCTCCAGCCCTTTCCTTTGTTCTTCCACCCACCCTGCCTTTCCAGTGCTCTTTTTACAACTGCCCCACCCCCCTGTACTGCAGAGTCATTTGTGAGCTCCTGAAATCCTGCACAGAAGGGCTAGACCCTGGAGAGCCTTTCAGGAGTGTCAAGGGAGATGCAGGGCATTGTGGCAGCTCCAGTCCTGGGAGATCTCAGATGAACTTCCAGATGCTCTGGTCCCCATGAGACCTGCCATGAGGTATCTCAGCAAGGGAACAGGTATACAGTTATCTGGGGCAGATCTCTCCCACTGCCAGGGGGCATGGAGCCTGGCCTCTGTTGCCCTCATCCCCTCATTCTCCTGGCCCATGGACTTTTTATTGTAGTGGGTTTTTTAAAGATATACAGTCACTGTGGGAAAGCATATTTCCTATTACTTTAATTAGATTATGCTGAAAAAAACAGCAAAACAAAGGAATTCCCAGCCTGGCCTTAGCTTTGTTTTGCTCTGTTTTTCACTGCTGATTGAAGCAACAGGAAATCTGGTGGGGAGACAGGTCAGCAGGATGTGGCTCCATGACTCCTGACTCCTTGCCTGCTTCCATGTACCCCTGGCACCTCGAGTGGTGTGGTGTGTGGTGTGGAGAGACCAGTCCTGCGGTGCCAGGCCACTGCCTCAGCAAAAGATCCCAGTGCCTGGGGGAGGTGTCAGGCTTGGAGACTGCCCATCCAGGCAAAAAATGAGAGAGCAGAGAAGCTGGCCAGCTGTTGCCTCTGACCCACCTCAAGGCCCCATGTGCTCTGTCCCGACAGGAGGCAGATTGCCCTGTGAGCTGTGGGAGCTATTTCAGGAACACAGGTGGAAAAATAAATAATAGGAAACCCCACAAGTGTCAAGCATTGTGGCTTTAGGTGAGGTGCCTCTCGGGTGGAAATCCTCACATCCCCCATGCAGAGTGGGATGCCCGCCTTGCTGCCCACACAAACTCGGGGATAAGTCGGAGCACCGCTTCAGTTCCCTCCCTCTCTGGGGTACATTGCTGGACCCCACCCGCTCGGGCAGCCCGTGCCCCTCTAAGCGCTGCCGTGTCCTCGTAGACGCCGGAGATGAGCTGTTTACTGTTCCCTCCCCGGTGCACGAAGGACCTCACGGTAGTGGCGACCCTGTGCTGCTACCGCTTTGGCGCCGAGGTAGTGCCTGCCGTGGGGACTCCGCCTGCTCCCCGCCTCTGTGGCCCCCCCAGGCGGGTTCCAACCTCCTGGCCAGCTTGTGCCTGCGGAAGCTCCACGTCCAGAACCGCGCCGCAGGGAGACCCCGAAGCCCCACAAAGCCCAGCTCGCCGCTTGCCTGGAGCTTGGGACACAGCCTTGAGGTGCGGGGAGCTGCCCCCTCCAGGCCGCTGGCCCAGACCTCATCTGCTCGGACCCAGTGGACAAGGTGCTCGGGGCACTGGTGGTAGAGCTTGGCCTCAACAGGGTGGATGAGCTGCCGGAGCTCTGGCTCGGTCACCACGAACTCGACTCCCCGTCGGTTACTAAGGCTGGAGCGCGGCTACTAGGAAAGTTGTATAATTTTCAACAGTATGGGAACATCATAAGCCATAAGACGCACTGGAGCTGTGGGCACCCACCCTCTAAGGGTGGCTGCCTTGCCCTTAGTAGCTGGCCGGCTACTAAGGCTGGAGCACGGCTGGGGTGGGGGCCTCTTACCTCACTGTGGTGATTCGTTTCCTAAATGTTCTGTTCACCCCAAAATGTATGGCTCATTGCCGAGTTACAACCCTTCCCTAAATTGTCATTCATTGTAACTCCTGCCCATCACCTCGTCCTCCGTGCCTTATGGATTTACTCGCCCCTCCTACATTCAGTATCCCATTGGTCCAACCCTTGGAACTGCCCCCTCTCGCTGGGTCACTCGTAAGTGGATGCACGAGGGCTATTGAGGTCTCTATCTGGCCGGTCCTTCGGGAGGTCTGTCGGTCTGTCTGGTCTGGGGCTGGTCTAGCATCCGTCTCTGGAGGCTCCCCGGGTGGGGGCCATGCCCCCTCCCGGGGTGGGATCCCTGAATAAACATCTAAACAACATCCTGAGAAGCCGTGTCCTGTCTTGCCTGCCAACATGATGCTCTTGGCTGCTACTCAACCAAGAGACTTCTCCCCAAAGGCTCCAGTAAGGCTCTTGTACCTCCCCTTCCATCGTGGACCTAGAGATATGTTGTCCTCAACCTCTGCTGCTGCTAGCCCGGCCCAAAAAGCAGCAGAGAAGAACGCAACACCGCACCCCACCGGTGACCAGCGTCCTAGGTGCCGCAGGTACCGGCGCTGCAGGCGCAGGGAACGCTCTGAACCCGGCCGTGTGGGAAGGGGCGGTGATAGTATAGAGTTAAAAATTATTCCTGAGACTGTAACAGGGTAGGTACAAGGAAGCCTAGGACACAGCGTTAGCCCATGCTATTGTTTTAACCAAGTCAAGTATAAACCTAGGTCCGGGTGGAGAATCAAGGGGGAGAGTAAGTGGGATTTTGTGATAGTAACCAGTAACCAAAATAATTAGTAGTTAAGGGGAAAATATCGATTGAAGGATTAATTTATGTATTAATTTACGTATTGATTTACGCATTGTTTTACTCATAGAATTACGAAATGTATAATGTAAAACTATAAAAACCACAAGTGGTTGTATGTCTGGCGAGCATAGATCTGGGTCTGAGACCCCTATGCTCCCGCGTGTAATAAAAGCACCTCCATATAATTGCCTCTGTGTGATTATATGTTTTCCCAATGCTAACAGCGGGAGCAGGAGCTGGGGCTGCACTGCCTGCCCCAAAACGCGCAGGCGTCGCGGTGGGGTCGGCAGGCGAGGGTCTCAGGCTGCCGTGTAATAAAATCTGGAAGGATCGTTGTTCTGTCGGCTATGCGCCTTGTCCATTTCGGCGAAGGACATTGTGGAAGGAGGGTGGGCACCCCACAAGCTCCAGTGCGTCTTATGGCTTATGATGTTCTTATACTGTTGAAAATTGTACAACTTCCCTAGTAACTTTTCTAATTAAATTTTCTAATTAATTGTTTTAACCAATCATGAACAGTATAATTTTCCACCGTAGCCAAACACTTAGCAAGGTTTGTCAAAAGCTGCTTTTGTGGGAACACAGGTTGGGAAAATTACTAAAACTTTCAAGTTTTGCTAAACCAACCTTGATATGCTTCATTGGACTAAGCATGGGAGAGATATATCGCTGAAACTGGACACACGGAATGCAGAATTTATAAACTACAAGGACATTTTGCAGAACCCAGAGATAAAGAAATGAACAAAGACAATTCAGCAATTGTCTTATCTGGGGAGAAGATAATAAGATAACAAGACTGAAAATGTAGACAAATCAGCATGAGAAGCAGGAAATCTATAACTAGTAGAAGATAAAGTACTAATTAATGAAGATAACTATGTATTTTATAGCCAATGAACATTAATTTCTGTGCTAAAGTGTATAAATAAGAGAAAAGTTTTGAAAGTGTGCATGCATCATAGGTGGAGTTTCCCCTATGCACCCAACACTGTGAATAAAGTAATGCTGCTCTCTAATCTAAACAGAGTTTCATTTATCCCGACATCTTCGATGGCAGTGACACCCTGGGGAATGGGATCTCTGTCCCAGCACACCCTGCTCCGGGAGCGCTGCTCTGGGGACGTGCTAGGTGTGGGGCTGTTGCACTCACTGGGCGGCCTAGCAGGGTGCGGGGGTCTGGGACTGTCTCGGGGACTCCGGAGCAATGTGGGGACAGGTCGGCCTGCCAGGGGAGAGCAGCTGGGACCACTTGGCTCCCGAACTGCCTTCAGGAGTAGGCGCTAAGGCCCGGCGTTAGGTCTGGGGGCTGCGTGGGGTCCCAGCTCTACCCCGGCAGGGGCCGTGGCAGGGAGAAGGCACAGGTGTGGGCAGGGAGAGGTCCCGGCACAGCTGTTACCCCTGGCTCGGCTCCCGATACTCAGTCTCCCAAACCTCAGGGCCAGAACGTGGCGGGCTGTCCCATGCTATCAGCGATGACCAGTTGATGACCACGGACACAATGCCCGGCTAGGATCAGGGAATCTCGGAGCGGGGTGTCCCCGTCGCGGCCGTCAGGAAGGGACAACCCCGCCCTATCTCCCCGTCATCTCGCGGGTGTCCTTGGACCTCCGGGCCGCCAGGAGGCGACTCACGTCGCTGCCGACATGTTTTTCCTTCCGCGGTGGGCCGGAAGCACCAGCCCTTTCTCGGCAGAGCGCAGCCATGGTGAGAGCACGGTGGCGCCGCTCCCCGCCGCCATCCGCCGCCATCCGCCGCTCACCGCGGGCTATGGCCGCCCCCCTGGGGCGACAAGCGCTGGAGAGAGGCTGGCGCTAGGGTCGGAGGGGCAGGAGTCTGAGGGGGCCTGGGAGGGATGGCGGGGGGGGCCGGGCCTGGCGGCGGCCCGTAACACACCCCGTAACACGTCCCGTCTCGTAGGCCCGCGGCCCCAAGAAGCATCTGAAGCGCGTGGCTGCACCCAAGCACTGGATGCTGGACAAACTGACGGGCGTTTTCGTGAGTGCGGGCCTGGTTTGGGATTGAGGGCGGGGTCCGAGATGGGGCAGCCGCAGTCACATCAGGGGAAGTGTTCGGGTGCTGCGCGGGGGCGAGTGGTGAATAGGGGCAGTTGAACAGGGCAGGAGGTGTTTGTTTAACGCTAGGGTCTTTGGGAATAGCCTTCGTGTTCCCCCGTTTGCAGAGGATGTGCTGGTGTCGTTGACAGTTATCTTTTAACCTTCCCATTTTGCTTTTCCACCTGTGGATTGAGATGGATGGTTATGCTCTGTTGGAGGCAGTTTTGTGAGGCTGGCATGGGGGAAACTACTGTGAATATCAAGAGCAGAGAACTTCAGCTGGTCGCTGCCAGCATGGCAGCTTCACTTTGTGCTGCTGCCGTTTCGTGCTCTTGGGGGAGCCGTTGGTGCCATGGTTTCCTTCTTTGGGGTGGTTGATGCTGCTTGAGCCTCCAGCAGAAAGCTTCGGTCCGCAGGCACCCCGCCCCTCAACAGGCCCACACAAGCTGAGGGAGTGCCTTCCCCTCATCATCTTCCTGCGCAACCGGCTGAAGTATGCTCTGACAGGCGATGAGGTCAAGAAGATCTGCATGCAGAGGTTCATCAAAATAGATGGCAAAGTCCGCACCGACATCACCTACCCTGCAGGCTTCATGGGTGAGTTAGGCAACTAGCTCTTCTACACTGGCGGGGGAGTGTTTTGTGGGGCTGGCATTATTTGAGGGGCAAGGTTTCCGTGCTGGAGTTGAAGAAAAGATACGTATAAGCAGTTGTTATTTAGTTTGGAATTGGGCATTGCTTTGAATACCATAGTCAGATACCTGTAGCTTGTAAGTGCCTGCTTGACCTGGGTAAGTTGCTCTTCAGATTCCAGCCTTCAACAGTTTTTGCTAATTTGAAGTCTTTCATAGCAAAAGATGTGAGCCTGTGGGTAGATCCCAACTCATCAATTACATTCTAAGTGTAGTTCAGCAGTCTCTTCTTTTTTAAACATGAGCTTGATCCCAAGTTAGGGTCTTGGGTAATGAGCTGATAACAGCTGCTGTTTTATTTCCCTGTCTGCAATCAGATGTCATCAGCATTGAGAAGACAGGTGAGCATTTCCGCCTGGTGTATGATACCAAGGGCCGGTTTGCTGTTCACCGCATCACACCTGAGGAGGCCAAGGTGAGGAGCTTCGATATGGTGTAAGCAGGGGTCCAGTTGGGTTTGGTTGGGACAGTGCTTCCTCTTTGGCATCTCCTGAATGAGAGCTGATGTCTCTCCTCCCTGACAGTTGAAGCCATGCTGCACTTGAGATTGGGGCACTCAGGGTTGTGGTGAAACCTGTGTTGGGGGGAGAGCTCTTGGTTACGTGAAATTAGTTCACAGGTGGGTGTAGGTGCATTGTCTGGTGCTGGAGATAGATGATGCTCTTGGCATGGGCTGGATCAGAGTTTTGGGGTGGAGGAGGGTCTTGGCTTTGCCAGCTAACAGTGATCAGAAACATGGAACTGCCTATGGTTAAAAGCCTTGAAGTTCTTCCCAGGACAAAACTGCCTACGCACCCTGGCTGCTGGGGAGCAACTTCCTCATGCATTTTCTTAACTCAGGCATGGTGTGCCTGAGCTGTAAGGCTGTGCTTGGCTTTGCATCTCTTTCCTTAAGGCAGGCTGTGCAGGCACACAGCTGTGCACATGGCAGAGCTGGCTGTGCTGGAGCCAACTGTGGTGTGGTTCCCCTTGTGATGTGCTTCTCTGACTACTGCTCTGTGTTGATCTGTGAGGTTCAGAGAAGCTATGAGGGAGTTAGTTACGGTGACAGACAGGAGAGAAACCAGTGCCCTGGAGAGTACACATCTCTCTAAGGGTTCTGGACAAATGCAGCCTCTGTCTCTGTTATGTGCCGGCGGACGTTGGGGAAAAATAAAGGAATTGCCCTGGTAAAGACTTTCCTGTGGAAGCGCAGCCACTGTTTGTCGGGAGGCTGAAGTCCAAAGTGGGCTGCTACTCTCAACAGCAAAGGTGTTTTCTGGTGGGTCTGTAGCAGAGCTCTATGGCAGCTGTTCAGAAGTTGTTACTGAGGCAGGGAGCTGGACAAGTCACTCCATGGGCTCATGTTGTGAGCCCTGAATGTCTGGATGTCTTCTGGCTGGTGGCTCTTTGGAGTACAAGAGTTCCCTAGTCCATAGCATTGCTTACTGCCTCAGCTGAGAGGTATTGGGTTTTGTTTGCAGTACAAGCTGTGCAAGGTGCGGAAGATCTTTGTGGGCACCAAAGGAATACCTCATTTGGTCACTCATGATGCTCGCACTATCCGCTATCCAGACCCCCTCATCAAGGTGAATGATACGGTCCAGATTGACTTGGAGACAGGCAAGATCACAGACTTCATCAAGTTTGACACAGGTAAGTCTTGCACTGTACCCTTCCCCACTGTGGAGAGCAGTGTGGAAGTTAAATGCTAGGCGTATTTGCACTGAAATAGAGTGGCAGAGTCAACCTTGGGAGGGGGTTTGTTTCCCAGGAGCATGTCCACCTGGAGCTGGAGCAGGGGATTCTTCCTGTGTGCTGGCAGTGGGAAGAATTTGGCAGGGACTTGGCAGTTCTGAGGCACCAGGTAGAAGCAGCAGGCTGGTGGGGAGATGCTTCAGCTTGTCTTCTGGTGGTGAGGGAAGATTTCAGTCACAGAGCTATGAGCAGTACTAGCACAGACGGGATGGGAACGTTTGGTATGGACAGAGAGCCCAAGTGTAAGGACTTAACAGCACCTGGTGCCAACTCTTGTCACACCTTATTCCCTTACTCAGGTAACCTGTGCATGGTGACTGGTGGTGCCAACTTGGGCCGTATTGGGGTGATCACCAACCGGGAGAGGCACCCCGGGTCATTTGACGTGGTTCATGTGAAGGACGCCAACGGCAACAGCTTTGCCACCAGGCTCTCCAACATCTTTGTTATTGGCAAAGTAAGGCGTGGCAGCACCAGGTGGGAGGTTCTCTGTTGTGGGGGGCTGCTGGCTGAGGCAAAGAGCCTTAGTATTTCCTTAGGCAGGTGTCTTACCACACAGTGGAGCTTCAATGCTGGCCTCAGTTCTGACTTGGCTTTCTGTATCTTCCTGCTCTGGGAAGGGGAAGAAGCATTTGCAGCTTTAGGAATGAAGGTGTTTTCAAGAAGCAGCCCTGAAACCTGAGAGCTGCGGGCTGAGCAGTGCTGAGACCTTGGTGTGATCTGGGCAGCTGTTACGACTTAGAGTGTCCTCCACAAAGCCTCTGCTCTTTTACCATCCCTTATGGGCTCTTTGCCCAAGTTGTGGAGAGGGGCAGTGTTTTGATTTTGACTGAAGTGCATTCTTCACAGATGTGACTGAATGGCAGCTGTAAAGCTGTGCATCCTTGGCACCTTCCTTAGGGGCCTCTGCTGCACCAGTGCCACCACCATATGTACCTGACTCAGCATGAGCGAGGGGTGGGCTTCTGCTGCTTTTCTTGTTTGGAGGGAGAGCTGTCTTGCTATCTGGGTTTTCTGATGTGATTTCTTCTCCCTTGCTACAGGGCAACAAGCCATGGATCTCCTTGCCCCGTGGAAAGGGTATCCGCCTGACCATTGCTGAAGAGAGAGACAAGAGACTGGCTGCCAAGCAGAGCAGTGGATGAAGTCCAGCTCAGGCTGGCTCTGGTGCTGTCACTGTGTTAATTAAACCATTTACTATATGGTTCTGACTGGCTGGGGTGTGTCCTGGGGCTAGGGTGGGGAGCCGTGCTGCCAGTGCTAGGCCCTGCTCTTCAGAAGGTCCTGCTTCTTTGGGGAGATTCCCATCAATCTGAGTGACTACCACAGCCATATTCCAAAAAGGCAAGGAGGAGGGGTGGGACAGCCTTCAGACTGCTCTGTCTGCTCTGGAAGGTGTTGGCACAAATGCTCCTGGATGCACAGGAGAAGCAGGGATTTGGGGAGACCTAGCTGAGTTCTGTAGCCAGTGGTACCAGGCTAGCTTGAGGGGTTACCCCATCTGTGTTGGCTTCAAGGGTATTGGCACTCAAGTGTTCAAGCCTGGCTGGTGGCCGTGCACTGGGGAGATCCCTCAAGGGCTAGTCTTCACTCTTCCGTGTCTTTCTGTTGGAGGTGGAGGGTGCAAGTGATTACACTGACAGCCTGGACTAAGCAGAAGGGGAATGGGCTACTGGGGACACTGAGCACCAGCCTGGCAGTGGGCTGATGCCCTGCAGGAGCCAGGAAGCTGGGGACTAGTTGTGGCTTTGGGAATGGCCCTGGAGGACAAGGTGGGCAGGTATGGGCAGTGTGCCCAGTCAGCAAGGGCAGCCACACAACAGGGCTGTGCCAGCAAGGGTGCAGGAGGCACTGTAGTGAGGGGAGGCTGTGCCTGGGCATGGCGTGTAGGCTGGGGCTACCAGGTCCAGGCAGATACAGGCACTGGAGCAATGCCAGTGGAGAAGTTGGAGTGACAGAGGCATAGAAGAGGCTGAGGGCACAACCTCTGCTCTGTTCAGCCTGGGGAAGAGGAGCCCTGGGGGCTCTCCCACTCTGCCTGCCTGCATTGGCCGTGCGAGCACCTGTCTTCCAAGATGGATGGGGCACAGATGTGCACGATGGGCAAACTGGCATCTTTTATTGGCTTCATCAGGTGTCCGTGGTGAAATGTAGTTAAGCCTCATGAAGTGCCTGCAGCCAGCTGTATTCTGACAATGTTTTGCTCTCAGGAAAGCTGAATGCCTGTACCACTGCCCATGCTCCCATCCTTCAGATGTCCTTGTGCTGCTCCCTCTGGATGCTGTGCAGGCTCAGAGCAGCACCATCTCCAATGACTTTCATGGTGCAGGCAGTGCGCATTGGTGCTTGGGCTGTCCTGTGGTGCACAGATGTGAGCAGCCAGAAAGCTAAAATCCCCACGTTTTCATGCACAGAGCCAAAAGCAAAAACCACTTGGTTTTTATGTTGTGGAAAAGCTCCAGAAATTTGCAGAACTGAATATTTGGGAAAGTAAACCCCAATTGTTGTACTAGCAAAAAACCTCCAAAATGGCAATGAAACCAACAATTGGGAAGATTTGGGATGAAATGTTTGCAGTTCAGTGATGGGCATAGCAGTGGATTATCCAGTGTGGGTCAGCCAAATTAGGTTGCTTCGTGTGGGTTATCCCAAATGAATTGTCTGTTGAGCATTATTGCGGGTTGATCTAGTGTCTGTCAGCTTGCGTTTCCTGTGCATCTCCCCGCCTCCGTGTCGTTTCCCGGCTCCTCGGCTGTTACCTCCCGCTCTCTGCCCTCGCCAAGGTGGCCCGGGCTGGGACCCTGCCGAGCCACGCTGGCGGGCGCCACCGTGCGGTCAGTTGCCGCTCCTGCAGCCAAGAAAGCCGCGAATGCGCGTTGACCGAAAAAAGGTGTCTCCCTGCTGCCACCCCCTGGCTAAAATGCCGAACTGCAGGTAAACAGCTAAACCCGCGTGCGCGGGGCCGCGATGGGAGCCGCCTCCCGGTAAGGACACGCCGCTGCCGTTCCATAGGCACGATGTCGGCGGAACTGCGGCGCCGGTACCGCCGGCGTGCTGCTGCTACTGCCGCCCAGCTTTTGAGTGCTCGACGGGGCCGCCGCTGGTCCTGGTAGGTGCTTGGAAGTGGCGAGGCAGAGCACCAAGAACGGTGTGGCTAAGCACTGGGTGTGGGGCCTAGCGGTGGCAGCGGCAGATGAGGGATGCGGTTGCGGCGTTGGTGAAATGACAGAGCCTCAGCGGGTGCTGAAGAGCCGCCTCGGAGCCGCCTGGGATGGTGCGGAAGAAGCTGCAGCCCAGCCTCTGTGGCTCCTGGCCCGAGTGGAAGCAGCCACATCCCCGGGCAGGAGCTGTGCATCTCTACATCAGCTCCACCAGAGCTCCCCTTAGCCTCCACCGACCCTGTTTGCCTTATGCTGCTGCTCCAGCATCGCCCCTGATACCTGCCCTGTGTCCACTGACTGCCCCCAGCCCTGTTGTAACAGAAGCAGGTTGGCCGTCAAGGTGTCCCCAGAAGCCCCTGGAGAAGGAAGGATTTGTGCAAGGGATCTACAGTAATAACAGTCACTGCTGCTTCTTTGCCAGAGGCCGCACTGAGTGTCTAAGTGTCTATTCTTCCCCAAAGCATCCCCGGTGATGCCAGTGACTGCACCTTCCTGGGGTTTGCGTGGGCCGTTAGGTTCACCGAAACTGCGGGAAAAACAGAATCAACTCTTAAGATTTTTAGTGTTAGAGAATGAATGAAGGCATTACTTTATTCTGGCCAGGATGTTGTTCTGGCCAGGATGTGCGGCACAAAACATTTCATACATACATTGCCCGGGTTCTGCAGAGTAAATCATTCCATGACACAGTTCTTTACTAGATTTTTCATGTATTTTATACAGTCAACACCCATAGAAATTCGTTGGTTCAATGTAGATTATTCCCGTCGTGCAGTTCTTAGTATTTGTTATAATGAAATATTATAACAAATAATCTTCCTATTTGTTATAGATGAAATCTGTTCATTCGTGCATTCATAAAATATATTCTGTAAAAAACCAGAAAAAAAGCCAGAAAGCCTCCGCGGTAGACAGGGATTGCAACATACCCTGACTGCCAGGCCACCAAAAAAACCAAAGATATTAACATATGAATACACAGGCAGGGATACTCAGTATCCACAAACGGTTACAACTGGCTACAGGGAAACCTCATTCCATTAACATACTGTTATATGTGATGTGTNGTGCTTCTCTGTTCACCAGTGTTGACTCCCGGGCTCAACACTCTGCTCGTTTGCTTGTGGCTTTTTCCAAAATTTCTGTAATCAATAAATTCCTTTTTTATTCCAAATTCTGTTTGGCTGCTCATCTATAACACTATTGGATACGGATTTCTTAGCCTTCGATGCTAATTCTTATCTCTGTTTTCCCAGACCAGGTGTCTCTGACCATACCAGGGGTGATGGCTGAAGCTGATGGTTGTTAATGGTTGTCTTCTGCTACGAGCTCGTCTACAAAATGGCTGCTCCGTCTTTTTTATCCCTGGGGGGTTGTATTAGGCAACCCTGGCCCCGCCTAAAGTTTGTCAGTCAACTCTTCTTCGCCGTCCATTGGTGGAGACTACTTTCTTGCAGCTTGAATGGAGGCCAGGTGTTGCCATGCCACACCTCCTCCCAACTGCCCCATGCAAGGGCACAGGTACAGCCACATGTCGTGTCTACCAAGACCATGCCTTGGCCACCATACAGGGGGAAAGGGGACTATGGGGAGAACAGAGGACGTCCAAACAACAAGTCACAATAACATAACTATATATCAGTAAAGCTTTTCGGTTATATACACATAATATTAATTCCTTTGCTTTATTAAAAAAATATATGGATATTGATCTAATATCGATATCCAACTATGACAGACAAAAACTCTCTAACAGCTTAAAGTTAGAAAATGTATGTTTATTGCGATGCTGGGCAGTGTGTGGGATAGCTCCCATATACACACTGCACTTTACAGAAAATCACAGAGTCCTTCTATTTACAGAAGTATTGAATACCCAAAACACAAATGCATATTCATAACCCCGGAAGCTCCCATTCTTCCCGTCGTATGGTAATTAGCTAAAAAAGCTATTAAGCATGCGTAGTTTGTTCTTTGATACGGGTTGATGGGTCTGTTCTGGGGAGAGGTTGCCAAAATGAGGAATTAAAATGAGTCTTCCTCGTTCTGACCCTTTTACCTTTTCAGTGCATATGTGACAAATGAATCCATGGTAGAACTTACAGTTTCCTGTGTTCAATGGGGTTTTTAAGCATGGGAAGTCTACAACTGTTTTGTGTTCTTGAGATCTGTTTACCACATTCTGTTTTTCATTACAAGCACAGCTTACACAAACATAAAGTTGACAAGCAATGAGTCACTAGATCTGGGATAGTTTATCTAAGATCCGGCTTCTGTTAACTACAAAGACTATTTACTTAACTATAACCTTAACTTTCCTAAAATCCTTAATTTTCAAAATTAATGTCTCAACTGAGAGAGCCAACCATCACCCATCTCTAACACTGCTCATTTATTACTCTCTGATCCTTTTGCAGTTTCCCGACCCTAAGTAATATTTATTACTTCACCCATCTGGCCCCATTTCTTCTTGTTCTTCATATCTCTGTTATTCTCTGTCACTCCCATTGTCTCTATCCCAGCGTCCTGCTCCCTGTCCTTCTCCCTTTCCCAGTATCCCACTTTCTCACTCATTGTCCCTGGCTTGGTTTCTATATCGGCCTGTTCTTCCTCTTGTTTTTTTTCTTGTTGCTTTGGCCTGCTGTTTTTTTTTTTTTTTTTTTTTTTTTTTTTTTTTTTTTTTTTTTTTTTTTTTTTTTTTTTTTTTTNTTTTTTTTCTGTTTCCATTGCTCTGCTTCAGCCCTATCAAACTTCTGCTCTCTCTGTCTTGATATTTATAAATGTAGAGGCAGATGGCTTTGTGCAGAAATGATTTTACAATGGTTGCAGATTATTTTGGAGTTAGTTTCCTTAATGACTGGTAAGGAATGGTCCTGAGCCATGAGTTGAAATATGCTCACTCTCTGTATTCCCTGATGAAGGAATGTTCTAAGAAACTTGTCCGCTGGCAGAGATTAGGGTTTGTTGGTCTGAGCCTTCATTTGAAGATGCCTGTTGTGCGTTGAGATGCAGAATACAGAAGTATTACCTTTCCAAAGCCACAATAATGAAGAGTGTTGCATAAAAGTTTTACTGGCATTTTGTTTTGAGGGAAATTTGATACTTTTTAATGGATATTATTGCAATAATAGTAGTCTGCATGAAAATAATCACAGTATTGTGAAGTGCCTTCTACTGCTTTCCCCCCTTTTTCTGCAGGGGAATAAACTTATACTTCAATAGCAGTATAACTGATTCCATGAAAAGTTCATGACTTTGGGAATGCTGGTAAAGTTAAAAGGTTCAAACTCTTCCCTGTGGTGCAAGCTCATAGAAATGAACAGCCTCACTCCTCTATCAGGTTAATGTTTTTGGTTTTTTAAGTATCAATAATTGCATTCATCTCCAACACAGATATCCAGGTGTTGAGTTCATGCTGTGCATTTCATATGCTCAATTCTCATTTATTCCCTGAGGCTACTGATGATACAAGGCTTTTTTACTTTGATCCACAGAGGTTATATTCTGACAAGCTCTTGGGCTCTGCTGGCACTCAGCAATGCAGCTCGTTCCACAGATGAATGGTCTAATTTTTCACCCTGGCACAACTCAAGCCCAGTCTGGCAGAAACAACTCCTGTCAAGTTGCTGTTTTGCTGCATGTGTCCCTTTGCACTGGAGACTTCTTGCTGTCTCTGTGGTCAAGAGCAGTTCTCAGCCCAGCCCCAGTCCTGTCAAGCAGGGAGATGCAGGGGGCCAGATGGACCTCCTTTTGTCCAGCTGATGCTCCTCAGCAGTGTTTGCAGGTTAATGGGAGCTGGGAGACATCTGCTGCTTCATGCCCAGTTGTCTGAGAGGGAGGCTCAGTGTGCCATCATTATAGAGAACTAAAGGTGCTCAGGAACACTGACTGACTGATGTTCACAACAGCTAGTGTTAGCAATTGATCTGGTTTCTACAGAAAAAAAGACTGGATCAGGAATTCTCACTGTGCCATGAGTTCAGTGCCCCCCTGCCTAGGGGCTGCTCCTACAGCCCAGCTTTGGGTACACTTTTTTTCCTGGCTTTCTGCCTGTGATCTGCTGCCTTTGGAAGCTCATCAGGAGCAAAAGTCTCTGTTCATTTGCCCAGCTGTGACTGGACAATTCCAGCAGTTTATTGCAGAGATCAAGTCATTCCATTGTTCCAATGCTCCATGGTTTAAAATCACTTCTGCTGTTCAAGCCAATGCTGTAACACAGTGTAGAAATCGGTTTTCTGTATGGCTGGCATGGAGTTCCATCTGATAAAACCCTCTCTCTTTGCTCCTGAGCTGGGCACTTGCTCTGTTTGCAGCCTCTTCTAAAGTAAGGGCTCATGGCAATGTTAATAGCAGGAGTGGATTGTGTGAACACACTTGTCAATACTAGTGTGGGAAGGTGGATTGTTTTTCAGGGTTGGTTGGTTTGTTTTGCACCAGTCGGTCCTGATAGGACTTAAGATTCAGTGGCCAAAATAGAAGAGAAAACCTTCATGTTTGTATTTACCATCATTACTCCACACCGAACGATTAAGTACGGTGTCACAAACGGGTGTTGGGGGTGGTGTCACAAACGGGTGTTGGGGGTGGTGTCACAAACAGACGTGACACCCACCCACCCACATTCCAGCCTTGCCAGCAGCCAGGCCCAGCCTCTCATACTGTGTCCTGGAGCGCAGCTTCTCTGCAGTTGGGACGCTCTTCTTGCACTCCTGCAGGGTTCCCGCAGGCTCTATGTCGTCGCCGGGGCGGTCCGAGGCGACGGAGCAGACTCTGCTCGTGGGGAACTTGGAGAGCCGGGTCAGGGAGGAGATCCTCTATGAGCTCTTCCTGCAGGTAGCAGATGGGTACCTGTATATATCAAAATGCTTGAGAGGAAAAATTCCACTAATGAGATGTTCAGTTAGGAGTGCTGGACAACATGCTCTCCAGAGGTCCCTTCAAACTCCGACCCTTCAGTGACAGTGTAGAAACACATAGTAGTTGGACTTGTTCAAAGCCTGAGCTTAATTCCTACCAGTTTTCAAGACTAAATAGTAGTCTGCTGTATAACTGTAAATGTGAGCTTAAGAAAGTTGGTCTTAGAGGACATGAGTAATACAATAAAAAATGCAAAAGTGATAAAGATGCTCTTAAGAACACAGTTTTGCATTATTCTTTTGCATAATCTAAAGCAGCCATCCAACTGCCAGCTTTGGTCTTAAGGTCATCCCAGTAACTTGTCTTTTTCCCTCATTTTGTCTTGTTTTCATTCAGGTTTCCCTTTTGCTGCAACAGCCTATGCTTCTCCTTGTAGTCTTGCCCTGTCTTGGAAAATACCCAGTTCAATATTCCTGCTATGGCATAGTCGTAAACATGCACCCCTGACCTCTAGCTCTTCCCTTCCATCAAATGATGAGCAAGTATCTACTGCTACTTCTAAAATATTAATATTTTTTATTTATTAACTGGAAGGTAACTTTTGCTATGGAGTCAGTAAAGTAGTCTTCCCCTTTGGGAAGCTAATTATTATGATATGGTATTCTAAAAATAATAAAAATTCTGGTTATGAAAGACTAAACATGAGCTGATGCTTGATTCCCATTTAACATTTTTGGAACTGATTTTCCTTTGTAGAAGGCTCAGAATTTGAGCTTTGGGAATGTGAAGAGACATTTTCAAGTAAGAAACTTATGGTTTCTGACTACGGCCGAAGAGAAAAAATGAAATGTTCAAAACACAATGAGGTGTCAGTGTCTCCTAAATAACAGAAATTTCTTTCAGGCTGGACCATTAACCAAAGTGATGATCTGTGAGGACAAAGAAGGAAAACCTAAATCTTTTGGATATGTCTGCTTTAAACACAAAGTATCAGTGCCTTACGCAAAAGCTCTACTGGATGGAATCTGTTTGTATGGAAGACCAATTACCGTGCAGTATTGGAGGGGTATGTTTCATAGTTCCAATGCTAAAGTATAAGTGTAAATTTTTAAACTTTTTAAAGAACAGTTATGAATCCTACAGTCTTTTACAAAGATAACAATTTGTAGTTGGAAAAATTAAGCTTTTTGTTAAGAAACAAAGACTTCCTATGGCATTTGCTTAGGGAAAAGTTCTTGTATTTTTTTGTTTACTAAGACAATACATTAGATTGGTTCAGAAAAGCATAACTTGCAAGCTGTGTCAGACACTGCTGTATAGAAAACAGCAATGCAGGTTTTCATGCCAGATTACATTTAGGAATTGGGATGTAACTTTACCTCGCAGTCTGACAGAAGAAATTGATTTAGTATGGCCAGCCACTATTGAGCCTCTTGGATCATTTTTATACTAAAGCCACAGAGTTATCAGCACTTTTGTTTTAAAGGGAAGAGATTGTAGTTTAAAGAATATATTAAATTCAAAGTCATATTCTTATTTTTATGTATATGGAACTAAACCTGTGAGCAAGCCAACAATCAGGCATCGTTTGCATCCCTGACAGTTAAGGACTCCTGTTCCTGCTGTGTCACTGCTTCCTTCAAAGGCTCTACAGAGCAGTTGCTGGGTTTAAGCAGAATGTCTGTGGTTCCTAAAATCAGCAGTATCTCCTGTGTCTGTAACAGGGTGACAATGCTATTCTTGAGTACTTCAACAGCCCTGATTTGTGCTTCTGTAAGTGGATAAATGAGAAATTAACATTTTCAAACTGTAAAATGATGATATTGTTTGTCTACCATTAAATGGCACCATACCTTTGTATATTACCTACTACAGATGACACAAAACTCTTTCTGTGGTTTTTAACTTGTTAATTGAATTGTCGTAACTGAGTAGTCTTTACACTGTTGTCTTATTTCCAGGGAGTTCTCACTCACCAGAACTAGACAGTTGTACAGATGGTTTTGAACACCATATTGACTTAGGTTCTCCTGCAGACAGGTAACAAAGATCACCTGTGAATGAACCTTATGATTATAATTTAAAAATTGTATTAAGAAAGTGAGTTGATATGGCAGAGAAATCTTTAGGTTTTTCATCAAAACAGCATCATGCCATTGCATCCTTACTGAGGGCTTGCAACAGGCTGCAATTAATTTTAATGTTTGTTTGTTTGTTTAGCTTGCCAGATGATTAGTTAGCTTCAATTTTCCATTCTTTTATTTCTGCAATATTCAGGACCACGAGAACATACTGAACCCTGGGTTTTGTACTAACAATTGGGAAGTCATTGGGAAACAAAATCTGACAACAGAACCAATCTCTTTTTAACACTACCAAGTTTTTTATGTGTATAAGCACAAGCAGCTGTCATGTACATATGAATGCACAGTTATAAACCTAATGGAAGTCTGAACATGCCAGATTCAGTATTTAAGCTGAACTCCTATGGTGAAATCTAGTACCCTTTTGTGCATGCACATATGAGGATTGCTCATTAATTAAGCCTTTGGGTGTATTTCCTTTATCGTTTTTTTTTCATGTAAGCCCTGTTGCTAATATCTCAGTTATCCTCTTGGATATTCCCATTGCAGCTCAAGAGTTAAGTCTCAGAACTCTGATAAGCAGTATGTGGTGGACATTCAGACTTTTTACATTGGCTTGTTTTTCCTTTAGGCATCAAGAACTTTCTGGAAATTCTCCATTTCCTGTTACTCCTTTGCCAGTGAACAACCGTTTAGTTAATGATCACCCTGGCTTTCAAGAGGTGGTGAGTTTGTGTTAAAAGTTAAAAATTTGGGAGCGTTTATATGAAGTTGAAATTAAAAAAATGCAAAATGCATTCTGCATTTCTCCAAAAAACAGTGCTTACTTATGATCTCAAAATGTGTGTATAAGCACAGTGTTAGGACATTTCAGGATCCTCTAATAACAGGATCTACCAAACCATTTTCTTCCTAGAAGAATATCTTGAAAGTATAGAGCTTAAGAAAGCTAAAAATGCTGAAGTCTACAAAGCTCTCTCCTGCACTTGTGTTCCAAATGGTGGGACAAGTTGACCTCACTGTACTACAACCACGCAAGCAACAACTTCCTCACATACAGCTAATAGGGAAACTTCTTAGCTCTTCTCAATTCAGAAATATCCAGCAGAAGCTTGAAATGTGCTAAAACCAAACCTAAAAAATTGATCACCAATGCCCAAGTTCAGGGACTAAACCTTCACATGCCTGTGTAGGTCTCTCCTTCATGACTTACTTTCACAGCAGTAGATGACAAGAACCTACATTTAACTTCCCCTCTACAAGACACCAGACCATTATCGCCCTAATCTCTTCTGTCTGAGATATTCCACAAAGCAAGGAAGCTGGTCTCTTCAGGTGGAAACCTGTGCATCAAACCTACTCCCCAAACACATAATGAAGCTTCTGGATCTGATGAGTCTGTGAACTCGTTGGACTGAAGAAACCAGAGCCTTTAATGTGAGGCACCAGCTGTGGACAGTCCTGCTCACCCAGTCTGACTGGGGACTGGCCAACCCTTGGAACTACAGAAGGGGGGCAGTCTGGACCAATTAGCCTTGTTGGCTGCAATTTGGGCAGGAAGATGGAGAGAATCTGTTTCTCACCTATGGGGTGGGGGCCTGCCCTCCGATCTTCCCAGGCTGTGCCCTGAGAAGAGCTGGTGCTTGTACCAACTTTCCCATCTCCTCTACTCCCTTTGGAAGGCTCAAGTGTACCATATTACCCTCTGTGCTTGCTGATGAACCAGCTCCTCAGTAACAAGGCAGTAGACCCTGTGAGACCAGACTTGGCAGACTAGCACACACAACCAACCTCATCCCATTTTCTGCTTGCCAGAGAGGATGGTATTGCAGTATGTCTCACATGATAGTTGAAGCTTTGACAGAAAGTGATCTCATCACTAGTCTAGTATGCCTTACAAATCTACCTCACCTTGCCTTGGCAGGTTGCCAGGCAGGTTTCTCACTTGGGAATCTTTCAAGGTCCTTGTTGGAATGCTTTGTTCCACATTGACTTTAAAATTGGTTAAACCAGGTTTGAAGAACTCGGAGATGTACATGGCTTTACAGTATCAAATAGGCACTGCAGTTACAAATATTTATCAAATAGAGATGAAGAAATGAAAGGAACACCACATTTGTTTACCTTATGTGAGGACTAGCTAGCAATTTAACCTTAAATCAGGTTATGTCTCTGTTCTAACTTTGCCAAGAAAAATTTGTCTGGAAAAGCGAACTATACTTGTTGTTGTCATAAAATAGCTTTATTCTTAAACATTCTGTGTTATTTTATAGTTTGTCAGTCTTTTAATTGTGTAAGTAATAATGCATGCAAAATGAAGTTCTTTAAAATTTCCTCTTTCACAGTGTTAACAACTCAGGTTTCTATTTCTGTAAATGTACCATGTTTAAGCATAGCAGTACACAGTACAGAGTTCAATGGGTTAACAATTTCCTTATCAGCAGTACCTTCAGACTTACCCTTTTCTCTCTATCAGAATCAAACTGCAATTCAAGACTGCACAGAGTTCTCCTGAATTGGCCACGTCCAAGTGACTGTGAAGTGCTCCAAACGGGATGAAAGAAAAAATGGCAAATTTGTCACAATGACACTAGTACTGAAGACAGTAAAAGGAGACAAAGACAGCGTGGCCAAAACTGGGGGGAAAAGAAAAAAAAAGATACATAATACTGGGTAGATATTTTTTATTAATATATTTGCTTTCATCTTTGAACTTTATTAAAGAAGGAATGTTCAAGATTCATAGTATTTTTGCAATGTGTTATGCATAGAAACTTAGACTATCCTGAGTTGGAAGGGTCATTGAGTCCAGCTGGACCACACCCTCCATGCTGTTGCCCTTCCCTTCCCATCCCCTCTCAGCACACCAGCCCCCTGGGGAACAAGCTCTCCCCAAAACCCTACCGGAGTCCACTGAACCTGCAAGGTGTGGGTCTTGTGCCCCTTCTACACTGTCTGCCACAACTGAAAGGAGTCTGGCTGGCTCCACTTGCAAAGGCCCTTTAAGTAGCTGCAAATTTCACAGGCCCATCCACATCAACCTCTTACCTTTACTTATCCTCAATAAAAGGCATCAACCTGAAATATATTCACAGAACAGTGGTTGGAAAGGAGCTGTGGAGATCATCTAGTCCAATCACCCCACCAAAGCAGGATCACCTGGAGGTGACACAGGAAGTATCCAGGTAGGGTTTTGTCTTGAGTATCTCTGGAGAGGGAGACTCCACAACCTCTCTGGGAAGCTTGTCACAGTGCTCTGCCCCCCTCAGTGTAAAGTTCTTCCTCATGGTAAGGTGAGTTTGGTTGTTCATTACTACTGAAGTCAAAGGCTTCAGCTTGTGTAGCTATTTATACTCATGAGTAGGTAATAAGAATAACCACTGGTTTATAACAAGCAAAAGAGAGTTTATTGATTTTTTTTTTAGCAGTAGAAGGGGACCACATTTTTGCAACATTTTTTCAAGAATGGTTTAGTTCTTGTGACTTTAATACATACAGAAATAATTCTGCATTTAATAAGAGTGACAGTTTATCTAAATAGAAAATAGATTATTTTCCAAAGCCACAAAAATGTGAAACAAATAATTGCTAATTGTGTGGAAGACCTGTCTTTGTTGTAGTTATCCTTACTCTTAAAATAATCTACGTCTAATATAAAAAACCTCCAAACCTGGGAATAAACCATAACAAACTGTTTACCACTGAAATCTACAGAAACATTACCTGAGCAAACTACATTGGTAACAGCTATTTTTTGTCAACTGCTTCACAAAACTGGATGAAAATTTGATGGCATATTGCAAAGCATGAAAATCAACACTAAAATGCTTTGTTATTTTTATTTCTGTGCAAAATGTTAAATATCTGAAACAAATGACACACATGCCATACCTAGTATTTAAATTTTTTTAAAAATTAAATTATTAGGTGGTATATTAAGTGCAAAAGCTGCTCCATGTGCTTAGATCTAGCTTTGGCTTCAATCTGGATTGAAGTAATGTGTAGAAATGCATCTCCTTTTTCAGTATGAGGTCAGGCATTGGAACAGGTTGTGCAGAGAGCAGTTAAGCAGTCCCCATCCTTGCAGGAGTTCAGACCAGGCTGGATACAGCCCTGAGCAAAATGGCCTAACATAATACCTAATCCTGCAGTGACTGGACTAAAAACTACCTGAGGTCATTTCTAACATGAATGATTGTATTCTGACAGAGTACTGTGATACAACTACTCTTAGTAAGAATCTACAAGCATTTCAGTTTGAAGGTTCACCATCACTTATTTCCTCAGACAAAATACCCTCAACTGGTATCTGATAATTTACAAGCAAGCTTGCATTTGAAAACAAACTTTGTTGGAACTAAGACTGTTATACTATCAAGTGTAGTTCAAGAGAGCCTGAAATATGATTTAGCAAGAACCTTTAAAATAGGAAAACAGACTGAAAAATGTACAAAACTTTATACCTGGACATCAAGCCTCCTTTTCATACACATTTTACATTAAATAAACTGTAAGAATGACAAAGATCTCATTTTTGATGAACCATCAAGTGTATCTTTATGCTGGGAGCAAGAACTTCAATAGGCAACTGCCCCTTTCCTGCCTCCTAATCATTTTTGCATTCCTCATGGACCGAACGCAGTGCATTGAGGGCTTCCACTGTCACTGTAAGCTTTCCAATTACTGTACTGGCATCTTGTGAATCGAAAACTAGAAAGGAAACACCAGAAAACAGCATCAGCTATTTAACTTAAGATTTCACTTTTGTTTTGATAATTTTCTTTAGTGTTTGGACAGATTAAAGGCATATGTTAAAAAAAGGGATAAACAAACAAGCAAACACACAAACAAACAAACAAATAATCTTGCAGCTCAGGTCCTCAGCCTTCTGGAAATTAACCACTCTTAGAACTAGAATATACATCCATAAAAGTATTAGTGTTGAAATTAATTTAAAAAGGAAACTATAGATATAATAACTGTCTATATAAAATAATTATTTTTCACAATATGTAAATAAAGATATTCCAAATTCTATTAAAGACATATCTACATTCATAAGAATAGTTTTAAGTAAAAATACACCAATTAAGGTGTTTTCTACACTGTGTATGATGGATTGGTCCAAATCAACCTGGACAAATCACTCAGTGAACTGTCAGCTTCAAGAGCAAACTTCAGGGGACTATATCCTTTTTACTTAAGAGCAGGATAATTGTAGTTAATTATATCAGAAGATTACTTGTATTTTACAACTTTTTATACTGTCCTATTATCTCTGAGACATACTGTTAGATGTTTTGACTATATTTTTCATCCATCTTCTTGCTTAGCCGTTCACTTAATTGCTTCAAATTTCACATAAATCACTTTGACACAATCAGCAATAGAAAGAATCAAATATGAAAAGGATACATGGTTGCAATCCTCAAAAAGAATAAACGAAGTTCAGTATCTAACTTGAGGATGACTCTACCTTCATGCGGTAGTGTCCTATGAATTTCCCTGTGTCTAGGTTTATTATTTTTCCTTACACCAATATCCAATTCAGAAAACGTGTACAACATTACTTAGGAATTCTGTTTATTGTGCCCTTACATTTAATTGATATCTGTGTCCAGATCTGAAGAACTATCCTTTTACAATGACTTCATCCAAGAAAATATACAGATATATTCTTTTCCATGATCTGACATATTTTAACCTAAAATTAATTTAAATTCTCTGAAACATCTTAATTTTCAGAAAATATGCAAGTTTATATGTTATGGATGCAATAAAATTCCCCCAAAAACTGTACAGCATATGCAGGAAAGGGGAGAAGTGCAGAAGGGAAAAAGAATAAAGTATTTCTAGCTATTATTATCATTTTCATAGATATAATTAACATAAAGTAAAAATTAGTTTAAATGGCAGATCATTAGGGGAAGAAATGCTCCCCACAATATTGAAGTAGTTGTCATTACTTGTTAATGATTAGCTTACAGTAATAATAAAATCCAGTCCTCCTGGTCCTAATAATTCTCTCAGATGATGATTAGGAATTTTAAGAGTTTTGTGAAAAGTGACTTTCAAAAATTACGTTTATATAAGTAATCAATTTTATCAAATGGGAATTATGACAGTATGGTCAAAAGTTCCTGAACAAAAAATCAATCTTCCAATGAGAGATTACAAAATACATTTTTGGAGGAGCTTTTTGTACTTGGAGAAAAATTATTGGTTGAGAAAAGCTTAAGTTGCTCAGCCACAGCAGGAAATGCATCAAATCTGTATATTATTTTTCCAGAGTATGGAAATTTGATTCTTCTTAGAATTTTCCTTATCTTGTTCCTGTAACTTTGAGTATTTCAGCAACACCATGGATGCAAATAATGCATGATAACTGGAATGGATAAGAAAGCATATTTTTTTCCCTCATTACTCAGCTCCCCATTGTACAAGGTACAGGAATTAGACACGGCAGTAGAAGCAGCAAAGTTACATTTGCCTGGCATTCTGCTGGGGCTCACTAGCCCCATCAAACACCTTGTGAACATGGGTGCTCTGCATCCAATCATCAAACTAGTTCACCTTCTGGGAAAGGAGAGAGACTTTTTTATAACAGAGG
The DNA here is from genome assembly GCA_013397195.1 of Hylia prasina. Classification (NCBI taxonomy): domain Eukaryota; kingdom Metazoa; phylum Chordata; class Aves; order Passeriformes; family Sylviidae; genus Hylia; species Hylia prasina. Next base: position 44,800 of record VYXD01001228.1, on the reverse strand, counting down.
TGCTTTCAGCTTCTTCACTGAGCTTCACCCCAAGAGGGAAAGATGACTGAGAGGAAAAGGTAAAGAGAAAAGTGCACCATTGGTAACCATGTCGCTACTGCAATGGGAACAGGAAATTGAGCAAGGAGAATATTAGCCTCACAGTCGACAAAAGGACCAAAAAGCCTTCTTGAGTATTATCAGTGCATAAAAATGCATCCTATGACTCCAGGAAATGGAAGATTCCACACTTCCTACTCACATCACCTTGTTCTAATGAGTCACAATGAGTTTGGTTATAGTCTGTTACAGAAGGGTTCTCAGTAAAACTGATTCTAACCAAAACCACCAATATTTCATGTTGTCTCATACATGCTTCATATGGAGGAAATGGACTTGAGGTACTCAGGGTTAAAACACAATTTCAAATAAAATACAGATGTTAGTAATACCAAATCGCTGATTAAAATTTTAATAAAGAATCTTTTTACACAAAATACGTATTTATTATCCTATCATAATGAGGTGTGTTGTAGAAAGGAGAGAATTATAGCAGCGGACATGGCTTGAAAGTTCTTTGGTTTTATAAACTAATTTCTATGAGGTGAGGCTGTTTGGTTTGGGGTTTTTAAAAAACAGACAAAGGAATAACACTAATAGACAGTTTTTGCAAACTTTTGCAAACAAATGTGGAAATTTTAAGTTAGTATTAAGGAATTTCTTATTGAAACAATGTCAAACAATTACTTGGACAGTAACACCTGCAAAGTAAAGTAGAAATTCAACGAATCTTAGGCTACAGAAGTTTACAAGAAAGTGATTTTTAAAACTTACCATCAATATCTTGCTCAATGATATCTCTCTGCTTCCGGAATATCTCTTTTAAACTGACATAAGCAAACCCAATATCCTCACATTCAAGATCCTGTTCATCTTCTGGGGGATCACTGACCACTGTAAATTTTAGGCTAAACACATACACACAAAACCAAAGGTATTTTGCTTTCAAAAAGGGTCAAAAAAACAAATTACAAATGATAAAAAAAGAAAAAACATACTATTTTACAAGTTTAAAATGCATAGAGGTGGAAATATTTGGTATATGGGCAGAATCTTTCCATAAATTTTGTTTCTTGGTGGTCCTCTTGCTATGATAAAATGGGAAACTGGACTACTGATGAACTTCTGGCTTCCTATTTATTCAATACAGAAATGAAATTTCAGCACAAGCCAAACCAGACATTGTGGTAAGTGCAGGAAACAACCTACCTAGTAATGTAGGGGACAGTAGTGACATGATGGCACATGTAAGAGATGAATGCTTTTGTTCTGAGAAAAAGCTCACTGCTGTTCTTTTACCTTATTTTTACCTCAGGTTTGTAAAATATTTAGTATAGTTATCTAAGTATTTATAGGGGAAATTGCAGCACACAGACCAGCTATCATTTCACTGTGTTGAGGAATCCATCCAGTGCAGGTGGCTCAGGCGCAGCTACAGGTTGAGCACTGGAGGAGCCCAGCCCAAGGCAAGAGGCTACCAGCCCTTACCACAACAAAGGGCCCAGGGACCTGTGGCCCAGTCAGGGGAGGGACACTCAGAGACACAGCAGGAGCCAATAACTCCCAGACTTTGGATACAGCCAGGTGAGGGACCCTCAGGGACATGGCAGGAGCTGATGACCCCCAGATTGTCCTGTGAGGGCACCAAAGCCCAGGGGTTCCTTCGTTCAGGGTCTCTCCTCTGAGGCTCCAACTTGAACTGTTATTGCCTTATTCAATTACTGCACCAAAAACTGAATTATTTTAAGGACCGGGACCTCTAAGATTCAGTGATTGGAAACCTGAGCTGGAGTTGGTGAGGGCAACTGGTCTGACTGGGACAGTATGCGGGGTGTAGCTGCGAAGGGACCTCAGTCCCAGATCAGGTGGTGGAGTGTAATTGCCACAAGTGGTCCTGGATGGTTGGACAGGGAAATTTCTTTAGCAACTAAATTATCTGTCAGGGAAAAAAAAGGAGTATTTTATCCTCATTATTGTTAAATCTTAGTAAAACATTTAGAAGAATATGTTTAGCAACCCTCCTAATACAGATGGCAAAATAAGGGATATGGAATAACGAGAGATCATTCTCTTTCTCGGGGTGAATCAGTGATTTGTAAGATTTACAAATGACTCTGACACTTCAAATACAGTCAGCAGGTATCCTAGTCTTCTGAAAATTAAATGCATCTTTAAATTAATATTTGTTCCATTTTAATGAATATTGACATTCAAGAAGAAACAGATTCAACGTATGTCATTCATTCTCTCCAAGTAATGCACATGCTATCTCAATGAAAAAAACTGAATAAGAACAAATATATTACTATGAAATTGAACAAGTCTAATTTATAATCTCTCTCAGATGTATTCATATAATAGGTGTCTGCTACGTCCATATATATACACATATGCTTTTTTTTTCCCTTTAAATTCTGGGACCAAGGAACACTTCCTGCAGTTCGTAAGACTCCTTTTAGTATTCCGAATTCAGAAAGCAACAGATTTACTACTACTCTACCATTGCAGATACATGCTTTTCAAACTCATTACTGATAAGACTGCTGATGACAGAATCTAGAAACTCTCTTTTGTAAAACAAAGTTGTTTTTAAAAAAACACCAACAAAACAAACAACACCCCCAAAATTGAACCAGAGCACTAAACAAACATTAGATGAGTTTGCAATATTCCATTCCATATGCACCTACTTGGAGAAGAAATAAGGACAGCAGCCACATATGAAGGCATAATTCCTAGCTGAAACAATACTTTTTTTTCTTGTTAGTTATGTATTAAATACTTAAGGTTACCTTGTCAGTAAAGACAAACAAAAAGGCAAACCAGGAGCATTATTTACAAAGACCTATAATAGAGGTTTTCAGCATTAATCTGTACCTGTCAGCAGGTAGATCTGGCTTTAGAAGAATTGACTTGAGATACTCTCTTTCTGCGTGATTATCTTCCTTATCCACATTTATCACTGCAAAGCAAACAAATCTATATAACTGGTTATTAATAGTTTTTCACCTAGTAGAAGAAAGAACGTGAAGAAAAGAACAAAATAAAGTAAGTGTTTATTTCCTCTTCTAAGGAAAAACAATAATGTTAGAATCAAATGTTAGAATCGTGTGTCACTGGCAGGTTTACATGAACACTTTCAGAAAAGATACAATCAGCATCTAAGCATATCACAGAGCTGCTGCTTTGTATTAATGGCAATAGCAGCCACGTTTTTAAAAGTCAAGGGTCTTTACTGCTTTGTATTTGAAGTGATTTACTGTATTTTCTTCCACTAAGGAAGCTAGAGATAATGAGAATATATGGCAAGTGCTTATCCTTTTTGACAGCCTCAGTAATTTAATACTCCTTTCCTGCCACAGTATTTCAATACGAGAAATCTTCAGACTAATGGACTGGAGAAAATTTGTCATCTATATTCCCTCTCAAGTGGGCAATGCCAGTGTAGTAGTGGTTGATGTGACATTTCTGATTCATTTCAGTCTTCAGCTACACATCCAGTGATCCAACAGTTTATGAGTAAGAGGAGGATCTAAATGAATGAATTCTTTGGCAAACTGCATTCTAAAATCAATGGTAGCAATTTTAAAGACCTGACTGAGACACCATTTCTGCAAAGTCACTTTTACATAGTTATTTTTAAAAGAATGCTTAATTTGAATGTCTGTGTTATGAATAAATTATAGTGATTAGCTAATGCAAATGAGGAGTTATTAAGTATGGTGGGGAGAAGTTCTGTTAAGGTTTGCAGTTCTTTTGGTACGTACCTTTGTTGTTTCAGTATGGTTTTGAACCCTTTTCTGTTCTCTCTTCAATACTCCCCTCCCCTTTTTTGGTTACTGCCTGGCAGCTCTGGCTTACAGGGCTGTAAAATGTGGGGGAGGGTGTATATTTTCCCCTTGTAAGAGGCAGCAGAGAGGGGGACACTTGCTGCGAGGCCTGGCAGGGCAACATCGCACCACCAATCAGGATCCAAGAAGGGCTCCACCAATGAATGTCAGGGAAGGACTGATTGACAGGCCTCAGGAGGAGCCAAGTATACATAAAAGGATGAGGCCACAGACCCTAGGAGGAGCCAAGTATCCACATCTGGGCAAAGCAACTAACTGTGGGAGGTGCTGGAAGAATATATAAGGACTGCTCATGAATATTAATGACACTGATGCAACCTTGAGTGTATTAAAGCCAGAGAGCTTTTTTGTGAGGCTGAGGCTCTGGTGGGCAGAAAGAGTTTCCCTGTGCTCCCAGGGCTGTCTTCCTTTGCTTTGTAATTTTAATGGGCTCTATTTAAATTTTATTTACTTATTCCTGCGTAGGGTTTGAGTCATTTATAACATCTGTATTAAGGCTTTGTCACAAAGAGAAAACTGATTCACCCACTCCAGAATACTCTCAGCTAAAAGTCCAAGACTGAGGCACTCAGGCTGAATCTTCAATGAAATAAAATTTTACTAGGAAGAAAAAGTTAATGAATAATTGAAATATGATGAAACACCTGGGGGAATAATTAACAAGAGAAATATAAATTATTACAATAGTTCTATGTATGCTAGTAGTGTAAATATAAAGTATTAATTAAAAATGTATTAGTATTCTCTCTTTTCAATCGTGGCTTAGGTGTACAGGCTAAAATGTTTTTCTTCTGCTGTATCATCATGTACCGATAAAAAAATAGCTCTAGCTATTTTAAAAAGAATATATAGATTTTAGTTACGTATAAATGCACTACCAGCATATTTAAGTCTGTTGTGATGTCACCATTTTATATACCAGCCTACTTCAGCATTTCATTTCATACTTGATAATTTCATACTTACCTCATGTCTTAAAAATCACTTCTAGTATTTCCCAAAATATCTGGAAAATGGGCAAATGGAGTCGGCACACAGAGAAATGCAACTATAATATATAGGAAGTAGGCTTTATTGCAGGTATTTTCGTAAGACAGAATTTAAGAGAAGAACCAAGCCTTCTCAGGAATACATCAGACTTACCAGTGCTATAGTTATAGTGAATCCTCTGACCACCTGTTGGTTTTGGAAGTGACAGTGGGGTCTCCTCTGCAAGGAAACTATTTAATCTGCATTCTACAAACAGCTGCTGTATTGTTTCATCTGCTGTAATTCGTGACTCAGTAAGAGCGAGTGATGTAATTTTAATCCTGATTTTTTCAACTTCCTATTTAAAAACAAAATATAATACAAATTATTTTTTGTTTCTTTCACAAAACATACAAAGACACACACACACACACACATATATAAATAAAAATCATCAGTTTTTTATATGATTAATACTGATTGACATATACAAAATGAGAATCAAAGCTCCATGGTTTGTAGCTAAGACTGTTGTTGCAAGAGATACCGATGATTCAATGTTTAAAATATTTTTGCAGTACTCATAGTTATAGTCTGCTGATTATCTTTAAAAATGCTGTCTGAACCACAAATTTCAGCTGTCATTATTTTTACCTACACAGCAAAGTCAGCCTGTAACTGCTTAAAATATTATCAGTAATACAACGTACCGAAGTTTTCCAAATAAAAGAGAATTGTTAGTACTTATTGCAGATTATACTACAAACAGTTCAATAAAAATCCATTAAATCACAAAATTGTTAGGCATGTAAAGTACTAATTTATTTGTAAAGAATTCAACTTCAAATAGTGAACTCTCCTAGTTAAATCAAATACACCTTAAAAAGTTTATTTTAACATGATAATAAAAGTAATACCCCAATTTTTCTTCACCAGACCCTTTTCTTATTATCTTTAATGGAAATTATGTTTTCCCGTTCCTTATATGAAACTGTTTCATACTGTTCTGCAAAGTCTGGAATATTTATGTACAGATAAATTTTAATAAGTTTTAGTGGGCATGTTGGACTCAAGAGAAAGAGTCACAAATATTTCCTGAAGTTACTCTGGGAAGAAAGAAGAAAGAAAACCCACTATGGTTTCAAAACTGGAATATGTACTTCAATGATGATATTCTTCAAAGAGCAAACAGAACACACTGGAAACAGAAATGTTGAGTTTTTTAAACTTATTTCTTTTCAATATATTACATTCTTTTCATAACTTTATTGAAAATATTTCTTCTATATGGAAATATTTTGACAGTTTTTATTTCTAAACTTAAATCACTTGAAGTACTAAATCACATTCAAAGTATTTCTATATTCAGTCAGAACTCCAAATTAATGTTCTTATTTAATATGGAGATAGCTTACATTTTGCTGAGTAAATTATAAAATTAATCAAAATGAAAAGCACTGTATCCTATTGCAAAAATATCCACCATACAGAACAATTTCCATTGCTGCCAAGTCCTTTCAGTATTTGACGATATAATTTTACCCCTTTCAAAAGACTTTTCCTTTTATTATGTATCCTATGACACTTTAAAAATACAAATCTGGATCAATACTTCAATCATGTCCTTTCACTATTCAGCAGGTTCATGGAAATTTTACTAGGATGACAGAAAAAATTCCACACCATTCTGTGTCTAACACAGGTACATGGCTTTAGGAAATTTTTTTCCTAAACTCTAGTAAGATAAATAGCTACCAAATGTCATAAAAGTTTTTGACTTGAATATGCTTTTCATATTAAAATTTATAAATGAAATGAAACAAAGTGAAGTATTTTATGATCAATCATACATCACAGACAAGAAAAAAAAACAAAGAAGCAGGTGATACAGCTTGATACTGGTAAATTGTTAGATATGCCTTATGATCAATATATCTTAGAAATAATCATGAACCGTCTAATTTGCAACATATGAAAAAAACCTGGTATGATCTTAAATTACTTACCCAGTCTGGCATACAATTCAGATTATAGGATAATCAACAAAATGATCTCCAAAAAAATCACAAAACTTATTTACAGTATTTGAGTACCAGCAGGATAATTATCTCAAAAGATAAAAGGCAGTGATTTTCAAGTTAAGTAATGTGTATTTTTAAAATCCAACTTGTATCACACATTGCCTTAATAGTGTATAGCTTTTACTGTTGTTATCCACCATTCAAGAACATGCACATTATTACCGAAGAACAGATCAATGGTGGGATGTAGAAATTGATAAAAACCTGAAATGAATATACATACAAAATCCTCTCAGAATTGTTCTTAAATAATTTTGATAAAATATAATACAGGGTATATCTCTATACTGTAGATAGGTATAGAGCAACTGTATTGTAGTTTGACTTAATAGTGATTACTAGTATTCATTTTAGTTCTTAAAATTACAGGTGGAATTTTTAACATTTTACATATAAATAATGCAATCTTCAAAAGTACTTTCTGTATTTTTCTGAAGAACATATAAGTGACAGCGTTTCTACAAACATACTGTAGCTGAAGACATAGTTTCTTTGAGATATACTTTCAACAGCTTAAAAAAAAGGACCAGTATTTCTTATACATGTTTCTTGTTGCTACTTACTTTGTAAGATACCACATAGCCTTGAAAAGAGCACTTCAAAAAATAAAACTACCTCTAGGATATCACATTGCAGAACATTAAAACCTGTTAATTTTAAGTACTAGTTTTATGGTTAAGATTGTTCAGTCAATGTTAGATCTAAAAGTGTGAATTTTTTTTTTTTGAGAACTATCCTACTGAAATACTGTTCTAAGTAAATTTTCCAAATTTATATTATGCTATGGTATTTTGTATGTATGACTTCAAGTTCTGAATCGCTGGTTTTAAGAATAAGTCAAGAGATTTGATACTGTACATGTACAGCTTCATTGAAAACTAATGTTAAATATAGCAAAGCTACTCTTAGAGGACATTAGGCTTAAAATATTTTTCTTAGTCTTACCAAATAATTGCCATGTATACTCTGACTCAGCTGTTTAATATTTGTGGATACCAGACTTGAAATAATACAGTCATCACTGTCAGTTTTTATTGATTCAACAGCATCATCCTCTTGATGATCTTCTTGATCTTAAAAAAAAGAAAAAAATCAATGCAGGTAACACCCTTGATATTTTAGATGAGCTAAGACTTAGTAAGAAATCTGATAGTAATAAATTTCCTTTTCTAATATAAATACAGTAAGTGCCAGGTAAATCTTTTCTTCCTTGAAGGAGATTAACACTGTGAATCAATGACCTTTAGAGCCATCTAATCTGTATTTTTTCTGGTTTGTTAAAAAAGTAGTAAAGTTTTCCAGATGCAAGGTGGCAAATAGAGTAAGTCCCGTAATGAACTAAGTATGCACAACTTTATTTAGCTTTATTTATGAATATGAATATGTTAGCTTTATTTAAGAATATGGCCTGAATTTGTTGATTTCCTCCGACTTCCTTCAATACCACGTATACATAAAAGAATGCACCTTTTTTCTTTAGTAAAAAAGTAGTTCTGTACGCAGGTGCATTATTTTCTGGAACATTCTAGAGCATTTTCCCATTTTTTTATGTTTAGTTGTTTGCAGCTTTTGCATAAGAATTAATTAAAAAGATTGGAAGAACTTACTGAATGTTTTCCCAATCTTTTTAATTAATTCTTATGCAAAAGCTGCAAACAACTAAACATAAAATTATAGCATTCTACTTCTGGTTTTATTTTGAACTTGGTATAATGGACTTGGTTATTGCCATAATAAACAGTTTAAGCTCAGAGGTGGAAGAGGATATAATCTTTATAATCTTTAAATAAATCTAACAACTTAGAGTCACATATGTGACTACTACACGCATTCTACAGCCCTCTCACTGTTCTGAAAGGATTCCAATATCAGCATTGGCTGTTACCACTGGCAGACAAAAAGAGCATATTCACTCAAACAGTCTTTGGAACAGCATAGTGCTAAGGGAGAATTTAAAATAGAATTTTAAGACATTTAAAATAGAAGCCAGGCTTCCTTTAATATCAGATTTTTGCAATCAATTACAACATGGTTTTCCACCACTCAGCTTCAGCTGTAAAGTACAGCAGAATATAATTCATGTCATGAAGTTTCTCATAATGAGGCAGATTCCACTACTAATAAGAAATGCTTAGGAAAATGGAAAGAAACAGATTTTTTCAGAAAATACAGCTACTTATTAATAACAATGAATTCTACCTTCTGATTCCAATTCTTCAATTATTTCTGTCTCATCTCTAGAAGTAATCAATGTTTGGTCAGCCAACAGCTTCTCAGACAGATGAGAGAACTCTTCTTTTTCCTGCTGAATTTCTTCAGCCATCTCCTTCACTTTGTCACCTGCGGACTGTTTAGCCTTCTGTACCACATGCTACAGAAAAAGATAAACTTAAGAGTCTTTATAAAACTCGTTGAATAGCAGAAGTTACTCAACTTCAAAACTTGAAGAGTTCCAGCCCACGTTCATTATCCAGAGCCTTTTAACAATTGTATTGGTTATGCAGTGCAGCAAACAATGAGAAGGTGTCAACTGCTGTAACATATAATCCATATACAGCAGAAAGACAATTATGTAACCGTATTTGTGAAACTATTATAATAATTTTGATTCTGTCAGCTTATATAAAGCCTGATTAATTTCCAGATTCATTTATATTTAATTTTTTTTCTACAAGTTCTGCAAGACTCAGTCTTGAAGAAACCCCAAAACACATAGAAAACACCACCACCTTATTCTAAGTTAACCATTTTCTAACTTAAATTACACACTATTTTTTGTCTCAAAAGCAAACTAATATAATATAAAAACAGAATCAGTTTTGCTACACGGTACAAATGTCATCTAAGGTAAAATATCTTTTATTCTAACATATTCTAAAGTAATCTTATTTTTTTCCTTCTCTTTGAGTTCAATTACACAGCATAATACTTCATCAGTGGATACTGCATTACAGACAAGGCACCTTCCATGAAAATTTGCAGTGCTTTGTTACCTGTGCATTATTTATTATCCAACAATTCTCCTGTAGGACTGAATTTTCCACAGAGGCACTGATGCCTCCCTTTCCACCTTCAGAATCCATATGTTCTGTGGACAACTTTCAGCTGTCCACAGAACATGACTTTTCCAAAACTCTACCTGAAGAATTATTTCTGTTCTAACACATTTGGAGCCACACAAAGAAAAAGCAATGTTAACAAATAAAAGAGTCTTGTTCTATAAATCAAGCTTGTCCTAGAAGTTTTCAAGTCATAGAAAGCTGACTTTTATGAGTCTTATGTTCTTTTTTGTTATAGATGTGTCATAACCACCATGTTTTATACAATGTTTGGCCATTCTTCTTAATTCCAGAGTTGCACTTTGTGGATGAAAGTTTCAGAGAGAACATTTTCTGATTATTCTAATTGACCAATATTACCTGATATAGTCAAAGAGAGACTTTTCTCAATCAAAGCCCCAGATGAGCTTTAAAGTAGGAAAGTAAAAGGAAGGTACGAGCCAGTGATTAAATACTGTGTTATGCCACTAGGAACAACAGTATACCACTAGAAACTAGTTTGCCAATCGCCACAACTTACTTTTACAACCAACTGGGCCAATACAAAGTACAATGTTTAATACTTTTCTTCTTGAAATGCTGCATACTGTGGTGATGCATCCCTCCTACATCACCTGCAAGTACATCATCCTCAGTCCTGCTCTGTGATCTCAGACACTCCTTAAAAGCCTTGACAGAACCAGCTGAGTAGTGAAGTGTCTCGACCCTGTCAGGCAAATTGTAAGGCACCGCTGGATTGTACCAGGAGCTCTGGCATGGTATAAGTGGGCACAATCAGAAACGTCAGCTGCCTAACCAAGATGAGAAACAATGGATAAACAATTGTCTTTTTCAGCTTTGGTAAACTATTTACCTGAATTGTTAGCCCGAGTGTAATGGTATCAATTGCTGCTGCACTTTGGGAAAAAAGACCAGGAGCAATTGATTTGTGTTTTGGCCAGGAGGGAAACTGATGACCAGCATCAATCATCTGGCAACCCTATAAACAGCAGTCCTCAGTGAGACCCTTTGAGCTCTCCTGGACAGCAGTGGCTCCACTAAACTGCCTACTCCGAGTGGGGCCTCTCAGAGCTTGCATACCCTCAAGTTTGTGACATCTGAAAGACTGTCGCTGACAATGAGGCCTGGGCTGATACCGCACATTTCCACATTCTTCAAGGTGCAAGCCTTGCCAGCTGGGAAATGCAAAGGGATTTGATGCGAGTATTTCACTGAACCCAAGAACTTTTGATAGCTAAATTTACATGCATAAGCCTGTACATAATTTTGCCTGTGTGCATGTGAATTGATTTTGGTATGAATGTTACTATCTTAAATCTGTAGTTGTCATTATTATAATTGTAGTGAACCCTATGGAATTGCATTTGAAGTGGTAAAGTACTTCCATATTATTTTCTAATACAGAGGTCTGTAGAAGTTAGAAACAAAACAAGGGGAAACCTTTAATATATAGTAGACAATTATATACAAAAGTAGGTATAGACTTACTGGTGGAGAAGCATTTGGACAGGAAATTATGTTCTCCTTTGCCACCCTGCATTAGCACTGGTTCTATCCTGTGCTATAGCTTCTACGTATGACGCTGGACAAATCTTACAAGCAGTTTGGGTGAGTCAAACCATTCATCCCACTTTTTAGTGAGTTTCCTTTTCTATTTGCTTCAGCAGGTATCACATTGATAAGAACTTTTATTAAGAACTAGATTCGCCGCTATTCAGAAAATTAACTGGAAAATGAAACAGACTTCCCATTTTAATCTGTAGAACTTGCGTGTTTTTCTTACATGGACACTTTCTTGCCATTTCATCACAAGACTCAGACATCAGAGAAGGCTCAGCTGTTTCACTAATTAGGCCTAATAGTACTTTGTCTTTAAGCAGACAATGAGGTTTAGGTTTTTAAAACAGCTAGAGGAGCTGCCAGCCCAGCAATGAAGACTTCTGATGGAGACCAAGTAGCCGTCTCACTTAAAAAATCCTAGTTTGTGAAAAATTGTCAAACTTTCAGATGTTACTGTTTGGACAGCCGAAGATATTTTGTGTGTGCAACTATCCAGCTAACATTTCAGTTTTTCATATCTAAGCTCTCAAAAGATTATATTCTATTTTTGGTTTTTAAAGTTAATAAATGCAACAGATTTATTTAATTCTTATTTCCAGTCTATACTGTATAGCTCTCAATGAAGTTCTAGTCATAGTAAACTAAACAATAACAGAACCTGTTAATTGAAAATTGATGTTAACCTTTCAAAGAATAAAATTTACGAAAGGAAAAAACCCCACAATTAGTTTTTAATTTATGTAATATTACTAATATTATAATTATATGTAAATATAACCTTTTATAACTGTCTGTTGAAGAACCCACTTACTAGCTTTACTTAAAAGATTAAACACAATCTATTCTTAGTTCTCTGAGTACAAGTTATTTCAGATGAAAATTTACACAACGGACCAAATACATTTGTGCTAGTTCTATGCAGACTCTCTTAGGCTCTGGAAGGATGTACAGATGACAGCGTGACAGTGTATCCCAAGTTAAGAAGTATAATTATTTTCAGAATGTGTGCAATCTCAGCTGATAAACTTCATTTTAGAGGCGACTCTTTTGCCCAACACTCAGGATCTGTTTGGATCAAGCTAGTTTCTATAGAGCCCTTTATATGCAGTCCAAGTGGTACACTGTAGAAAGACATTTGAATAATGCTGAGAGCTGAGAAACACAGTGCAGAGCAAGCTGATTGGTCCTGTTAAAATCTGCCCTAAGCCAGTGGAAATCGGAGCTTGTAAACTGTGGAGGATATCAAACAGTTCTGAAGGAGTCACACAAATATCACTGCACTGCATCCCCCACCTATATGCAGTACTGTGCTATCATTCATTGCCTAGGACATCCCAGTATTGTGCTGCTAAAATAATACAGTGTTCTTGATTATTATAAGTTCTACAAATTGCCCATACAGAGCCATAATAGCCTTTCATGCTTCAAAGTGCATGACAGAAATACTTAGAACTTACTGCCATCTGTATTGTACTAAGATCCAGAAAAGAGACTCTCTTGTGTGCTTGAGCTGCACGCTGCTTCATTTTGAGTGTTGGTATCTGTAATAAACAAATATATTGAAGATCATTTATTGCCATCTCATTTTACAGTAAATTATGAGAAACCCAAATTTTTTTCAAAGCCAAATCTAATGGCACTAAATTCAATTCTAATCATACACAGTTTAAGAACTCATACACAACATACTTCTCAGATTACATCATGGAACCCATGGAGATTCTGTATATAATAAAAATTTACATTGTGGAATAATATAAAACATTAGAGTTACTCCAGACATAGAGTATTTTAAACAGCTTAGGTTAAAAAAAAAAAAAGCCTGCTAAAACTGCTAGTATTTTAATTTATACATTTCAACCTGTTTGCTTTAATTTCTTAAAAAATGTTAAAGATGTCTGAAAGTCCCTTCTTTTTCTGAGGCCCGTATTTAAATGTGATTGTACAGTGAATTGTATTGTCAAAATTCTCTTCCATATGCAGCTAAAAAACCCAGTAAAAAACCCATTGTGAAGGAATCTAAATCTCATAATACACCAGTGTCAAGAACTTCAAGACCTTTTTGAACAACTGCTTCACCCATTCTACAGATCTGACTCCTAGTTAGTTTAAAATTCATGAGTATGATATTAAAACATCTGTCACTTGCAGCTCAAGAAAATGAAATATAATGTCAAATGTTCTAGTGACAATTTCAGTAAAAATAAATAAGTTTAAGACTTCGCCTCTTCAGGCAAGGTATAACTCAACTGGTTCTTGGATCTCTTTATATGAAAAACTGCTAACATATTTTCCAGTTCAGGAATCTTTAACTTTATTACACTTTGAACATTATCAAGATTTGACCTAAACTATTTGAACTTAAAAAGAAAGAATTGAACAGTTTATCAAAACTTTCACAGAATCACAGAATGGCCTGGACTGGAAGGGAACTTAAAATTTAGTCCCAAACGCCCTGGCATGGGCAGGGACACACTCCACTAGACCAGGTGCTCCAATCCCAGTCCAACCTTGCCCTGGACACTTCCAGGGATGGGGCAGCCCCAGCTTTTCTGGGCAACCTGTGCCAGTTGAAGGAATGGCTGGAGCTGTGTCAGGAGAGGTATAGGTTGGACATCAGGAACAGGTTCTCTCCACAGAGAGTGGTCGGGCACTGAACAAGCTCCCCAGGGAATGGTCATGGCCCCAAGGATACCAGAGCTCCACAAGCATTTGGACAATGCTCTCAGGCACAGGGTGGGATTGTTGGGGTGTCTGTGCAGGGCCAGGAGTTCAACTAAATGATTCTGATGGGTGCCTTCTAACTCAGCCTATTCTATGATTCTATGAAGAATTTCTGCCTTCTAATCTAAGTCAACTTTCTTTGAGTTTGAAGTCATTCCCCCTTGTCCTATGACCTTGTAAAAAACCTCTCTCCATCTTTCTTGTGGGCTTCTTCAGGTACTAGAAGGCTGCAGTTAGGTCACCCTGAAGCTTCTCTTCTACATGAAGTAATTCTCTCTATCAAGTACAGACCCAAACATACCTTGGATGGTTGTTCATGTTCCCTAAAACTGGATGTTATATATCCCAGAGCCTTTGACCTCTGTTTGTATGGAATAATAGCTTGGTCCATAGGAACTTGTAACCTGATCCAGTATTCTACGGTACCATAATTTTGAATGTGTCCTGTTTTTCCTAAGGAATAAATAGGGGATTGCATTAATTTTCTTTTCAACATTAAGGTATGTTACTCAAAAGCTAGGAAAAAACACAAATTAAAGATTTATAGAACAGCCACAAATTAAAGACTGTGCCTATGCATTATGCCAGTGCTTGTGATGGGAGATCTGTAGTTCATGTTAGAAACAAACAACAACTCAGACTTCCCTTGTATGATCCAAAATCAAAACATGACCATTTTTCCCTACTTACATATTTACTACAGGGTCAAATCTAAGTTCAATATTTTTATCTCCTTAAGGCAAATAAAGGTTAGGACAGTTTTGTAAGTTAACAGTTAGAAGAGTCCCAAAATGTGGTATGCAATTTAAATTGCTGGCAAAAGTACCACTTTACAATGCCTTATTAAACCAGATTCCCTACAACAGTGGGCAGTTATGAGGTCACTGAATATGCTGATCTGACAAAACATTTCTAGAAGAAAAAGCAGCACAGAACATTCAATACTTCTTAGAAGTGTCTTGTCCAGGATACCTTAAAATTATTTTAATATAATGAATATGAATGTGCCTAAAATAATGCACAAAATGTAAACAAACACCCTCCTAGATTATGCTACTATATGAAATATTATTAACCATAATCAACATAATTTGTACCTTTTTCACTATTATATGGGGACCTTTGTCTTACCAGTTTAGATTACACAATTTCTTCCTATGTTTATTGATAAGGAATAAGAGAATATACTTATAACATTCAGGCCAGATATAAAGCATTGATGTTTGATATGGGCAAAGTGGGGATGCCTCTTGTTTCGGGTTTTTTCCCCTCTTACCCTGTGGCTATAAGCCATTATGGAAAAAATTGCACCCATCCCTGCATTCCACAAGTGTTGGCAGAATCACAAGAATACATTGCACATCCAACAGAAAACAGCATTCTTGTAAACACTTTTTTTTTCTTTTGAAATAGTAATGCACAAATTAATTTCTGGAAATATGCAAATATGCATTATTTAATCACTTGCAATACAGAGATACATAATGAAACAGAATACTTTGTGATATATTAACTACCAACTAAATTTGCTGTGTTGTAGATCTTGCCATCGTTTTCCAAGATTTCATGGAACTTCAGCTGACAAGAAGCAATTGTTTCATAATCTATGCCATACGCACGATGAACCTCAAGTGTGATGCTGTTTTCCTGTATATAGTGAAAGACGCTGTCATCAGACTGCACAAGAAATTGAGAAGTGAAGTCATATGATGGGGCATTCCCATGAACTACTGGGGTTATCTGAAGTTCAAAGTCATAAAACGCGTAAGTACAAAAGGTTGCAGGTTCCCAGTCACCAAAAGTGTGCACAGCTTCAGAAGAGAAGATCACTTTGCTGATATGAATTTCAAACAGGTTCTCTCCTCTTTCTAAATGAACAGTGTCAACAAATCCACCTACTGGATCACTTGGCAATACCTCTGGTCTTGACTTAAAGGGTTTTGTGTCATAGACAATGTCTCTTAGTTGGGCTGCAACAGATAAAATAGAGCTATAATATGATTATCTTTTTAAAAAATCAAATACAATTAATGACTGAGAACAAAGATAAAAGCATAATTCAATTACATTAATAGTGTTACTTTCATAAAGGCATTACCAAAAAGAATTCATACACTGAATGCCTGCTGAGCACACTGACAACAGTCAAGAGTATTTCCTCAATGAGCTGCCTCAGTATACAGAGACACAGGCTCCTAACAGTTATTATCAGGTTATAAGGGAGTTAAAAAGCAAAAATTCAGAAGTCTTATGCAAACGTAACAGAAATTTAAGATGCATATTTTTGTACAGTTGATCTAAATTTGCCAGAGAAAGAAATACATCTGACTTTTAAAATCTGTTAGAAATATATCTTGAGTGGATAGAACTATCAGCAAAAACCTTCACATGTTTCTCAGCCTCAGCTGGTAAGTGGTCAGTAAGTGGTTAACACAGGTTGGATGGGGCTCCGAGTAGCCTTCTAGTGGAAGGTGTCGTGCCCCTGGCATGGGTTTGGAGCGAGCTGGATTCCAACCCAAGCCATTCTGGGATTGTATGATTCTAAGAAATCAAAATACATGCTTACAGAAATAGGATATAAACCACGATGCAGTAGATGCAACTTGGAGACAAAATGTGAAAATTGCAGTGTTTGTAAAATATCCTATTTGAGGCTTCCTATGCATCTTTTACACAGTGAAGCCACTAAAAAATACTTGAAATTCATCCTGTTTAAATACTATGTCAGTATATTATAACAAGACTTTGAGGGACTTCAGTAGCACCAAGTAATTCTGTAATGACAGTACAGCAAAGTAAAAGGCTGATCATGAATGTATGATTTATTAAAAAAAACCCCAAGTTTGGCAATTTTATTCTTATTCAGCAATAGCTGCAGTATAAAAACACTTTGTTGGATTTGTCATTTAAGTCCATGAAAATTAATTGGAATAGATACCTTTCCATGAAAGAACTGACCTTTCTACCAGTTTTCGGAATGGAAAAGTGTTTCAACTGGAGAACAAATTTACAACCCTAATTTGAAGGAGATAAAATATATATTAAAAAAATAGAATATAATTTAAAGATACCTTCTAGTTTTCTGATACGTGCGGCTCTAATATCGAGAAGATAGGTATATTGTTCCAGTTTTAATTCATAGTCTTTCTGTAGACTTTCCATTTTTCTTGACATTGTTTCTACTTCAGTCTGAAAAAAATTGCATATAAAAAGAACTTCTGAGGATTGTCTGTACTGATCCCCATGCTTTTGGCTGCAAGCTGAAATACAGTTAGATTTGAGAAAATAACATTTAGAGTATGCAAAAATAGCAGCAGTTGTTCATTTATCAATACAACAAATCAGTTCTATTTTCAGCAAAATCTAAAAATATCATGAGGAAAACAAGAGTAGCTTTGGTTTTAGGACAATATACCTAACAGTTTCTTTAATGATTTTGTTATTTTAAATGCTAATTAAATGAATGAAAAGTCAAAATATGATCTGCAATACTCCAACAGTGGAAGCAGAAAGAAGACAGTGAAAGCAGAGTGGTATGGAAAAGGAAGCTTATTTGATAAGCACATTTACTATCTTACCTGTAAAGACCTGGTAGGAGCTCAGAGGTAATCCCAAGAAGGCACAGTCTGAGGGTTAAGGGCAGGATGAACTAAAAGACTACAATTTACACATGTTTTAAGCAATACCTTCAGCAATAGCAGGTTTTATGTTTGGTTCCTTATGCACAGACTGGCTTTGTTGTTGAATTTGCAAGTCTTAATTATTACAAGTGTCAGAGCTACAAATGTTAAAATGTTATTATCAGGTTATTTTCTACTGTGAGTAGAGTTTAGTACCTGGTAATCTTTGGTAATTTTGTGCTGCACAAGTAACAAATTCCTTGTCTTTTCAAGTTCTTGCACTGTTTCCACATGTGTTAATTGCAGCTCCTGACTGGAGTATTCTGAATCTTTATGGCTATCATGGTCCACTTTTTCCAAGAACAGAAGGTCCACATTCTTTTGTTGCTTTTGATCCTGGAGCACATTTGAAAAACTGCTAGAAAAGACTTTTGCAAAAGATTTGCATGTATTTGTGCCTGGCTAAATGCAACACTGGCATATCCTTTTGGTACAACAGTAAGACAGTAAGCAGAACTTTATAAACTTAAAGCACATGGTAACAAAAAAATAGGAATGAGATAGACTAGAATGTGTCAGAATTGTTTTCAGCAATGTAATCTCAGGACTATCAGGAACTAGTTAAAATATATCAGATATTCCAAAGCAATCACTCCTCTCTATCCAGAGAAAATACAAAGAGACATATTTGCTTTTCTCATAATTAATAATCCTAAATAATTAATAAATGTAAAAACCCCAAATTATTATCGCAAATCTACATTCCTTCTGTTATAAATAATGGGGAGTTAATCTTCATTGAGGTTTTCTGTATTTTTTTTCATAATCATTATGTAATCATCTTTACAGTAAACACTTCCCCAAGAAAATAAAACAGAAGTTACCCAAACAGTAGAAACATTGCAAAATTATTTGTTCACTGATTTCTTCCTCTCACTCCATTTTTAATTTGTGCAAGAGAAAAAAGAATAGAGTATTTTCCGAGTATTTTTGTTTTTCTGTTTTGATAAACAGAGAAGTTGCTAAGCATTGCTATACCACATATTGGAACTTCCATGCTTATGGTATACTTGCATTATAGAATCAACAAACAAAACTGGTTTTAGTAAACATTGTAGGGATAACAAGATGTCATGATAAGTCATTTAACTGAGAAAAACTGAGGTTTTTTTTTAAAGGCTGTGAATTGGATTTAATTAACTTTTGGTGTTAAAATTAATTATTTACATAAATTAAGATTTAATTCTGGCAATTTTTTTATCTTCCGTTCTGATTAACTGTAACTAAAAAACAACAAAAGCACACATTTGAGTTTGAGGCATTACAACTATTAAAAAATGCTCAAATAATTCAGCCCTTGAAAATTCCAGGTGTGTAGAAAGCCTGTAATGGTCAGCGAAGGGTTTAACAAAAGGAGAAAAAACCCAACAAAACCAACAAAAACCCCTTGCACAAACAAGAAAATAAGAGAATGCAAAATACAGAATTCTAGAATGGTTTGGGTTGAAAGGGATCCTAAATATCATCTAGTTCCAACCCCTCATTCTTTGCAGGTTACCTTTATAAGGAAGAGGGTTTCATTGAGTTCTGCCACACCAACATCACTTTCCTGAAACTTAATGGAAAGGTGTTATCAGATGTGAATCAAATAAATACACTCAGAATAACAAGATACATTCTCACTAGACATGATATTTTGCTTGATAGCATGAATAAATAGACACTTATTTTTCTATATTCTTTGACTTTCAAGAAGTATCTGCACTATGCATAAAACATAGAGTTTTTTTCCCTCATAATTAAAACAAAAATATAGTTCACCTTGGTCAAAAACTTCACTTGATTTTTCAGATCATCTAGTTGTTCCTTTTGTTCCATGTAGCGTAACTGCAGGTCTTTGTTGTCTTGCATCAGCTTTTCCTTTTGGTCTTCATATAGAAGAACAAAATATTACACTTAATTAAACATAGTTTAAAAAAATTACGAAGTTGTTTTTTTCATATTAATATATGCATGAAAATTTCATTGCAAAATGCAGAGACTAATGTATTTTGTATGGGGAAGTCTTCATGCCCTTGTTCAGGGTTAATTTTTGCAACACATCAACTTTCACTGACACAATAAATACTTCTCTAGTAAGATAACCACAAAAAAATTGTACTTAGTAAATAGTGTACTCTGTAAAACAGTACTATAAGAACGAGTGCAGCAGTGCATGAGATTTTATTCATGTAAAATAAAAAGCATTTAGACATAATTAAGTAAATACATACAGTGTATGAATTTATGAGTGCCAACAATATTTGCTATAGGAATTGTTTCAAATTAGATTTTGTACTAGCTTATGTTAGTCTTTTAAAAGCTGCATGAAACACTACTGTTAGTAAGCTTCAATGAACATGAACCAAACAGCTGTTGTAATTTGTGGCTGAGAATGTGGGAAATACTGATAAGACAAGTAACATGAGAATAAATGTCTAAGGGAAATGCGGCTGTTGGGTGATACAGCTTTTGCAAGTACCATATTAAGAAAAAAAAGGAAAATATAATTAGAGTGTTACTCTATATTCTATCTAAATATATTTCTTTTAAGTATTACAAAGCATATTATGATGTTGTGGCCAGAAAAATACTACTAAAACATTCAGGTCAAATTACAGGGTCATTCTGAAAGGGAAATACAGAAGGAGGACACGGAAAATGTCAAGATGATGTTGGTCTCCTGTAGCATTAAGAATTTTCAAGGTTTCATTTATTTTACCATCTTTCTTAGACACGGAAAAGGAGTTTGGGAAAAATGCCAAATTTCATATGCCAAATTACAAAGAGTAGACAAGACATAATTTCTGCACTAGTTATAGGCAGTATGTTAAGACAAGCATTAATTTCAATTCTCCTACTGAACTTCAAACATGAATGTGCAGTAAAGGCAGATACTCTGAAATACATGACTGAAGAAAGTTATACTGCCTACATTTTGTGAAAGACAGAGCTGTAATCAAATCCTAGATACAGAGGCCTAGAAGGATGTTAGAACATCTACTCCAGCTGCAGTAAGTCAATTCATTAGAAATTGGAAGTGTAGTACACTGGGGTTTCAGTTTAGGAGTACAACAAGCTACATGGGGAAGGGATGGTAAACACTTGACAGTTAAACATAATGTCCATAGGAAGGAAAGAAGATGGAATGCCAATTTTTTCATAATCATGCTATGAGTAACAACTGTTAGTATGTCATAACTTCATAATAATGTAGCGTAAGACACCTTTATTTTAGTATGAGTTAAGGCTAATTTTGCAAACACTTGCTGTGGTCAAGTAAAATATTTAAATATTCAGTCAGGTATTTGAAGTAGGCAGAGCTACTGAGAATCCTAATGGTAAGCACATGCTGAACTTAAGCTATAATCCTAAGAATTATTCACAACAAGTTGGCCCACCTCATTCCATTAAGTTGTTCACAGAAATACACCTCTTAAAAATACGCATTTGAAGAATCAACTCTGAACTAAATATTTTCACTTTCTGCCTGTGCTTGTCTTTTGTAAACTTCATATTGCTACAGTAATCAGCGTTGATATCGCTCACCACGACGCAACATGCTGAGATAAAGATTGCAAGGTCAGTATTCACTAAGAAGTTGTCCTACAGCATGAAAAAAACACATATGAAATAATCTGTTCATCAGATTAAAAGAAAGCTGTGTTATTTTAAATGTACAATGCTGTAAATAAAACAGTATATACTGAAAATACAAAAAAATTCTGAATTAATGAAAATGAAAGACAAGCATCACCCAGGGCCTATATGGGCTTCATGAAGGTTTGTACGGTGAACAGAATAGTGGTTTATAATTTGAGAGAGACTGTCAGAGGAGTCTCTTTTCCATAAGAACTTTCAGTACAGAGAAGAGAAGAAATACTGAATAAAGAGTAAATACGAACCCAACAGATGAACAACGAATGCAGCTGAAATTATGTGAGCCTCATTCAGTCCATATTCTGTATTAGGTCAATTTTTGCACTTAATAGATGGTCATAACTTAGGTATATTTAGCAAATGTACACTTAAAACGCAGCTTTGAAAACACCAGCAAGAGAGACTACACTTTTCTGGGCAGTATATCTCAACCAACATGGTATAATCTCACATATTGAGAAAATACTAGTTCTTTGAGAAATATACCTCTTTCTACTTTGATCTTGTCAAGGATTGCATTTTTGTCTGCTAAATCAGATTTGATAGCCATCTCTAGTTTAGCAATTTGCAGTTTCATTTGCTGTTCCTTTGATTTCCATTGCTGTTCATGTGGCAGACTGAAGATGCTGCGATAAAACACATGTTATATGAAAAACTTTTAGAAGTCAGCTTCAGTAGAAAATAAGAAAAAAAGCAGCACAGAGACCACTGTCATCATGGCTGAGGAATTATGTAAACATATGCCGGTCTGCTGCTCTTGAAACCAAGGTGGCTCTCTCAGGCTGCATACAGTTAAAAAACATGAAAGTGGGATGAGCAAAGGAACTGGCCTTAATTTAGAGCTCCAAAGTTAAAACAAGTTGGTAGCATGCAACATTTGTGGACTAGGAAATGAATTCAGATGCATATCCCAGCATAACCCACAACTGCAAACTTCGGCAAGTGTCAACTACAAAATCGTTTTTGGGTTTTGGTTTTTTTTTTGTATACAAACCCTCTTAATGTAGAGAATTGGGATCATCCACCTGATTTCTTATAAATTTCTGAGACATGCAGAACCTCAAGTCAGTTGCCTGGTCAAAGAAATGTTCACTACAAAGTGACAACAATTGACTCTAAAACAACAATTCTGTTACTGATTAAGAAGCACATATAAAGTAATCTTTCTCCTACTCGAAGAAATTAAAAAAAAAAAGGTGGGAAAAGAAATTACAATAACTATTTTGCCTTTAACATTATTTGCTTATAAACTGCCAATCTCTTTGCAAGGACTGCATGGATACAGAATCAGAACTGCCAAAATCACAACAAAATGTATAACTCAAACTGAAATAAAAGTAATTATATTATATAATTTACAGTATAATTCCTTGCAGGTAAAAATAAAAAGCAATGTAATGTGCTTTCTTGTAACTTAGACTACGCTCTTCATATTACTTTTGTTCAATTCTTGCATTCTTATTGACTGGAAAAATGTCCATCTTAACAAATCTTAAACCAGTTTAAACACTTATATATTCTGTGAAAAAAATCATAAAACTGTGGGGATTTTTTAAATAAAGGAGTCAGTTCCTCAACTCTTTCCTTTGCTGAAGCTCACCAGTTAACAAATATTATATTTTACATATATATATATATAAATGTATTAAAAAAATTCTGGAATCTATTTTGCAACCTATCCCTCCCAGACATCTATATAACAAGCCTCAACCGAAAAAAAACAACACCAAAGGAGAAGAAAGAAGTATTGCAGAAGGGACAGCCCACAGAGCTTTGTAGACTGTACCCGAGGATTCAAAGAGAATGGCCTGCTCTGATGGGTGACTACATGCAGTAGTTCTGAGTACTTTTAAGGCCAGTTACATCAAAAATACTTGAAGAATGACCTTAAGGTTAAAGAAAAAAAATTTACAGCATGAACTGTAAACTCTCAATTATATGGTAAGGGTTTTTATTCCAGATTTGTGCTCTTCTTCAAAGTGGTTTTATTTCCCTGTATTTTGTTGTTTCCTCATAGTACACCTACCCTATTTAATACATTTCTCCGGGCACAGAGCATCTTACACTTTGACAGATTGTCTTTTACAGCATGCATGAACTTAAGGAATGCTTCTAAGTCCTGCAGTAAAATAATATATATATTACTCTTCTATAATTTTGAAGGTAATATGCAGGGAATATAATGCACTGCACCCACTATCATTCCATAGTACTGCCTAGGTGCAGAAAATATACAGTGTTATCTAACTGCCTAATGTCTCATTGGTCCCATAAGGAAAGAACAAATCATATCAAAAAAGGTATAAAATATCCTTAGTTTTCACACTTCTGGAAGTGTTTTCACATTTTAATGCATTTCACTATTAAGTGCACTCATTAGCTTTAGGTACAATAACTTCTCATAAAGATGTAGCTACATCTAATTCAGTTTTTTGGAAGATTATACTGTCAGAGAAACCATTAAGAGTTACAATGACAGCAGTTCAAGATTTCAGTGTTTAAATGAACATTTCAGAAGACAGGTTTCATCCAAGCCTATGTATTGCTAATGTTTATGTTGGTTGGTTTGAACTGAGTCCACTTGTGCTGCTTTCTTCATTTGAATCTTAAGATTCATGTGGAATGCCTTTCACATCTACTGTGTTTCATTGGAGTTGAAGCCATGTGGATAAACTATAATGGTCAACAACATTGGGCACTGTTTCTTTTGGAGGAATTTAAGCATTGCCAGATTTGCATTGCACGGTCATCTGAAAACCACTCCTCCAAAGCTTTCATCAAAATGTACTGTTTTATTGGACAAAGAGTAAATAATACGAGTCAACTGACAAATTCGTATTTGTTCTTTGCAAACTTTTCAGGTGCAGTTCTGCAGTCTTGGCTTCGGCAAAATTGCTATCAACGTCCTAAAAATAACATTAGCAAAGCATGGGTTTGTGCCTCTTTTCCTCTATTAAAAAGATTTATTAATTATTTAGCACCTGTGAACACTTAGTACCCACCACTAGTAACAAGTAAGCTGCAGTACAGTTGCACTGTAAAAATGGGAACCTGAAAAAGCTAGCCATCAAACAGTGGTTATAATGAAATTATCCGTTTCTTCTTGTAACTCAATGTGCTGGTTTTGGGTGAGGCAGAGGTAATTCTTTTTCCAAGTGGTTGGTAAGGGGCTGTGTTTTAGATTGTGCTGAACACAGTGATGATAATACAGAGATCTTTTTGTTACTGCTGAGGAGGGCTTGGAGATAACCAAGGCCTTTTCTGGTTTTCATACTGCCATCCTGGGGAGAGGGCTGGGGATGGGGTAGGAAAAAAGGAGGGGACACAGCTGGGAGAGCAGATCAAAGGAATATTTTCTAGTACATGAAGTGAGAGGAAGAAGGAGAAAGGGAGGACATTTGGAGTGATGGTGTTTGTCCTCCCAAGTCACTGTTACGTGTGATGGGGCCCTGAAGGTGCTAAACACCTGCCTGCCCCTGGGAAACCAGTAATTAATTCCTTGTTTTGCTTTCCTTGTGTGCCTGGCTTTTGCTTTCCCTATTAAATTGTCTTTATCTCACTGCACAGTTTTTCTAGCTTTTAGCCTTTCAATTCTCTCCCCAGTCTGCTGGTGGGGAGTGAGCAAGGGCTGCAAGGGGCTTGGGGTATGGCTGGGGTTAAATGACAACATGGAATGATGAAACATGAATCAACGTTTAAATGGGACTATATGAAAAGACAGACCATTTTAGATAAAAGAACAGCCATATTGTAGGTTACTGCATAATAACAGAAACATATTTAAATTTACTTAGTTAAACATCTTCTTAAATTCTCTGTGATTTCAGCAGAACAGAAATATTATAAGTTGATTTGTCAGCAGGTGTTATTTTTCTGCATAATGATAAAAGAGAAAAAGAAATCATAATCAGAAATATTTATAACATGATCAAATTTTGGAGGAATCTACAACAAAGAACTTAAGTGACAGACTGCCCCTATACAGAACTCAGAGTATTGTGATTATGTAAGTATTACATTTCATAAGTAAAAAACTGTTTTATTTGTACTCACCATTTTTCACTTCTATAATTTTTAATTTCACCACAAACAGTACAAGAAGTATAAGAAATATTGTAAGAATACTATAAACAAAATTTGGTATCACTCTCATTGTGCTTAGTAATTGGGGTTTTTTGACAGACATCCCACTGACAAGCCAAACACTTTAAGAGAAGAAATAAGTTCAACACAAGAAAAAATGTCAAGCATTTTACCTACTTTCTGATGAAATTATTAACTCTAAGACATGTGTCTTATTATCTAACCCTCTTTAGTGCAAAAAATCACAATTTCACAATCAAGGAAAAGCTCATTTGAAGGTCATTTTCTTCTTTCATATGCTTGTGGCCATTGGCTAGAATTACTTCTTTTCTATATCAGTAGAAGTAAAATGATAGCTACTACAAAAGAAACAAACCACACCTTGAAAATAATTAGTGGAAAAGCTGTCAAATATCGGACTTTATATAAGATCACTGTGAAGTGCTGGAAGAACTTAAGAGAGAAATCTAAACACTCCTTTGTTAAAAAAAACCAACAAAAACCAATTCCAAAACCCCAAATAAACTCAAATTAATATATATCTACCTAGATGCATTCTTCTTTCAACAATAACTCTGAAGAAAATAATGAGAAATTCAAATAAGAACTTATTTATGTTCAAAATAAAGTGACTCTTACTTATTTTTAGTTACATTTTTTAAAGTAGTAACCTACTGTTTCAAGAGTATTAGAACAAGTTGGTCCATTTCCACAGGACAGATGGAATACACAGACAGAGTGCCATGAATGTTTTAATATACGCTTACTGATATGATAAACTAGAGCATGAACATATTTACGTGTGTGCACAAACACTCAATATGCACATTCCAGAATGGAGTGTATGAAGACCTATTCAACAGGACAGGAACCTAATTTTTTATATACTGAAACCGTAACTTACCTGTTATGCAGCTTATCATAGTTTTCCTTCAAGAGTTCATTCTCTTTTTCTAGATCATTTATTCTTTCCTGTAACTAAAATGAAGAAGGACATTTCATTTGATGCACAGCACAGAAGGAAATTACAATGTGTGAAGACAAATAGTTAATTATTTGTAAGGACTGTCAAGCTATTTGTTCTTCTAATACAAAATCAGAATCACAGAATATCCATTGGAAGGGATACAAAAGGACCAAGTCCAACTTTTAAGTGAATGGCCCATTTGGGGATGAAACCCACAACCTTGACAGTATTAGCACCCTGCACTAAACAACAGAGCCAATCTCAGAGTATACATGCAAAATAATATAAAAAATCTAAATGTCTAAGTGTATTACTGACATTATAAACAATACATCTTTGTTTTCAAAATATTCACTAAAGCAAGACATAACTTTAAAGCTACGAGATACCAAGAAGACACCTATTACAGTAGTTTAAAGGTTTGGAGAAAGTATCTATGAGAGAATCTTGGTAAACTTGGTTCATGCAAAATATATTTAAAATAGGTAAACTAGGTGGTAAAACTAAATTTACTGCAAAATGTAACAGAAAAACAAGTAAGCTGGCAGACTCTTACTCCTCATGCATTGAAGAGAATGAGGAATAAACCATTCAATTTTTAGCCCTAAGTGTGGATGACATTAGTCTGAGAGCATCTAGACAAAGAAACAGAATAAGTGAATAGAACTGCTAAATCAGATATAACACTATACAGTACTGGAATTAAATCAGGCTGAAAGAATACTAAGAAAACTATTATCAATAAACCAAGTATGATTTTCTTTCAGTTAACAAACCACTTGTTCAGTATCAAAATTGATATGAAATCCTATGCTTTAACCTCAGATATTGTCCAAGTACTGTGCAGTGACTACATGTCACAGGGATCAGGAGTGACTGATAGTCTATCAAATGCAAGCAGCAGCCACTGCTCTTTTCTTTTTAATGGGGTAAAAGCATATATACCTCTAGTATACATATCACTAGGTCAGCCTTCTAAATGTGTTTGAAACATCTATTCACATTTCCACAATTAAAAGGTATCCCATCATTAACTCTTCCCTTATCTATATGGAGCTCCAGCAGATTCAAGATCTCTTGAACACAATCTCACCTCTTCTATCTTTCTGTTTGAAACAGTTACCGACTGCAATTCTTTCTGAAGATGGAAGGATTTTAACCTCTCCTCTTTAATCTGAACATTCAGTTCATCACCTTTTGCTAATAAAGCATCATGGTTGGTCTTCAAGTTCTTTAGATTCTGTGAAAAGGAAGGAATATCAAAATCAGACTTAGTAGAACGTTCCCACACAGTATATTTCAACAGGGGGCTCTCAAGGAGCTATTGAGTGGATGTTCTCAATGTGATCAGCAGGACACATTCTTGAACTAAAGTAACTGAAAGTAATTTCCACTTCCCATGGCCAGCAGAAGGTGACCTGGTTGCCCTCATGAACATTGACCCTCAGTTTACCCATGATTAAAATGACAAAGAAATAAATCTGTAAAGCAATTAAAAGATTTTGCAGTGGTTACAGTGGTTGGACATGCTAACCAAAAACCACTGTAGCAGCAAGCAGAAATCAATGTCATCCATGTCTATGCTAATCATGAGCTTGCCACAGCTCTCTTAACCCTTATATTTATATATAGATCTACACACACATATAAAATCTTTATTACCTATAGTTATACACACAATTGTAGATATATAATCCTTTCACAAGCCTCATGCATTCAGCTCTATTTCCCAGCTGGAAGAACTTCAGTAAGAGACTTCGGATTTCTTCCACATTTTCATTTACTTTGATAGATTAAAGTAAGGCACATTTAACCAATTATAAAATTAAATAGAGGATGCTGGTAGAGCCTCTATTTCCAGAATATTAGTTAATATTATACTGCCTACAATTCACAATCCTGTAATTAAGCTTCACTCATGAAAAATTCAAATGTAAATCACATTCAAATTATGATTTGAGACAAAATAATTGAAAGCCCAATCTCCTGTTTCATAAAATGACTTGAATATAATTTATGCAAATACATACATGAATATACTTAATGTTTAATGCTTTTAGACAAAAGAAGTTAGCTTCGTTTTTTCCATACAATATTCCTACAAAGTAGTTAAATGGAGAAGCTAAATGTTGATCCTGTAAAAATTGTTTACATTCACATGCAGTCTGAACAGATTGGAAATGAACAAAAAAAACATGAAAAATCAGTCACCAACTTGATCTTCAGCCTTTCGTATCTCATTTCTCAGGAAGATAAAAATCATGGATGTCTTAGGTTAAAAATGTAAGATGTGCCCAAAGTATGTATTCTATCACCATCTTCATGAGGTGTTGGAACCTGGTGGGGCAGTGTTTCCCTTATCTCCTGCTAATGGCCCATCAATGCCTTGCCCTGTGACTCATAGATAACTCCCTCCAGGAGCTGTCTCTGTTCAATGGCCCATCAAGAACCCATTACATGACTCATTGAATGATCTCAGCCCATTGTGAGATGCTCTGCACAGGGGGAGGAGCCAAGCATTCCCACCTGCATATAATCCTGGGTTTGGGACAGCAGAGTCAGCTTTTCCCCCACTGGATTCATGGAGGACAAGAGCTACCAGACCTTTCTACAAGACCACTGCTTCGACAAGACCATTTCATCTGGACTGCTACTAACACCCTAACTAACAGGGTGTCAGGTTGTATTCTGACTCAGTCAGTGGTATTTTATACTATTGAATTTATTTTATTTTACTTAATTTTACTGCTTTTCTTTTGCTCTTATTATATTGTACTTCTGACTTAGGGTCTCTCACTGGTTTTGCTTTCAAACCAGCACAATGGAGAATAAACAATATTAGCAGTCAGTCTAAGAAAAAAGTTATTTTTATAGCTATTTTTATAACTAGTTATTTGTAGTTATAGAGATAATTTAACTCTAAATTCTAGATTTAAACTATCTCTACTTTAGATTTTAGATTTCTTAAAGAGAAAGAAGACTAAAAGCCATGTTAAACCTTTTCTCAGTTTGGCAGAGAAGATACAGGAATTACACTAAAGAGGAGAAGGGAGGCGAAGCAAAACAATGCAGAAACAAAAAAACATGGGCAACAAAACCAAATCAAACAAAAATCGATTGGCCCAATTGTTATTTAGCATGCTAAAAATATGCAGACAGAAGTAAGAGTTAATAAGGATACTCAGTGCTTCCACTTCATAAGGCTGGATATTTTGTAAAGCTCTATTTCAGGCAGGATTCCTACTTACAGGTACTCTTTCATTTCCAAGGTATTATCACACCACCTCTGTATGCACATGCAATTCTCCAAATACATACAGGAAAAAGCAGAAAAAAGCTGTATAATTAACACCTATAGATAATCTACCATGGAATTGCATGTTCTGGAGAGATTTTCATAAAACTGTCCTTTTTATAAGGAAAATTATTACTTAAAGTAGCCCTCTAAAATAATTTCCAGGAACATATGAGTAGAGGTTAAATCCTAATGTCAGAACAGAAGAGCCAAACTGCCCAATCTTCAGCAGAGTGTAATAAAGTGGAGTGGGTTTGGTACTCCCTTTTGGTAAATCAATACATCTTAAGTCAAAGTCCTCTCTTTAGATGATCAGGGAGCTCTTTTCATAGCCAGACAACTCAGTTCATTCTTCATAATCTGCTTGGTATGACTTTGAAGATGAAATCAGTAAGACCTGCTAGACCCTGCTGAAAAAAATTAGATTAATACTAAAAATTCTTACTCCATCTGGAGTAGTTTGAGTGCAATGTAGGATGTGGCTCACTTTAATGTACTCAGTATTAACTTAGAATCAAGACCTGTGTATAATTTTTCTTCTGTTTAGCATGCTTATGTGGTAAGAGTACAGGAATCTTACTGATCAAATTGCAATTACCTCTTGAAGTTGGAGAAATTTTCCTTCCATTGCTGAAAGAGCATTGCTTTTCTCAGCCAGCTGTTTACGGACCTTGATCATTTCCACATTGTCCTGAATGTTTAGCCTTCAAAATTAAAAAAAGAAATGCATCATAAATACATACTTCAAAGAAGAAGAAGTAGTGTATAATACCCAAATTAATTTGCTCTTCTATAATTCACATTAGAAAGTTTAGGTAAATAAACATTCTACTGTTTGATGACAGAGCAATTTCAATCAATACATATACACCTTTGTTTATTGTATAAAACTGGGTATGACAGAACAAGAAAACAATCCTATGCATAAAGAGATTATTTTCCCTCTCTCCCACCATTCAAAGTATTTGGTGCCAGAAGAATACCATTTTGCGAAGTTTCCACTTATCAAATACTGTAAATAAAATGTGAGTTAGTAATATAGCCTATAACATTTTAAGTCTGGTATTCAAACAAGCTGCAGGTGTGTCTTAATTACATGAAAATCATTTAGTATCTATGCAGATAATCTTAGAATTCTAAGATTAATTTGAGCCTGTACTGTTTATTAGAAAGGATGTTTAAAATAATTCAAAATTCAAAAAAATATTAATTTCGTTTTTCCTTACTTCAAATGGTGCAACTAAACCTCATTATTTCCACAAGTATGAAAGGAGGAACTAACTGGGATTTTTATTACTATAAATGATGATGAAATCAGAATAAACTTTCAATATCTGGAAAGGCAATTTCTCTTTCAATATTTGAGTATTTTAGACATGCTGGACAAATTATCACAATGCCATGCTGGAGCAAGTGAAGGGGCGACAAAGCTTAGTTAGACATCTAAAAAACAGCTGAGTATGTGAATAAGTTGCTCTCAATACTAAAACAGTGTTACAGACTTCAATTTGTCTCAACATTTTCTGCAACAGCAGAGACAGTATTTTTCTACTATTTGTAGACTCCTAACTACTGAGTAGTAGTGAACATTAAATTGTCGGCTATGGACCTACACCTAAAATTTGATAGCAATTAAAGTGAAGGAAAAACAGGTGATTAAAATTTTATGACTTGAACTTCAATTGAGCCTGTATCAGCGTCTTAGGTTAAAAATGTAAGATGTGCCCAAAGTATGTATTCTATCACCATCCTCATGAGGTGTTGGAACCAGGTGGGGCAGTGTTTCCCTTATCTTCTGCTAATGGCCCATCAATGCCTTGCCCTGTGACTCATAGATAACTCCCTCCAGGAGCTGTCTCTGTTCAATGGCCCATCAAGAACCCATTACATGACTCATAGAATGATCTCAGCCCATTGTGAGATGCTCCACCCAGGGGGAGGAGCCAAGCATTCCCACCTGCATATAATCCTGGGTTTGGGACAGCAGAGTCAGCTTTTCCCCCACTGGATTCATGGAGGACAAGAGCTACCAGACCTTTCTACAAGACCACTGCTTCGACAAGACCATTTCATCTGGACTGCTACTAACACCCTAACTAACAGGGTGTCAGGTTGTATTCTGACTCAGTCAGTGGTATTTTATACTATTGAATTTATTTTATTTTACTTAATTTTACTGCTTTTCTTTTGCTCTTATTAAATTGTACTTCTGACTTAGAGTCTCTCACTGGTTTTGCTTTCAAACCAGCACAATCAGCTGGGAAAGAATTCTCTAAAATGGTAATTATGAACTTTTTTGTTTATTTATGAAAAAAATCATAACTTCTTATTTTAACTCTCTCTTTCCTTAGAATTATCCATGCTATTTGGCAAAACATTTTATGACTTGGTTTCACCAATCAGACAAAAATTATTAAGGCCCATATTCCTTTACAGAAGTAGTAACATCCACAGCTACCTACAAATGTTCCAGCTCTTCTAACACTTCCACCACGGAGATGGTGGAATTAATTTTTCACAATACCTTTGGCTTGCTGTACCCTGCTCTTTCAGCCGTAGGGTGGATTCTTCAATTTCCTTCTCTTTCCTTCTTAGCTGACTCCCAAGAAGCTCTCTGGCACGGTCTAGTTCCTCAATTTGTTTCCTCTGGGACTCAATGACAGTCTCCCTGCAAGTACAAACATTCTAAATTCCAAAACCACCTATGTATTTTTTCAAAGGAAAAAAAGAGTACTCTAGTAGGCCAAACTTTTAGGTGTTCAGCAAAATCTGTATTTCTTATTAACATACATCACAAGAGAGGCTTATGAGTTTAAATTGCTATGAAAGTGCAACTCAAACTCTAAAAATAAATGTTTCTGTGGACTGAATAATACTTAGCAGAACCTTAGTAAAACACTGTTCATGGTTTCTTATACTCTGTATTAGGAGTATCCTCCTCCTAATTCGTTAGCACCAATGGTTTCTCAAGAGCAAAACACCATTACTAGCTATCACAAGATTACATCTTCAACTGGTTTTTAAGCTTTTATTCTGAGATGGGAACAATCTAAACCCTCCCCCCAAAAAATCAAAGAAGAAAATAAAATCAAAAGATGTGTTTTAAACAGTTGGAATTCATCCAGTAAATGCAATTTACAAAGTAATTTATAGGAATACTTCAGTACAATTGTTTCCTATGATTCAGTTAATCTTTGCGTTTATAAAATTTCAAGCCCAAAATAAATGACTGCACATTAATCCATATATTTAATCCATAAACTTAGCTTGCCCATTAATTGGAAATTTAGCATTTACACAGAAGGTAATCAATAATCTGATTTAAGTAAATCACTATGGAAATAAACAAACAGCTTTTAGAGAACTCAAATCCTAAATATACAACACAGAAAAGAAAAATATTCTAATCAGACCTCAATATCTTTAAATTAGATGTTAACTACCTTTTCTATATAACACCTCTCTATTTTCACATAATCTTTACATCAAGGATATTGTAAGGGTTTTCTAAGCTTCAATTCCAGTTAAAATGTGGAGTTGGATTACAAACCACACTTCAGAATGCAAAAGTGAATCAGAATCATATCACACAACTATCTCAATACTGTGCTTTTTGCACTTACCCATAAAATCTGTCTGCCTCTAGAAACGAAATTTAAATGCATAAGTGAAACACATTCACATAGTCACCACCAGAATGGAGGTGCACATTTTATGACTTACGTTGGTAAAAATTTTGCCAGTGTAAGGCAACGTAAGGATCTTTCTTCTTTTATCCGCTTTGACCCGTAACAAGGCAGGCACTGCCTCCTAGCAAAGACAGCCTTGCCACTGGAGACCAATTTTAACTTGTAGCCAAATTCTTATGTACCTACATTTTGCATTCTGAATTGTTGATTCCCTGTTTTCCTTATCATAAAACATTTCTGCATTATTACCAGTGTTATTGTTGTCAGAATCAATTATTTTATTTTCTGAAGTGAAAACTTCTTAAAAGATATGTTTTTTTTTTTTCTTCAAGAAAATCATAAGTTCTAAGAATGTTAATGATAAAAAAATAAGTAATATGAAAATCATACAAATTTCTGATTTCAGCCCTTGAATCCTTGAGCAGACCCTGTCCATATTTGGGAAGTGCAAGGTCAGATGATCTCACTTCTAAACACTGACATCTCATTCCTGAAAACCAAAAAAAAGGTAAGTTTTTGACTTGTTGAATGAAAAAGCTTTTAATAAAGCTTTAACTTTTAACTATATCTTTATACAGTACAAACAATTGCAAGTTCTATATAGATGTCATAAAAACTATTTTTACATCAAAACCAAAATAATCATAGTATGCACAACATAAGCTGCTGTAAAATCTCAAGGGTGGGTGATGCAAAATAGAGTTAAAGCAAACTGTTAAAAACATGTCCTGAAAGTTTTTTTTAGAAGATTTTACATTCAAAGAGAGATCAGAGATCATGTCTTCAAAGAAGAGAAATACCAGTATTATTAGACAGGAACACAGACTTGTAATCACTTTCTCAGCATTTTCTTTGCAAAATCCCAAGTTTCATTCACCCAGACATACAACTGTTAGGACCATATTTTAGCAGCAGTGCAGATAATTTCCTTGTTAGAAGGAATTTTCCTTGTTGTTTAGAAGCATCCTAAGCCCATAGCGAAGAAGTGAGAAATTAATTAAGAAAGAATTGTTACTTTAGGAGCAAATGCAATGGTTTCTCCACATTTTTCTCCTACTCTTAGCAAGAAGAAATTAAACAAGTTTTGAGGTGGAACCAAACACCTTTCATTTCAAAGACAGCAAAAACACAGCCACCCCTCAGTCCCCAGATCTGCATCATTTAGGTATAAGGTACAATGATACCAGCAATTCAAAATGCCTGAAAAAAACTTACCTACTTTGCTGCATTAACTCGAACCTATTTTGAATTTTGATCTTTCAGTGTTATTTTAAATTACTGGTAATTGTGATACATATATGTATAAGCGTGTGTGTGTGTGTATATATAGTGATACATACATACATACACACATATATATGCCTAGAATACATATTTTTTTGTTTACTTTTGTTCAAATCAAGCTATTTCTTAGATGGTCACACCCAATAAAAAAGCAAGTATTTACACAACATTTATACCTGATTAGGACTTTTGGATGAGTTTTCCATGGTACTTTTAAATCAGCCAAATAAAAAGCAGATACAGGAAGCTATAATTAGTAGTAGTAGAGTTTTCTTGTCTTTTAATACCTTAGAGACAGCTAAACTATCCTTATTTTTTCCAGGCATTTTGTTTTTCGATAGTTGCTCTGCATATTTACTTCTTTGCACTAAAAATGTTTTGAAATTCAGACTCATGGTTTCAAGAGCAATCAAAGAATTTGCTGTTTTTAATAAATGTGAATTATACCCTTCTTGGTATGCTCTGGCATGCCAGCAGCCTCACTCTCTTTTCTGAGACCAGTGTTCACACGAGACTGAATGGAGTTGTACAGACAAGGCCTATGGCCTTGAATCTGGAGCTGCTGTTTAGTCGAAATGAGTTTGTTGCGGAGGCTCTCATTTTGTTTCTCAAGCTCACGAACTCTTTCTCGCAAATGCTCAATCATTTCTTCCAGCTCCAGAGCCTGACCCAGCTGCTTGGGTCCACAGCCAGCCTGGTCACATTTTCTTTTATCATTAACAAGCCGTATTAACTTGGTAGTCATTCTGGGAAAAACAATAATTAAAAAAAAAAAAAAGTGTGAAAAGTCAGCATAAAAAGTATTCTGTTGAAAGGAACATGACCACTGTGAAGACTTCAGCATAGAACCTTGATAATAAATTTTATAATAAGTTGTATTTTGATATAACTGTTGTTCCCTGTGATGAACTCCTTGAAGATAACTGAAACAGCAGTTATTGAGCAGCAATCTGCTTTGTAGTACTGACAAATAACAGTTTCCTAAGGCTCATAATTTAAGGTTAGTATAGGAAGGACACATTTACATTAGTGGACTATGAGTATACCCACCTGGTGTAAGTGGATGATGAGTGGTATTCCCTGTGCACAGAAACATAGGAATTGCCATTTGAAATAACGAAACAATTAATTTAATCTACAATCTTGTATTTGACAACTGCCTGACAGAAAAGATGGAAATTCTGTAATACTGGTTAACTGGACTGCGGCTCACTGAATACTGAGACAAAAGAAAATAGTATTTAAATACTTTTAATACTTTAAATTGGACTTTAAAGTATGAAATAGGCACTATTTTCAACTACACTTTGACGAATTAATTAGCTTCTCAGCAGAAACTAGCTTAGATGCAGAAAGACTTTAACAATTACCACAATGCGAATACTGAGTCACAGCTTTCAGCCCTCCTGCAACATCCTAATACTACAAACAGTTCTTCACAGTGCTGATAGGTTTGCTGCCACACTAAGTCCTGGCAAAGCACATAAATCTTAGCATACTAAGTTTAATAATCAGCCTAAAGTTGCTTGTATATTTGTGGGCAAGCTGGGTACTGTGTTCCCTGTGCTACTTGGGACTTTATCACTGAAGTTATCTATTACACTGACTAAAGAAGTGATGATTATAAAGACATTTTAGTGCTAATTCACCAATAAAAAGCTAGACGTTGTTCACCTTCTTGCAAGACAGACAGGGACCAAAAAAGGGGCAGAATGTCTCTGCATAAACCATTTTGATTCTAGAATGAACACCTAATGAATCATTGGGCTTCTACAGCCTGCTCTCCAATTCCCAGAACATTCCACCAGCACACCTGGGAATCCAAGGTATCATCTCTGATGTACATGATGTACCTCTGTACACAGAGATCTAATAGGAGTCACTGCAGAAACCATCTCACATACTCAGAGACAACTAGAAATCAATACAAAAATCACATACAGTGGGTGATTTTTGCTACTGCATTAAAAGTGCTCTGAGAGAAATCAGCATGATTTTTAATTTGTTGACGATGCTTCAAAGGACCAAAAAGGTACTGTGAGTCAAAATAAAAATATTAAACCCCATACCTTTTAATTTTCTCCTCTTGCTTATTTGCATACTCTTTGAGTAGGATGTGGTCATCACGTAGATGAAGAAATCTATCTTCCAGTTCCTCTCGACTGCTTTGTGATATGACTT
This sequence comes from Hylia prasina, assembly GCA_013397195.1. Taxonomy (NCBI): domain Eukaryota; kingdom Metazoa; phylum Chordata; class Aves; order Passeriformes; family Sylviidae; genus Hylia; species Hylia prasina. The sequence continues at coordinate 7,699 of VYXD01001228.1, read as the reverse complement.
GTCGAGCTTTTACACTCTGTGTAGATGATGATTCTACCCAAACCAAGGCAAGTTTAAATTACCTTCAATACATTCAACAACATATAATTCAAAGTCTAACTCACTTTGAAATTCTAGAAAAAAATTAACAAAAATTTTCAAGTAATATGATATTTTACACTTGTTTCAGTCTATTGATTAACTTCCTCAGACTTTTTGGTGGGTTAATCACTTCCTTTTTCCTTCCTCTTAGATACTAAAAAAAAAAAAATCGTTCAAATGATTAACTGATTACCTACCAGGCAAGGCAAAGATAACAATTTAGCAAGCAACCAGTAATGGTCAGACATATTAATTAAAAAAAGGATGAGCATTACCATTGAGATGCTTTCTCATCTGTTTCAAAGTGAATATACTCTCTTGAAGCTTGACAGAATTAACTCACAGTTGTGAAAATGAACTCAAATACAAGACTAAGGCCAGCAGTTCCACTCTAACAGAAGCTGAGTAACATGTAAGAATTCCACAGTACTTTTGCTTCCCATTTCATTAAATTGATCTGACCTTGTCCTCAATTCAGCAAAAAAGCATTCTCTTTCCTTCTGGAAGGATGAATGTTACAGCTTGATGAATTTTCCAGTTTTTAGCATCTCACAGCAACTTCTCTCTTATAACAACCTACCTGAACATAGAATGAGTCACAGTACCTTTCAAAATTTAACCCAGATTTTGAACCTCATTTTGTGAAACATTTTTAGAAAGAAGCTAAGGAAGCCACTGATCAAAAGTCTATAATGGCAATAAACAGCATCTCATACAAACCTTGTAATCCTTCAATTCCAGCTGGAGTTAGGACTGTATCTCTCACAGCCAGACTCCCCACAGTTTCATCAGCAGAAACAGGCATGGCTTACCTACAAATAACAGAATTCAAATGCTTCTCCATCTGCAATTTAAACTGTGAGACTAGAATGAACTACAAAACATCACATAAAATGATGGCAAAAGTAATGACAGAGTCACTGGAATGACAGACTTATGCATTACTGCAAATGCTCCTTTTTCCACTGAATTTCTTGGACGACAATCAAAACCTTCAAGTTTAACATCATGCCGTTTTTAATCCATGCACAAAATATGGGTTATTTGGTTATTCAGTAGCTCCAATTGTATTTAATGCATGCAGAATGTATTAGCTTTAAAAGCTCTAGTGTCTTCAGCAATCATTGGGCTAAGGCTGTATTTCCAAGCGGGTGTGGGAAGACGACCTTAAGGGGCTTCTTCTGGGTTGTTTTTTTTTTGTGTTTGGTTGTGGGGGGTTGTTTGTGGTTTTTTGTTTTATTTGTTTTGTTGTTGTTTGTTAATTTTAAGTCAGGTCAAAGCTTAAGGTATCAACTGGTAGGTGAGTAATGCCATCTTCCACATTCTGAATGGGACTCTGAAATGAGGTGCTGGGGGTTATGGAGTCATTTCAGTGTCACCTGCCAATCTCTTAGTCTTCTTTCAATCACTGTCCTAAGAGAAATTAATTTTAAAACAGAAACACTCCTATGAATGATACTCATAAATCCAAACATGTTTCTTTTTTTAGACAACAGAAAATTCAGCTACATGGCAAAGTGAGACTAGGAAAGAATTAATTAAAGTATTAATCAGTGTAATATATGAAGATACTGCTGTTTCTTTCTTGTCTTCCAGTGCAGAAAATTAAATATTGGCCAGAGAATTAAGGAATGCTGAAACAACATGAAAAGGAGGAACATGAAGTCCTTAGGATGGCCTTTTCCCCCCACATTGTTACACCCTGCACATGATATAAATCCTTAGTTAATCCAAAAATATCTAGGAATCCACTGGCAGATTAATAGTGATGTTAAAAAGACTTGCATCAGAAGACAGAAGCGACATAGTATAATCCACAGGTGTTCCATGAATTATCTCTTAATTTTATCATCAAAACTACTGTTTAAATGATACCTTTCTTCTACCAGCAAAGCCCTCTATCATTAACTAGTCTCCATATGGCTTTGTCTTAAAGGAACAAAAAAGATTAATGAAAGTTCAGCTTCCAACAAGTCAGTCTTGCTTTCAATCTTTTGTTTTTTCAACACTAAAATTTAGAATAAAATAGAAATTGATACCAGGACCGATCCAGATGCTATGCTGAATCTTAAAAATTTAAATCAGGTTTTATTTCCAAGAAAAGTTACCATACAGCTACTTCAGCATTTTGTTAATCAAAAATAAGAGAGAAGAATTTCACATACAAAGAGAGAAAAATTTTCTGTATCTCTGGAATTAGCCTATAAGAACTTCCAGTTAGGTATAAGCAAGAATTTTATAGTTACTGGAGTTCAAGAAACTTTACCTTTCTTGTATACTTATATACTTTCTTATATACTTAATGTTTCTATCACCATCTGATAAATTACAAAACACTGCATGTGACTTTGCTGCATCATGCGAGACCAACCTTACATGAGATGAATAGTTAAAACTAGAGAATCAAACCTCATACTTTAGGTCCAAATTTTTATATAACTCACAGAAGCGAACTGTTGCCCCATCATCATTCAAAGTAGCAAAACTAAACACAGATTACTTAAATTTTCAAAACTACTCAGCGGGTAGGAAGCACTTCTAGGGAAGAGGTTTCTAGGGGAATCTTTAAAATTACAACATGTAATTGTTTCAATGTGGATTTTCAATGTGGAGTCTTGTACATGGCCAAAATGATGCTTTTCTTGCTATTTTCCCATATTCGGGCAGGGAAACACACCTCCCGCTTGAAACCAGTGTCCATCTCCCGCTTTTTACCTACAAAACAGATACTGCAACCGAAAAGGCCTCTCGGGCTGCTCTAAGCGGCGAGGCACTGGCTTTCCCACGGGCATCGAGCTGCGCGCGAGTAGCCTCATGGGCCTGACATTATTTCTTCAGGAGCTCCACGGCAGGCCGGTTCCCCGGCTGGGGGCAGCCTGCTGCAGAAAGCAGTGTCCCCAGCGCCTTGAGCAGCTCCGGCCGTGCTGCGCTGGGCTCCCCGCGCCGTACCCGGAGGAGGATCAGCCGCTCCCACTCACCACCCCGCCGGCCCGGCGCGGTCCCCAGCGCTCCTCCGCAACCGCCGCGGGACAAACGGCTCCGGCCGCTTCCGGGGCCACGCGCCCCGGTGCCTGCTGGGAGTTGGAGTTCGGGGCGAGGCCGAGCGCTGCCGCCCCGCGCTCGGGACGCGTCCTCGGCATCTGCCGGCTCGGGGAGCGGCAGCGAGAACTGAAGGTACTGCTTCAAAATGTTCAATATGTAAACGTTTTCTTGAATGCTGCTCTTGCTAGCTGTTGTACCTCTGCTGGGTTTGTTTACAAAATAGCAGTCCAAAAAAGCAGTGACTCATTTGAAAGTAATTTTGGTGATATTAATGAAAGGAAGGCTAATTCTATAAAAAGATTAGAAAAAGCCTTCTAAGATTGCAGTCAGATACACCTGTATAGGGTGTACTGGGTTTGCTCTTAATTTACTATTCAACATTAAAAGTGTTTCACTATAGGGACAGGTGTTGGGAGGAAAAGGTTAAAAATGGATTGATGATGACAAAGTTGTTTCTCGAATTGTTTTCCCTCAGACCAACCTTGCTCCTGAGAGAACAGGAATCCTAAAAACATTCACTGTAGAAGTTTTAGGTATTTGTGTTTGCTTTAGGTTGTTTTGTCTCAGCTGAAAGAAACGGAATTCTCTCAAAGAAGGTAATAGGCTTTTAAAGACTTAAGTGCAATTTCCCCATACGCTTGGGCCTACTTCGGAGGGGGGAGGGGGAAGAGAAATAAAGACACTCAGATATTGTAAAAACACAGCCTTGTGAAGCAATGTGCCTGTGCCAGGCCTGATGTTACATTTAAGCCGTGTACAGGCCTGTTGCAGGCAGTTTTTGCCCTTGCTAAGACGGAATAAGCTTAGGAGTGTCTGTGTCTGCTGTTTTGCCAGCATGGTGATGGAATAAATCTATTCTTTATACTTCAGATGTGGATTTTGGCCACCTTGGTTACCTGCATATATTTTGGCTCACAAAGCAGGGAAAAGATCTGATGTAAGTTTGCAACTAAGGATTTTAATAGAAAAATAACTTCAGAGCCTCTTGGCAATAGTAAGAGTCTTAATAACTCTTTAAAGACAACCTGGTCATTTTGTAATTGGTCTTGTTTTGGTATAGTTGTATACAGTTAAATGCTATCTATCAGAATCCCAGGGACTGGCTTTTGATTTGTAATTATGCAGTATGTTTCTTATATGCGGTAAGCTGGTCTCAACTCTCTCAAAGTTTCATGTGTATAGCAGGTTTTGTTTTATGCTGTTATGGAACATTTCTGTTCCAAGTACACGTGGTAGAAGTTCTTTAGAGTGCGGGGCTGTCATACAACAATTTCCACTTTGTGACTCAGTTGTAAGTAAGATTGAATGTGTAACAGAAAAGAGTTTGTTTATGCTAGCATTTAATGTTCCAAGCCCAAGAGGAGGAGGATGATGTAAAAAATCATTCTTGGGAAGAGGATCTGAAAAAAGTTTGAAAGCCATAATGTTGGCAATGATACAACTTTTTTTTTTTCCCCCCACAGGAGTTTGTTCACCTTTGTTCAGGAGGAGTGGGACTTGAAATTTCCCTTCAAAAGACTCTGTTCAAGACTGTTCACCAGGTGAGGCTTGATGAATTTAATATGAACAGATTGGGAGTAGCCAGAAGATACACAGGAGCCAAGTGAACATTTTACCGTCTGGTGCAGTTGGAGACACCTGATCTGGGAAAAGACTGATAAGAGAACCAAAGAATAAGGACTAAATTAGCATCAAAGGCAAAGGGATCAATAACAATAGGCAATCAAATACTAAGAATTGTGTAATTTAAGACCAATGAACAAGAATTTCTTTGGGTTTTGTATGTATGAATATGCAAAAACTCTGGTAAAGAACCACACATGATGGAATGATTTTCACTTCACAGCCCATGTATGTGTGAATGAAATAATTTCTATTGCACATCCTGGCCAGAATAAATTAATACATAATTCTCTAAGACTGAAAAGATGTTGTTGGAGATTTTCTGGTTTTCACATAGTTTCAGTGACCATAGTGTGCTGCCTTCACAGAGGAGGTCAGTCCCACCTGGGACAGACAGCTGCAGCATGTGCAGAACAAATCTCTGCTGGCCTCCCTCCCCAGGGAGTCCTCCCGGGAGCAGCCGTGCCCCTGGCCATGACTGTCACCTGCACACCTAAGGACTTGGAGCAGGTGTTACGCACCACAGCTGTGGTAGGGACAGGGCCATTCATGGCTACAGAAGAGACCGTGGCACTGTCTGCATGCTGTCTCTGCTGCTTCTCCTCCAGCTGCCAGGGGGTAAACAGCTTCCAACCACATGCTCCTGCAGCCAGGGTCCCACTGGGACACTAGGGGCTCATGGAAGCCTGAGACCATTGTGACACAGAGGGGCCACAGGGAACCCGTGTTCCTTTGTGACTCCATGCCACCAAGGAGACTCTTCGTGATGCTGTGGAATTTCACAGAACCCTGGGGACCACTGTGACACCACGGACTCTGGTGAAACTGAGGGATCATAGTGACACTGTGGGGCCTTTTGGAGAATCCGGTGGGAACCCATGAGATGATTAATCCTGGCAGGAGCCTGCTCCATGTGAGCTCCTCTCTCCAGGTTTCCACAGGTCCTGCCAGATCCTGCTCCAGCACTAGCTTGCCACGGGCTCATGGCTTCCTTTGGGAATAATGGCTGTGCTCCAGGATGGCATTCTGCAGAGGATGCAGGTGGATTTTGTGCGCCCTCATGGCATGCAGGTGGACAATAAAGCCTGAGCCAGCCCCCTTCCAGCCCTTGTCTAGCTGTGTTATCAGGGTGGGGGAAATTTGGCAAGACAAGGTTGCAGAAGGCAAGAAAAGGCAAATTAAATGAGAGGCTGGCAAGATGAGGGCAGGCCTGGAGAAAAGCACTCACTGTTCACCTGGACCATCATACAGCTGCAGCAATCACAGCAGTCATTGCCAAGCCTCTAATAGGTGCTGGCTAAGGAGAAAACTACTTCCATGGTATTAAAGCTTTCCTCAAAAGAGTCAAAATCCAACATAGAAATGCTGTGCAACCAGGTGCTTTGACTTCCTAAAGAACACAAACATTTGATAATTTTACATATTTGAAAAGACTATGTATAGGCCTTATGCTTCTCTTCTGCACTTCTTGTTTCAATGTCCAACAACAAAAAAAAGGGGACTGCGGGGGTGTTAGTTCTAGCCAGGTCTGGACAGAAGACACTAGACATGATGGTATCTCGTTCAGACTCGGTTGTTTATGTTATAAATGAAAACCAATTAAACTGAATTTAATAATTGGAATGATAGGTTTTATTGAATGACCAAGATAGTCATCAATTTCCCCAATAAAAATTACAGTGTCGAGCCCAGGAAGTCGGCACCGGGTGAACTCGGGACTATCCCTCTCTCTCTGACAGCGTGTCCCCCTGAGTTCACGAGGTGTGCTTAGTCCAGTCCGTTTTTATACACTTTATATGGCCTGGGGCAGNTTCATATGGTAATGAGTCTACATTTTGTAGCGGCCTGTCGCTGAGGTTTCAGCTGTCAAATCTTAGTTTTATACACATATATTTTATATTAGCACGAATTACTAGGTTTTATCTATAACATTTATTATATCTTATCTAAGTTACAGTCTCACATGGTGTGAGCTCTCTCTTGTTAAGCAAGAAAATGACTACTTCAGACTTGTTTCAAGGACTTTTAAACAATAAGCAAAACCAATTAAAACCCGACACCTAAGTTATATTTATTTATAACCCAATTAAAGATCACTCAATGTCCGCAATGCGGGCCTTCACTAACCAATTAGAAAAGATCACCCAAACTGGAGAAGAAAGGAGGAAGAAGAAATTGAAGGACTCAGGCAACGCCCAAATCCCTCCATATTGTCTCTTATTTATATTACTATATTCTATGTCCCAAAACCCCAAACCTGAAGTATTTCACCCTGTAACGTCACACATTCTATACAACTGCACACACACACTCCCACTGCTATCACACAACTTTGGAAGCCATTCCCACAGCCTCAGTCAAAGGTGACCCTCCTGAGGGTTACCACCAGTCAAGGCAGAAAGCCTGATATTTTCGGCATCCAGGCTTTCAACAGGGGACCAAGAATTTAAGGGAAATATCTCATGCATTTTTCACTTAAAATATTGTTGGGGGTTACATTTGTTTCTTTTTTACTTATAGAATTTTTTCCCATAAGTTGCTAGGAAACTAACTACTGAGTACTTGCAGGTACTTAAACAGAACAAATGGGCCAAAGGAGAGGAGTTGTAGCACCTAGCAATACTTTTTTTTTTGTCTTGGGGAATTTCTCAGGTTGGGGGCAGCTGCTTGCTCTTTTGCTCTGAGCATCAGAGAGAGGACAGCTAGGCTGTTGTTTGCTGTGAGAGGAGTTCACTGTCACCACCAAGTCCAGTCCTGGAAAATCTACCACCATCTGCTTTTTGCTTGTGTGCCCAGGAATTCTGGGCTGCCTCCTCCTGCGCCCTGCTGGAGCTGGGCCGGCCCTGTCCCACCATCGCAGCTTCTTCCGCACTGTTTTGAGGCTTTTTGCTACGCTAGGGGCTCGCACCCCCACTCTGCCAGAACATCCCGCTGTCTCAGGGTTGCTGTTCCC
>VYXD01001227.1:133814-172118 GCA_013397195.1 Hylia prasina | reverse complement strand
AGAGGGGGAAAAAAAGGAAAGAAGATTTTCTCTATGTATATAAAGATGGCCACGTTAGCAAACGGACAACCAGACAATACCAGCCTGAGTAGCAATCACAGCAACCCCAGCACCAACGGGCATATGAACGGATTAAACCATAGTCCCGGAAACCCATCCACCATCCCAATGAAGGACCACGATGCCATTAAGCTCTTTATTGGGCAGATCCCCCGTAACCTGGACGAGAAAGACCTCAAACCGCTCTTCGAGGAGTTCGGGAAGATCTATGAACTGACGGGGCTGAAGGACAGGTTCACTGGTATGCACAAAGGTGAGTTACCTCCTGAACTTTCCCGGGAGAGATCGGGAGAGAAAGGCAAGCTTCCTCTCTCTCCCTGAGTCTCTCTTTCTCTCTCTCTCTCTTTCCTTTCGATTTCATTTCATTTTATTTCATTTTTGGTTGGCCCGGAGGCGGAGGCGGCAGGCTGGGGGGGCAGGGAAAGAAATAATAGACCCATCCTGGGAAGAGAAAAGCGAGAGTCAGGGCAGGGAGTCAGCTCTGTTTGGCTTATTTATTAGTATTTTTATTTCTTTCTTCGCTTTTTTGAGGGGTGAGAGGCAGCTCCCGGGGAGAGCCGGGCGAGCGGCGGCGCGGGCGCGGGGCCGGCGGCAGCTGTCCGCGGTGCTGAAGCTGGACTGGGTGCTCTGTAGTTACCTTCGGGAGCCGCTCTTCGTCAGCCCCGGGGTGTGTGTGTCCGTCTGTCCGTCCCTGGGTTTGCTGGCAACCCCCGATTTTACAACTGTTTTGTATCTAGCACCGGAGCTTTTTCTTTTCTTTTCTCTCTTTCTCTCTTTCTCTCTTTCTTTCTTTCTTTCTTTCTTTCTTTCTTTCTTTCTTTCTTTCTTTCTTTCTTTCTTTCTTTCTTTCTTTCTTTCTTTCTTTCTTTCTTTCTTTCTTTCTTTCTTTCTTTCTTTCTTTCTTTCTTTCTTTCTTTCTTTCTTTCTTTCTTTCTTTCTTTCTTTCTTTCTTTCTTTCTTTCTTTCTTTCTTTCTTTCTTTCTTTCTTTCTTTCTTTCTTTCTTTCTTTCTTTCTTTCTTTCTTTCTTTCTTTCTTTCTTTCTTTCTTTCTTTCTTTCTTTCTTTCTTTCTTTCTTTCTTTCTTTCTTTCTTNTTTTTTCTTTTTTTTTTTTTAATTTTGGGCATTTTTTTTTTATTTTTGCTGCTGTCACATTTATAATTTGTAGTCCTCTACAAAGCAAGAAGTGAAGGAGAGTTAGTTACTCCGAGAGAGCCATTTAATTTGGTTCTATTCAACACTGGAACAGGGATATAAACAATAAAGAAGCCCGTCTCAAGCGGGGCAGGGGTGTGTGCACAAAATCACAGTGTGTGTGCGTGTATGGGAGAAGGCAAGACAGAAAGGACAGGTGGCAGCTTAGTTGCAGAGGGAAGAAGTCTCTGATCAGGCATATTCCAAGCACTACTTTAATGTGCCCAAAGTCCAAACTGGGAACTTTTTAGGTTTTCTCTAAAGGTAGTGGAGATGTACTCCTCACACGATGCCTCACTTGCTCCATCTCTGCCCGCTCATTTCCCTGCTCAGCTTAGGCTCTCCAGAGGTGCCCATCAGATTAGATGGTGCTCCGTTTTGGGGGCAGGGGAGGGTGTGTGTAGTCGGGGAGAGGTTCTCAGATCCTCGGGTAGGAAAGTAGGACTCACAGGGAGGAAGTTGAAGAAATTTGCATGGTAGTCCCACTTAGGAGCAGGAGAGAACTAGGAGTGATATGAGCCACCTTATTAACTCAGATTCTGTATATAAGTGTGTATGTGTGTGTTTATATTTATTTTTTAAAAATAAAAAGGAAAAGAAAAAGACCAGGTCAGAAGTGATTGGGGTGTGACTCCAGATTTAGCGCAGGAGGAGAAAGCTTTTAGCATGGGGCCACGGGGAGAGTAGAAATTGTATCTTTTACAAGACAGCTTCAGTACCAGTGTCTAGTCCAGCTTGGTGCACTCCTGGCAGTGACAGTCACCGGTAATGGCATTACTGGCTGCCCAGCTTTCCAGATGCCTTGGCGAGTTGTAAATCTTGAACTTAACGACATGTTTAGCAGGCATCTCTTCCCTCTTCCCACTCACTCCCCTCCTTGCTTCCACTCTCAGGAAATGCGAATGAAAATATACCCTGACAGTGCAAAGTACCAGTTTTACACAGGGTTGAGAAAATGTTCAGGGCTCAGGGAATAGGGACCGAGTCTAAGTTACAGGATATTTCTTCCATCCTTTCTTGCCAGTCGCTTCAAACACCCTTCTCATTTTTAAAATTATCAGTGTAGGTTTCTTGAACCTTGCTTTTCTTTTCAGACTGTCTTCCTAGAAGCCACATCAAGGTCTGATTTGCATCATTTAAATGTGTACTATAATAATTATTAATAATAATAAGAAGAAGTACAGGGAAAGAAAGGTCCTGAGAGATTTCATCTAATAGTGAGAGTAGACGCTGAGCTCATCTGTGTGTGTGAATGTGTTTGCAAAAAATTATCTAATGTTTCTGTAAAATAAAAATAATACCAGTAAAACATACACTGAAGAGAATCCCTCAACATAGCATAGAGGAAGTCTTTGAGCTAACACTTCGATAAAGTATTTTTTTTGGTAGTGGGAGGTTACGGCAATTTGTTGATGAGATTTTATTCTTTTGTTATGCTTTATGTTAAACCTGAGATTAATCATGCTGTGTGGTAACTTCAATTTCTGTCTCATAGGTTTGAGTTCTCTCTCTTTCAGTTCAGTTTTGCTTTTACTGTACGCTTGTATTCACAGAGNGAGAGAGAGAATGGAGAGAGGGATCATTTATCTTGCTTGGATGTGTTTAACACATATCCCTGAATTAAGCAAGATACTAACTTCATTTCCCTTCATTTCATTTCTGTTGAAAAGCTGCAGCCTAGGAAAAAAACAGGTGGGGAATCTTGTCACCTCATCAAATCAAATTGCATGAGTTCATCTCAAAATAAACAGCAATTTTTAAACTGCTATAAGTTTTGAACTTTGGAAAGAAAATTTATGATGATGATTGTTATTTTGCAGGCTAGGGTTTGAGCAAAGCTTCAACAGACACCGAGTTGCCAGCATTTCTGAGATCAGCTGTATTTAGTACCTCCGAGAAGAGTTTGAACTCCTTTCTAGCGATGCCGCTGATTTATTAGCTAATCCTGATAAAAATGTGCCTCTGGCTACCTGGAAAAAAATTACTTTCTTGCCAGTAGTGATTAATTACTATTAAGTCAAAATGCATGATGGGGCTTTGAAGTATGAGGGTTGTGTTTGGCTTTTTTTACTATATTTTATTCACTTTATTTAATTTTTAATCTATTTTTTCTCTTTTCCCTTCTCTAAATGCAGTCATGTGAAGCATTGTATTCACTCAGATGTCCTTATTTTGGCTTTGCTTTGCAGGCGTAGGTGAAGAATTGCATAAAGATAGTCCAACTTGGCTCACAGGGGTAGGTTGGCAATACAAAATCCCAAGATGCTTTCCATAAGAGATGCATAATGTTTATACATTAATTGATCCATCACTCTCAGTTGATTTCATTCCTAATTCAGAGGATGAGGCAGTGGCAGTGGTACACCCTGAAGGGTTAATAGTAGGCTGTAGTTTTTTTAAGTGTGCGGAGAGCAAGCCTTGGGTGTAGAGGGGGAGAAGGTGGGATTGTTCCAGGAGGAGGGAAAAGAGGCGAATTAGCTTAAAGTAAAAAAACAACAACAGGAGTAGTTTCAAGGTGTAAATCCATTGAAACAAGATCAAAGGGAGTGTATTCTTGAAAATATTATGAAGACATCCTGTTGCAGTACCCTGTATAGCAGAGAGAAATCAAAAATTAAGAACCTAAAGTACATTACTATGCCCGCCTCCAAGAACAACTGTCACAAAAGGAGAGTAAAGTCCCAGGTTCTCTCACCAGCAGCTCTGGCTGATACCAGTACAGACACCAGGAGAGAGGCAGGGGATTATGATTCTCTTGCAGATATGCAAAGAGAGAAAGGGTACGGGGGAAGCTGCGTGTGGGAGAAGGCGGGAAAGGCTTGCCAGATCCCTGAGAAAATAAGCTTTCATGGCACGAGTGTAGCTGCTCTATATTTCCCCCATCCTCGCTTCTCTCCACACAGGGCAGGAACAGGCTACTGCTCTGGTGCTTTGCTGTAGGGTTGGGAAGAGGCTATGTGCTGAGATCAACGGGTAGAAATCTACCGGGGCTGATCTGACCCACCCACACACTCACACATACTCGCACACACATGCACTGAGTTAACTAATCACACTTTAACGATTTAGCAAGACATTCATTCATAACTTCCCCCCATCTTATCTAGCTGTGGAGTATGCTTAAAGGCTGAGTTACTGGGAGATATAAAGGTTAGTGCTCTCAGGACAGCCATATTATAATGCATTATCTTTGGAGTCATTTAAGGCCAATTTAAGTGGTATTTAGTATAATATTTATGAATTAATGTAATCTAAATATAGGACTGTCCCCATCGGTTTAAAGTGTTTTCTATTGAAGCTTGCTTGTACCCAACGCCTAGAAATGTTTTAATTTAAACCACACAGGTCTCCATATTGTTCTATTTAGGAAGTCAGAAGAAATCAGCATTCCACACTTAACTGAGATTTACTGAAACACATGTGGGCGAATGCATTTAGAGTGTGGAGATAGTGTGCACTGGGAAAGCAGGAGTCTCACATAGACTTGAGACCAACAATGCTCTTTCAACGTTTATTTAGGGGTGGAAAAAGTACAAACCCCCTAAAACCTCCTTGAAATTCACTTCTGCAGTCCCATGGTTGGGGTGTTTTTCCTACCTGACCCAAACCTCACTCTGTAAGCATTCAGTGCAGATAGAAAAAATGCGGTATGAAAAGAATAGTTTAGTCCTTTTACAGCTTTACTTTCTTAAAAGTATAAATAATTTTGAAATTTAAGACACCTCTGGGGTAGGGAAACAAGGCTTCCATTCATTGTGTTCTGTTCTGTTTCATTTCAAAGATAGATGATAGAAAAATTAAAACCTTATTAAGTTTAAGGAAGTTTATGAAGGTTTTGGATATGTCAGAAATTCAAAAGCGTAATGAAAATGAGCATCCAGTCAAGATGATGTGTATGTTTATATGCAGAAATATATAGTTTTGTGTGTGTATACATACAGAAAAAGACGTGTACACATTCATGTGTACAGCCTTTGGGAAATGGAAATTTTAGTTGAAAAGAAACACAACTCAATACAGGTGCTGAATAAACTCCTCCATAATTGAAACATAAGACTTGTCTGGCTGAAAACAACACATACAGCATTTAGAATGGTAGTAAACCAAACTAGTTTCAGGGAGGTAAACGCACAAATAAACTGTAATAAAACAGAGGAGCCTTAAGCCTTAGGTGTAAAGAACAACCCCTTAAAACTGTCGCAATGCAATTGGATAACTTGATGGAAGAGAGGATAATAGCAAACCGCTGTTCATTAAAATCTCCTGTACATATGAGTGTCTATGTGTTTTGATAATGTCTCTCCTGTACATATGAGTGTCTATGTGTTTTGATAATGTCAAACACATAGCCTAGACTGCTCCATAAATTAGAAGGGTATATGTTAACTCTTTTTTTTCAGAGGTCTGGACATGGATTCTTGTTTCTAAAAGCAGCTGCAGCCAGTTATGATGCTGCTGTTATGGTTGTGTCAGCATTTCCAATACAAACTCTAATTTTCTGGGATCTCTTGCTTGCCTGTCAAGTTTTGTGCTGAAAGCTGTTCCTCAGCTAGTCCCACTACCATATGAACTAATCCTTACAAGATGGATTTGTTTAAAAGTTACATTATTGTGGGAAAAAAAAAAGAAAGAAATTAAAGTTTGTGTGTCCGCAGCTTTTGTTTCTTCTCTCACATTTTGCCAGGTTAGACTTAGATTTTGTACGCTTTTACAGATTACGATTGCTTCTGTCCCTCAATACCTACATATACTAGTGCCTTTGGGCCTTTTATGGAACAAAAAAGGTTACTTTTTTCTTTAAAAAACCTAATGAGGAACAACCAAATTTCATAGTATTTATTTGTCCCTACCAAGGTTTTAATTAAGGGGTAAATCAGAAACTTACTAATTTCTGCAAGAAACAATAAGAACAGGGGGCAGTTTGGGTTTTCATGTCCTACTTTTTCCTGTATTGAGCCAGAACAAATCAGAAATTTCAGCACTGAAGTAGAGGGAAAAATTGAGGATCCTTGTCACCTTGCATGAGAATCGTGGTTCATCTGGTCCTGTATCCCACATCTGCTAGTGGCCAGTGCCACCGACAGGGCTTTCTTTAGCAGAGGATTCAAATTGCATAGCATAATAAAAGCCAGGCAGCTGATGAAATATAGTCTTTTGGAGGAGATTGTCAGAAAGCACCTGGAAATTTTGTGTGGATAAAGAGTGAGCAAAATTGCAGAAAGTGTCTTGTGCCCAACTGAAAGGCAGATTGTACCTGTCAGGCAGAGAACTCTGTGGTGGTCAAAAGCAAGGGACAGAAGGGTTTGAGTGATCAAGGAGGGTCTCCTCCAGCCTTAAGAGCTGGAAGTATGCAGCCACATTTTTCAGCAAGACATCAGGTATTTTTTTATCATGCATACCCTGTGCACATGCATACCAGCCGCATTGACCTGACAGACCATAACGACACTAAAGGAGCTGTTACTGTCCCTCCTGTCAATCAAGCGTGAACCGAGGCGGGTTTATGCGACAGGCAGTAATAGTTCCAAGGGAGAAAGGTGGGGGAGATGATCTAGGTTGTTGGAGTGCTTACCTGCATTTAAAATAGAGAGAAAGCATCAGATGCCCAAAGACCCATGCGGGTGTTGGCTATAGCCTCAAAGTAATATTCCAAAAAAAGCAGAGAGCTGCAGAGCTCCACGTGACCTGCCCATCAAACCACTGTGTGGTTTCTGCCCCATAAAAGTTTGCACTAAGCAAGTGAGGGGTTAAGGAAACTAAGTTGAATCCTGACTTTAACGAATATCTGATACTTCATTAATGTCTGTGCTGAAAAGATAGTCCAACCATCTTTATTTTGGGAGCAAAGGCCTGTTACCTGCTTCTTGGGCAGAATGCAGTGAGATTTCTGCTATTGATTAGGTGGCTTCACATTGGGAAATCCTGCTGCAGGTTTTCACTTAGTGTTTCATATTCCCTTTAAAATTCTGGATTATGGGTTTACATACCAAACCTCAGCACTTGCAGGTAATGCTACTAATTTCTGCACTTGCTGGCTTGTCCCTTAACTTAGCTTTACTTCTGTAAGTGAAACTAAAACTAAAACAAAGCTAAGGAACTGACAAATATCTGAACTCTGCCACATTTCTCATTCACTTAAATGCTCCACCGATGCTTGTATGACTGTTTGCCGGGGTTTGTCATGATGGACTGACCCTTATGTGTTAAAATATGCTGCAGAGAAAGAGAAAACATTAACCGTGGTGAGTAAAAGTTATGGTTTTCTCCCACCATTGCTCCACTTACTGAGCTGGGGTGTATATTGCAAGGGTCTCTCTTTCCCTTTACCTCCCGGGGAGCCATTGTCACATTTTGGGGATCTCAAGATCTACTGAGTCACTTTGTCTATGCTGCATCTCTTGGTGTGGTCTGGAGTCAGGATGTCATCACAGAGATTGCATTTATTTGCTTTTGTGACTGTGAGCCACAGCCTGAATGCACACGCAGGTGAATGCCGCTTTTAATGTGCATTCATTATATCCAACTGACATCCCCTTGAAGGAAGAGAGGGCTTATTATTGTCGCTCCTTAAAATAAAGATGGATGAGAGCTCTAAACCTCTCAAATAAAGTGCCTGACCATACGTAGTAGCTAAAAATAAATCATATATGGCCATCTATTCCATGTAAATGAATGGTAAGACATATAGATATAGACATTGTGTTAATTTTGTCAAGCAGAAGCAGCCAAAAATATTGATCAAGGCAAGGGGGAAAAATTGATAATGAACTGGACTTGAAGAAGACTTTAATTGACAGTGACTTCTGTGAACCAGCTTTGGACAGTATATATAAACTGACCACGATGTAACTTTATTGCAATGCACTCTCCTGTAATTAATTGTCACCTGTGTTAAGACTGGCTACAGATCAAAGGTTTAAAGATACTTAACAGGTTCTTAGTAACAAACCCTTCAGATGCACTAGAAATATCCGACAGCTCAGCCAATGAGGCATGCAGATTTCGATCTACCTCACCCTTACCTGTTTATTTCTCCCTCCTTTGTTGAACACGGAAAGTCATTGTTTAACATTAACTATTTAATAGATGACTTCCTTGGCAATTTTGATGCCTCCAGGGATATATAGTTGTGGTGATGGGGACCTTCACTGTAAGGTCTTTCAAAGTCTTTTGTCAACGGAAAGTTGTTTATGGTTTGGTAGACCAAGGTGTAGTGCCGACACAGTTTGCACTGCAGACTATTCTTACCCCTTTATGTGGCTAAGGTGCTTAATTTCCTTATTTTAACTCAGAAAACATAAAAAGAACATAAAACCCAAAAATATACAGAAAAATGTAGCTGAGAATGAACTTCTATGGGAAAACTCCGTATGCAGTGAGATAGAAGTGCATCTGATGCTTGTATATCACACACAGAGAACTATTTATTTTTTGTGCATGTTAATGAAAACATGCATTCAGTACAGACAGGTTTCTAAATAATTCCTTTCTAAAAGACTGTACAGAGAACATACTCTTATGTGAAAGTGGCAGGTGACTTAAGAGGGTATTCCTGGAATTATATGCAGAGTTTGATATGGTACATAACCATTTGCTCATTATACTATTTTAATGATATGATCACACTTAATTAATTCATCTCTGGTTTATTTGTGCATTTAGTCTGCACCTCCAAAATATTTTAGAGGCTACCGGGCTGCCTTCCCAGCACATCGGGGCAGATAACTCTAGACATGAAGCTTCTTTAATCAGAATAAAAATGGGGCTTTGCAGACAGAGTTGGTCTGATGAGATCTGACTACATATTTGGCCTGTTTCTAATTCAAATGCCTGTGTATATGCTACACAGAGACTGTGTATGCATGCATGTATCGAAAGGGCAGACTTACATTTGCACATAGTTCCCCTCCTTTCCAGTCCCTAAGGATAGATTCACATCACATAATATGAATCACTCACTGCAAACACACACAAATATCTTTGTCGGACTCAGTAGCTTCTTGCAGGTAGATGTATAAAGCAGCATCAGCCTAATAATATCCCTATAAAACAGCACTTCCTTCCTAGGATTGAGAGGGATGAAGGTTGTCAGAAGATCAAAAGATATATCACAGTGCGCTTGTAGAAATCCCCTGATTATGTTTCCTCTCTATAATGCTCTAATTCACTATTTGATCAATTGTAAAAGGGCCAATGCTTTGGGAGGAAAAAAAAAAGTATTAGGTTACTAGATGCTTCAGGGTGAGTGAAAATCACACCTAAAATTATATGTAGCAATACAGTAATGAACTTGTCAATACTTCTTTAAGGAATCTGACAGCCCTATATGAGAGATTCAGTTCTCTGAGCAAAGGTCACAATATAGGTATTGCTTATTAAGACTATCAATTTCCTAGTTGACCAATCGAACGAGACACTGTATAATGTACCTCCTGTTAACAGGTGGGGAGGAGAACTATGAAGAATTTACAGAATTGCCCACATGTAATATTAATAATATTGATTGATTCTAATAATATAATAAGGTAAAGATGCACTTCTTTGAAATGGTGCAGGGAGGAAGCAGGGGGAGAGTGAGATACCTTTGCCAAGCACACTGAATTGGTTTCCACCTCTCTGAAAGTTAACCTAGAGAAAATTCAGTTTTCTTGCCTGGACTCCATTTCCTGCTCATTATTTCACCCAGTGCAGACAGAAACCAGATTTATTTTTCTCTAGGATCAGATCTTGGCCCAGCAGGTGCACAAAAGCCAGGGACCTGAGAAACTTCTCGCTGCGAGGAGCATTTTGATCAACAACTTCAGCCCCAGCCAAAATAAGATTAATCCTATAAAGTTTTTTTCAACATAGAATTGCAATGAAAATATTTCATTTTTTTTCCCCCCACACCTTTTTCAGCATTTAAGGGATGGGGGGAAAACATGGTGGAAATAACATGTTCTTCACTGTGTAAAATCTATAATTGATAAGAAAAGACTTTGCAGAGTGCCACAAAGCTACCCCAAAGCCTGCTGAAGTCCAGAAAAAAACTCTACCTTGCTGGCAGCTGTGTCTGGATTGGGCCCGAAGTTACGGGCAGTTCTGCAAGAAGCCGCTGGTTGAAGCAGGAGCGGCCGATCACACACGATGTGACTGACTTAAGGCTGTTACTCACCTAAACCCAGACACACAGACCTGGCTCCATATGAATTTCCTAACTACTGCCTCTGCAACAGCAGGCTGCCTAATCTAGGTAAGCTAGTTAACTCCTTCTGCAGTACCACTCAGCTTCAACCGTTCCTGTTCCAGCATCTATATGGTAGTTTCAAGAAGGTTTACATCTCATTACACCTTTTTTTTCAGTCTACAGGGCAAGTGTTTTTCTTTTGTGAGTATTTAATTGTTTTTAAATGCGATTTATTTGACCATATTCCATCTTCAATAATACATGGATGAGGATGCTATTTTTCACACTCTTTTATAAAGATATATTGTTATTCAATTATGCATTTCTGTGGGATTTGCTCTGTTTTACGCATTCACAGGGAGCTTGGTTATTTTACTTTGCTTTCCTTCTTCCTATTTTCTTTTTATTATTATTTATATGGATTTTTTTTTTTTAGAAAAAAGAATCTCATTCAAGATACCCGCAATAAATGAGAAAAGTAGCAGTGGAAATGAGGAATGGGCAAGACAACCAGCAAAAATACTTTGGCAAAATTATTTAAAAGCATACCCTTGCCTCATGTTTATTTGCAAGAGGAAATACAGCCAATTTTGATACCAAAAAAAAAGTATCTTAGAAGATATTTAACTCCATGTTTAGGAATTGACAGAGAAGGGAAAAAAAAGAAGTGAGTCTGCTTGTAGGAACACTGGCAGAAAAGGCACCTAAAGACCTTTCAGGAGGCAAGGTTGCCAGAGTGATGCTAGTTTCTACATTCTGCTAGGGATTTGGAAAATTAACAGCAAATTACACAAACAAATAAAAAAACAGGGAACACAAGCACTGCCATTCCTTCCGAATTTTTTGTAATAGCTAATACACCTCAGAGCTCCTCCATTTAAATTGCTGCCTGTGCCTGCAGCTTCATTCAAAGGAAGGGCATTATGTGGTGTGTGAGGGCGGGTGGTGAGGACGACTAGGTTCTAATCACAGGGTGGATAATTACTCACCAACACTCTCTGATGGAGTCACTTAAGCTCAGTGCCTTCAGGCCTGAACTGAAACCTGTTGAATCAATAGAAAGATTCCTATTGGCTCTAGTGAGCTATTGATCTTTCATTTCCTCAACTTCAATATTAGGCCAGCTGGAATTTATTTTTTTTTATTATTATTCCTTTTTTTTTATGAGGGAGAAGGTACTGGCATAAATTTGACATTTACTTTTTTCTGTGTAAAGGTTTTGGTATATCTCTGATGGTAAATGTATTACCATCAGAGCCCCTTTCAGCTTAGATCTGGAACACATGTTTTCAAAAAACACTCAGTAGGGGCATGGAAAATTAGCTTTGCTCATTTCACTTGTAAATGCATATTTGTCCCTGCTTTGCTAAGAAAGGGTCAATGGTAATTTTGCCAGGTTTTTTTGGGTGAGTAGGATTCAGCCTGTGTAATTTCTCTGTCTACAGGAATGTCATCATTCACTGATTCAGGATCCTGATTTTTTTTTTCCCTTCCTTTAGTGAATCACATTCGTACTCTTCATTGTTATGGCAACTGAGGGAGCTGCAAAGCAAGGATTTGATGAAGGGCTACATCCCACCTTTCTTCTTTAAGGGCCTGATCCAAACCTTTGCAACACAGTTTGGATCAAGCTGAAGGTATCTGCCTTCACCGGGTCAGTAAAAAGAGCAGGTTCCCTCTAGACAAGTGTACTCCTGCCCTCAGTACAGGCATATGGAATTGCCAGTCGTCGCCCATTTGCCGAGCACCGACCCAACACTCCCTGAAGTCAATAGTTAGATTCTGACCCAACCTCACAAACAACAGAGAGACACTGTGTGAATCCTTAAGCAGTGATGTGAATATCCCTGACTTTGCCAGAGCAAAGTAGTTCAGAAGGGAGTTTTCATTGCAGCTACCCAAGGTGTAGGTTGTGGGGAATAACTAACGTCCCAGTGTCCTTAGGTATCCAGCCACAAAAGATTTAATTTAGTAATATTTTCATCGAAGAGGAGAGTTTCAGGTGATTGCTTACAGCAAAGATCTGACAAATAAATGGATTAGGCTTCTTGTGGTTTTTCTTTAATTACTTCAGCTGTAGTTTTTGTTCGTTCATCAGTAGCAATGTGCATGGGATTCTTTTGTTTGTTTGGGGTGTTTTTTGGTGTTTCCATCCCATCTGTGCTCATGTGTTTTGTGAAATAAATGAAGGAGCTGGAGTGTGCATGTGGTTATGTCTGTGTATAGAGTCAATTATCTAACCTCTAGTCCATTTGAAATCATCACAGTGAACTCAAGTCAATGATATTCTGTCAAAGGTGGAGAGGAAGCCTGAGTGCAGTGTGAGTGTGTGAACGCGATGCTGTTTGATTGCCTGAAATCCAGCTAAGTCTCAGTTTCAAAGGCCTGGGGGCAGCAGAGAAAGTATTTGTTTGTTTAAATATTTATATATTTACTCAGCTTTACTGACAGTGTTTGCAGTTGGGGAAAAAAAAAAGAAAAAAAATGACGAAGGAATGTTGGGTTCTTGTTTGGAGGGGAACGAACTTGTATTGTATTAGCCTCAATCTGTTCTCCCATATAACATATAGCTGCTTTGTGTTGTTCAATGGTCATTTGTTACTGACTGGCTCATTGAAAAAGGCCAAGAGAGGTGCTGGTAGAATTAGATTTCACGAGTTTATTCATAAAAGGAGTTGCACAATAGGTGTGTCATTCCCCTGTCTTTTCCTCTGCACCGATCCAGGGATAGGACTTCTGGCAGCAGCTTCTTCATTCAAAAAGAAATAGCTGAGCCACCAACAAGCCAGGTGACCCTGCTGTGACAAATGATACAGGTCTGACTGCTGGGTGAGCAGCTCACTCCCCCAGCTTGGGCCTCTATCCTTGGCCTCTGCTTTTGCTGCTCAATGCAGCACCCAGGCTTTCACTCGCTGGGCTTGCATCCAAGACCAGCTCTTCACCCCGGCTTCCCAGCCTTCCTTACAGGTAATGGGTGTGGGTGTGTGGACCACAGGCTTAGATCCACTCCCAGATCATGCCCCTTCCCCAGGTGCCACTCCAGGCTCGCTGTCCATTCCCACTTGTCAGTTTACTGTGTTCATGAGTCGTTTATTTTCCACAGCCAAGCTACAGATCTTTTTCCCCAGCTCTCACCATCAATGTTCACACTCCTCTTCCCTTGGTTCAGCTCTGCACCGATGCCCTCACACGGTCCCTTGCAGAAAACACTTCACCAGTTCATGTCACCAGCCACCACCTGGGTTCTCGCAGACCTTGCTAGCTATCTCTCCTCTCTTTTCTCATCTCCTTCCCTAGCAGGTTTGGGGAAATGGAAGCCATGCTGTCCATATTTTCAGAAAGCAAAACAGCCACGGGTAGTAGCAGAAAGACCTGCACTCACGAAATATGCAGAAACTCAGATACACAGACACATTTCTGAATGTAAACTTGTAAGAGAGTAGACAGAAAACCATTATTTTTCTTTTTCCCTTTTGGGGTTCAAAGCTCAATGTCTTCTTTCAAAGATTAAAAACAAAACAAAACAAACAAAACCAACCAACCAAACAAACAAAAAATAGCAGGTTAAGCCTTTAATTTCACCAAGACAGTTACATCTTTTTATTTTTTAACTTTGCTTGTTTCATTAAATCAGCAACTGTTTTTCCACACCTGAACAAAAATCCCACATATGTTTTCCTTCGCATTCAAATAACTGTGATCTTATTCTTAACTATCCCTGGCAGTCCATTCTGGGCTTCATGGACTCACACTTCATTTTCTTGCAAAAAATATTTTTTCCTGCTGTTTTGAAACATAACTACCCGGACTTCACTTCCAGAATCCCTCTCTAGCAATACAAAATTCATGCAAGAAGGTAAAATAAGCATTTGATGTGGTGTTGCATCAGAGTCTTCTTCATTCAGAGGTAGGTAGGAAGGGATTAGGAGCCTATTTCTAGCCCAGTCCTCTTACTAACCTTACGTATTCTACCTGATCCCATTCTCAGACCTTGTTCTTCCTTAGTTTGCTATGTGTAAAGAGGAATTTATGATATCCAGCTTTGCAAAGAGCTTTGTGTGTATTTAAGGCAAATGTCATGCTGTAGCTTTAGTGGTGATGGTCTAAGGTTATAAATGAGACCACATTTGTAAGGAGAGGTAATATCTTTTATTAGTCCAGCTGATATAGTTGGGAAAAAAAACAAAAAGACAGACTTCCTTGTGTGCCTGAAAGCTTGTCTATTTTTTTCCAACTGTATCACTCGGTCTGATAAAAGATATTACCTCTCCCAGCAAGGCTTGTCTCATTTGAGGTGTAAAGCATGTAGGCTAGTAATTTAGACCTGTTTTTTGTCTGTCTTGAGGGATTAGACTTTTCTTCACCTAGGTGGACAAGTGAAAAAGCACCCTGGGTTGGTGTCCCTGTCTCTCACTTTCTGTGATCAACGGCGGTGGCCATCTCACAGGTGTTGAGAGGTGCAGAGAAAGTCTGACAGCCCCTGTTTTCTGATCCTGGAGATGTCCTTCCTTTTTTGCTGCTCTGCTCCCTTCCGAAGCACCACATGCCCTCTCCTCACCCCTGCGACTGTGATTTATTTATAAAATTGCTGCGTGTATGTGTGTGTGCGTATGTGTGTGGGCAACCACACAAACATCCCCAAGCTGCCGAGCAAGCTGATGAGCATTTTCTAATGTATTTAGCAAGTAATAATTCAAACCACAGGCAAAAAAGTACAAGGAGAACAGGTAAAATGCTTAAGCTAGGGAAGACTTTTGAAGAAAGGGATTTTTTTCCACAGTTATGAATAAATTGCAGCCCCCTCCATGGCTGGGAGAAGCATTTTGGTGGGGATTTTTTTCTGTTTGTTTGTTTGATTTTATAAAGTGTTGCCGAAAATACTGAGCAGCAGAAAAGAATCCAGAAGCAGATAGCAGGTTCTCAGACACAGCAAAATCTGAGTTGTACGCATAAGGCACCAATAGTCAGAGGACAGCTATTACTTATGCTTGGCTTTACTACCAGGGAAAGCGTCGGATCATCTATTCAGATCAGGATAGTCAGCTATGCCAAAGGTTTAATCAAATATTAAACATGGTTGTTAGACATGCAGGAGTTCTGTTCCTTTTCAAGCAAGCACTCTAAGAGAGGAAAGTTTTCTCCTGTCTCTCTCTGATGGAGACCTTTTGTGGCTGGAGGGAATCTTTTTTCAGACAGGGATCCACATGGGTATATTTCTGCATAAATAGGTGTGCATATGGGTCTCCAAATGTGTGTCCCTTGCCCCGTCAAGCAGAGACAGAGTTGATTTTTCCCAAGTTCATATCTTTCTCACTCAGATAATTTCCTGTACGCTGTTAACTGTTCACCCCATCCATTTCTCTGTCCATCTGTCCCTCTCCAAAAATGTTTTCTCTCTTGCACTCCCTCTCATCATTTTGTCAACAGAGTTAGAAAGGTGCATGCTTGTAGATATGTGTATGTGTGTATTTGCAAACCCGTTCAGGTAAATGTGGGTATCTGGCTGCTTATTGATAAATAATACACTTACAAAGCCACATCTGCCTCCTTCTTCTGTACACTTTGGCTGTATTTACACCCTCCAGCTCTTATTTATTCTGACTGTGGGCAGTCAAAAGTAGAACATTTTGAAGGGAGTTATGGTTTACAATGTTACCTCTCCCTTCTATTATTCATTCCCTCTGATTTTTATCTAATCTCTCTTTGATTGTCCTGGTGCAGCTTAAGAGACAAAGTGAATTTTTATTACATCATCAATATAATCTCCAGCTAATCAGCATCTGCGTGCATTACCTTGCCCCCTTTGGCTTTTTATCTGTGTCCATAAATAATAAGAATAAGGGCCAGGTTTTGTGTGTGTGTGTTTGTGTGTTGGTATCAGGAAGAGTCACAGCTGCACTTTTTCATTTCAGCCAGCTTGTTTTAGCAACACTGGACCCAGCTTTCTGCAGATTGTCTTGACTATTGCCCAGATTAATTTCCTGGTGCCTAATGCTTAAATCATGGAAAAAACTATAGTGGATGAATCCATTCACATGTTCATGCAGCAACCGAACTTTGCTGTTAATTGTACACATATTTCCATGGCATTACAGGCAACATGCCCAGTGCCAGTGGAATCTGAAGTAGCCAGTGTATCCCCTTATGCAGGCATTTAACCTCTAAATTTTTAGTGAACATTTGCCACTCTTTCTTGGGTAGGAAGATAGTACATCGCATGTCTTTGAACAGGAAGCTCACAGACCAGATTTTTGGATTCTGATTGCTGATATTTTTCTACAGCTTGCTGTGTAGCTCTTAGCCTGCCACTCAGGTCCACAGATTTTGCAGAGTTGAGCTCCTATGCATTTTTTTCTCCTCCTTTTCCAGCCCTGGAAGAACAATGAGAATAATACCTCCCCATAAAGTAAGACTTGTGCTGTACGTTGAAATTCTCATCCTCTGTACAGATGCATTGCAAATTTTAAACAGAATCACTCTGGTATCTCTTTAAAATACCCTGATTTGGCAGAGCAAGACCGTAGAAGTGCCTCTCTGTTAAGCAGGCAGATTTCAGGTTGGCTTCCCAGTGGCTTAGGGTGATACTCACATCCGACACACAAACTGTAATGCTTCTGTCCTGTTCTGAAGTGCCAGGATCCAGCTCTTTCCAAGTTGTCCAACACTGCTTGCAAACACCATGCAAGGGTTCAATTACATATGACAAAATCTTCAATTAAAAAAGGCACATACACTTACAGAAAAATTTTAGACTGATATACTGGAGAGCAGCGAACCCTTTGGGAAAGAGTATGGCTCTCTTCCAGATGTAATGTAGTTATGGTATAGAGCTGCCCATCCAGCAGTGTGCGCTTAATTCACATTGTGGAAAGCCTCCCAAAACGCAATAGGTTCTTAAAGTTGAGCAAGTGTTTAAATGCTTTGCTGGATCTGTGGAAATCTGTAGTTCAGATGAAATAATTAAGTGTAGGGGTGTTGCAGAAGCCAAGTGAAAAGCATAATTCTGTGACTCAGAAATAACACTCCTTCTGTGACAGAACAGTGAAATAATGAAAGAAGAACTGTGTACCTTGAACACCTTGCAGGGTGGATCATGCTGAGACCACCTCTATACTTCAAAATATTTCCTGTCTGAATTCTTTCTTCATGGACAAATTCTGATTAGATTTGGCTTGGGAATGGGGTTTGCTTTGAGCAAACAGAAAAACAGAACATTAGATGAGAACATTAGTTCTCCTATTCTGTTTTGGGGGTTTTTTTAATAACAAATCCTTTTCTCTGGCCCCTCCAGTTCCACTCCCTGTTTTGACAAACCATCTCATTTATCAGTTGGGAAAAGAAGATGGGGGGAATAGGAATATTTTTGGTTGCTTCTGTTTTGCATGATATAATCCCCCTCTTCACTTAGCACCTCCGTAAATAGGAGCTCCAATCTGAAATTGGTCACAGTTTATCGAACTCAGAATGAGATCAGATTGGGTCCTGAGTCTCTGTCAACCATGTGAAAGAGAAAACAGATACTTCAGACAGAAAAATCTGACCCTTCATATAACATCTTCTCATTTTCCTGGATCTTTATCCTTTATTCTTTTTCTCTTTTTTTTTTCCTCCTTTTTATTTAATTTTGAATGTTTAATTGCATGTGTACTACTAGGTCTTTCCTTATTGTTTCACTATTTATTTATGCTCCCTTGCACGTTTTTACACCCTTTCTTGCCCAGCTTCCTCAAACCCAGTGGCTAAATCCCTTGGGCAGGTATGAAACCACAATAATTGCTGGATAAAAATCTACCTTGAAGGATGAAGAGCATCTCTTTCCATTTGGAACTGGAAGCCATGAAAAAGAACACATCACTTATCTGAATTTGTTGTTCATTCAAGCACTGTTTATGGAGATTTACAGTTCCTTGCCTTTGCAAAGACCTCTATTGCATGGTGTCTGCTGGAGGATTTTAGGTGGCAGTATTAGCTGCGGTATTAAAAATGCATCGGAAGGCACAGAGTGGGAGATTAGTAGGATAGAAGGACCCATGAATGAAGGGTTAATTGCATTCAAAGAGGCCATCATATGGAGCAGAAGAGGCAATAGGTTTCTTTTCTTCAAAATTTACTAAATAGCTGGAAACACGGTTTAATGAATTTTAATGGGATCTTTCTGAATCCTATGCATATTGCATCTGCTGACTGTAGGAAGTCAAAGTATTGTTGAAAGGGAGGGTATTGCCCTACTTTAGGTTTCACAGTTCTGTATTTAAAAAAAATATTCTGCAACAAGCACTTTATTCAATATATATTTTTCTCCTTATTTAATTCCTTCCCCCCTCTCCACTGCAAGTGGAAAAGACTTTCAGAATCTGTGAGCCCTCAATACCATAGATTATTCTACTGTTATGTAACACATGCTTTACATTTATTGAGCCATCTTGTGCTGTCAAGATAAAGGAGGCCTTAGTATTTTCCTTGCTTATGAACCATCGATGAAGACATGGTGATGAATTCTCCTCTTGGTTATATTAATGTAAATCTAGAGGAACTGACTCTCGTGAATTTCTTCCAGGATTACTGTGATATAAATGAGACTGAGATTTGGCCCAGTCTGGTGGGAGAAATAAAGAAGGGAAAGAGTCAGAGTTCTCTTTCTCTCTTCCAAATATGTATAGGCTGGGCTGGGATCTCACACCACAAAAAACATTTCCACAGAAGCTCCAGCAGAGGTAGCAGAAAAGCTTATGTATTTGACTTTGATGCAACACAAACCAGATGCACACTCACACTTTATACAGAAAGCTTTTTCTGATGGGAAACTGAGGCAGGGCATGCAGTGAGTTTTTCTCACAGCAGCTGTGTGAATCCAGCACGTATTTTTTACGTCTGTCTTCACTGTGTTGAGGTTTCCCATTGCCTTGGTAACTTGAATTTTCTCTGTCGCTCATCCTCAAAATGCCAGGCACCCTCTCAGGCAGCTGATAGGATAAGGCTGCCCTACTTTTTATTAACCTGGGGCCCAGTTCTCCTTTGGGGTGCAGAGAGAATTGCTGAGACCCTCAGAAAAGAAGCTTTGAGGTTCCCTCGAAGCCAGCAGGAACTGATAGGGCTTGACATCTTACAGTATTGTGTCTAGGTCTGTGGAAGGAGAAAACTGCAACTTTTTAACTGCAGCAGCATGATCAGGATGAAAAAACTTCTCTATTAGAGGTGTTGTAGTGCCTATATAGAAATGGTCATATATGGCTCCCATATAAATACACAAACGTACACACATAGAAAATGTGAAAGGAAAGTAAAACCATGCTGGAATTAGGCATTTTTAAACCAATATGACTGTGGCCATTCCACTGGGATAATATTTTCTGTGACCATTTGTTGTTACACTGGCTCTGCAGATCCAGAGGTTGTCCCAACACAGGAACAGGGCTTCCTAAGAGCAGAGACAACCTTAGATCTGGATTTGGAGTGAGACTATCCAGACTGAGAACAGCAGGAAGACTTTGCATCCAGGGCTCTTTTAAAAAGAAAGACAGGTATTTAAATACTCTTCTGCAGGACTCCAGATGCACTTCGTCCCATATTGGTGCTGCTTTTCCCCCTTGTCTCCCATCCCTCCCTCATGTGTTTCAGATCTTTCTCTGCTTAGAAGCAGGCAATGCGATGCCTGCTTCAGTGGCACAGATAAGTTGGCCATGCAATTCGGAGCACCAGCCCTAAACCACCTATCCTCCTCCCTTTGATCTGGAATCAAAACAAAAGATGCCGGCATCAAAACGATCCTTTGCCAGGTAATGGTTACGTTGTGCGCGTTGCCTTAATTCAGCTGCGAGGAGCTCTCATCTTTGTATCGTGCCCAGATCTGTGCTCATCTTAATACTTTATCAATGTGCCAGCAAGCTGCTTCTATCGTGGATACAGCTGTGCAGAAGCTGTCAGCATTTTTAAGTAAAGCATTAAACAATACTTCTGGAGACAGCAAATTGTTATTTCCTTACCCTTCCTCCAATTCTTCCCTCTTCCCCTCCCTCGCCAAGCCCAAATGATGAAGCCCTTATTTTTATGTCAGCTTCGTGCTCAAATTATACAACCCAAATTCATTTTCCTTCCCCCCCCTCCACCCCGATGGGACACACTCTCTCTCACTCTTCCTCTAAGGGGTGGAGAAAGAGATGCACAGGAGTCCTTCTGAGGAGCTGCAGACTAAATGAACCTCATGAGCAAGCTGGCTGTTTTGGTGGCTCATTACTCTGTTCCATGTGAGCTGCTGGATTGAACCCAGAAAAGCCACCTACCTCACCCAGGTCCTTCCACAGGTATAGCCTGTGTCTCACAGCCCTTTCTAGATTTTAACACACGGTGTTGTTGAGAGCTTGGAGTTAGGAGACATAGTTGTTTTGGTTTTTTTTTTCCTAGCTCAGCTGTTGGTTTACTCTGTAGACGCTGAGCAAGTAATTTCTAGAGAAAAATTAAAACTGTCTGTCACTTATTTTAGTGCCTACTTGTTTTGTGTGCTTGTTATGTACATGCTTTGGGGAAGGGGGGTCCCTAGCACAATTGGTGTTTCAAGCTGGACACTGTAAATTCAAGACTGATTTAAAAATTTCAAGATACTTAACTTGTTGGCATTTCCTTTCTGATCCTTGCTTTACAAAACTGAATAATAAAATTTCCCCATAAAAGTACTTTGAGATTTTGCAAAAGGTTAGCAATTGACAGTCACTTGAAGTATCAGGGATCAGATCTTGTTGGACTTGCACATACTGTGTAAACAGATATTTCCTAACAGGATTACTTTGCCATATTCTTGCTTAAGGGAATCCAGCTTGTTTTGGTGCATAATAATCAAGACACCACATTTTTTTTTCCCCCAGTTTTTTTTCCCCTCTTCTCCAGAGAGGGGCAGTTCTGAGGCACTAGCACCTGAGAACAAAGTTTACTCCTCATTTGTCGCCTTCGACACTGACCTTGTCCTAATAAGTCAGGTCGAATTTGATACAGGCAGGACCAAGGTCAGGCTCGCTTGACTCCAGCTGTCTCTTCCACACACCAGATACAATGCTGCCACTTTGTGGTTCCTTCCTCTGTGTTCTGCTGCACACAGTCACCCAGCGCTCTCATCCTGCCAGAAGAGCATCCCAGCTTTCTCACCACGGAGGACCAGTGACACTCCAAACACTCCAACTCACACTGCCTGGTTGGGGGTGCTGTCCAGCCCCACCTGCCTCCACAAGAGGCTGAGACCAAAAAAATAAGGCTTTCTGACAGCGCTGGTCGATTGTAAGCTCCTTGTGCTTGTCCCATAGCTTGTCTCATGTGGCAACTAGTGCTTCCAACTAAGACCCTCTGAGTTGGAAGGGGGGTGTAAGGATGCCAAACTTCATTTCTTGGATAGACACCACCTGTTTTTACCCTCCTCTCCAGATCCTTACAGATCTGGATGACGATTTTTGTGCAAGAAAAATGTACTCAGACCACTCTTTTCCTAAACATCTTTTCTCTTTATTGTCCGTCAGGTTCTTGATCCTCTTCATTTTTTTCTACCATTGCTTTTTCATATTTCCTTCCTTCCTTTGAGGAAAAGAAAAACATACACACAAAAACACAGCAGGACAGGAAATTAAACCTTTGCACAAAAATGATTTGGTAAGATGTTGGCTTTTTACTGATTGTTTTGCACTGATTATTTTTTTATAGGGGAGAAAGGAAAGAGTGAGAGCAAAAGGATGTGACAGAGAGAGTAACTAAGTAGGGAAAAAAATCCTTTAATTTATTTGGAGACCTCGGACATTGGTTGTTGCTTTTTCCCTCAACATATGAGAAAACCAAAAGAGCTTTAAACCCACCAGCAAAACTCACATGAATGAAACGCCAGGTGGAACTTCTCCCATTTTCCTGGATATGATAAGGATAATGGCTTCCTTCTGGCGAGATTCTCCCCACATCATCCTGGTTAAGCAAGCCTTAGCTGTATGCAACACCACTAGGCATTCCAAGACTCTTTTTAATTTAAATGAATCCATCACTTTGCACTGAAAGGTTGTTTTAAAATAAGTCCATAGCAGTTCCCTCAAATCCCTCTCGGTCTTTTATGAGGATATGAACATTACAGCCAGGAAGCACTGGATGTCTCTGGCTCCCTGCTCATCCTCAGTGCTCCCCAGACAGCATGGTTTGCCTCCATGCAGTGAATCTCCAGAGGGGCTCTGCCCCTGGGAGAGATATTGAAATCCAAAGAGCAGAAGGGAACTGCCACAAGTTTAGGAATTTGCACTTCAAAAAGTGGTGGTATATCAAGGATAGTCGCTATTTCTGAGGAAGATGTGCCCCAGGAAGATTCCAGTGTTCATCCATAGAAGTGTCTTATACTTCCTGCAAACATGTTCAACTGCAATAAGAAACAGCTGTGATGGAGTCCCAGCAAACTCCAGCCTTCTACTGCAGGCTGGGAATTTCTCCAAACGTCCTGCACGAGGTGGAGTAGCCCAAGGGAATGAGAACAGAGAAAACTCTCCTGCCCCATCTGTCCCTGGTGGCTATCAAAGGACACACCTGCAGTCCTTGTGCTGCAGAAACCCAGCCACACGCAGATACACGATGGTGTATCTGCCACAAGGTTTAAACAGTTTCTTATTCACACACTCTACAAACCCAGAAAACACTGTGTTCTCTGTGGTTGCTTTGTTCTGTGTTCCTACTGGCATGAAGGACCACAGGCTGCCTGCTCTTACTGAGGAAGAGGGACAGCTTTAGGGTCCTAAGTGGTGTTATTAGAAAAAAAAAAAAATCTGATGAGGGGCAGACAGAGATGGCATAAAGGAGTGGTTTAGTAGCCAAAGGAGTGGAACTGTGACTGTCATCCCAGGAGACATGTTTAAAATTGAGATACTTGTAAATCTGACCAAAACAAGGGGAATGTATGTCTGTTCCAGGACAGCATTTACAGGGATGTTTTGCTGTTTCAAGACTTAAATGCTTATTTATGTATCCTTTGTCTGAGGCAAAGTTCTGTCACTCAGTTTTCTGGACTGCAAGGTAAGCAAGGTAATAATCCCATATCTGGGAAGGCAGAATGCAAAGCCTAGTTCATACTTGTAAAATAATTAAGATGTTTTGAGAAAGGGTCACTAGAAGAGCTGAATAATTGAAAAGGCCACAGGAGATCAATGCACAGCAAAATACATGGTGTTTGCTGATAATTTTTAAAGCACAAGAGAACATTATAAACGGACTATAACAAAAAGGTCCTCAGATTTTTTTCTTTCATTTTAACTCTCAATATGTGTTGGGCATTTGGGTTGGGGTGGTTTTTTTTGGCAGTTGTGATCATATTTGTATTATATTTTTTCAGCAACATCTGAGATCAAGAATGAACTGTGCTAGATGCTGTACAGGCACTTACACAGCTGCCATATTCCAAATGGACACAAACAAGCACACATCCAGTAGGAGAAAAGAAGTACCAGATCGTGATCAAACATGTTGGGTTCGTAACCCAGAGCTGCACTGAGATTAAGACTCAGATCCTTAAAGGAAGAGCCCAACTCCTATTGAAATCAATGAGTGTTAGATACCAAAATAGCTTTATGGACCCAAACATAAATAACTTATCCAAGGGCAGAGCAGCAATCTACAGCTGGGTTGGGAATTAAACACAGATTATACAAGTCCCAGTCTGATTTCTTAATCACAAAATCATCTTTCCTCTCTGTATTTTGTGCAATAAATCCCCAACATTCACATCACAACATGGATACATGATGTCCACCCTGTCAAATCACTGGAAACCTGTAGTGACAAGAATGGTTTTCCTTAGCAAACCCATCTACAGACACACACCAGTACATTTCTTCTGTGCTTGGGGTTGGCTTCTGCTCTTCTTTACACCATAGAAACTTCCATGATCTTCAGAGTTTTCTCTCTAGGTTTTACACCCAGGTGACAGAGAGCAGAATCCAACCCCAGCACTACAAGTTCAAACATTTTTCACCCGGCTCCAAGGAGAGGATGGATTAGACAAACTGAACTTTCTGAAAAGATCAATATGGAACATCTCTTTCAATTACTCTCCAAGGCACTAAGCCTGTGAAGTCGGTTATGATGCATTTATAAATCTTTCCAGGAGGGGCTGTCTGACATTCTCCTCTTCCACCTTTACTCCCCGCAAATAATTCCCTATTGCCTGTGGGTGGGCTGGCAGGGCAGTGTTACTCAGGGAAGGATCAGGCTTGAGTTCCTCAGAACCAGGACAGATGGGGACCGTTTTCATCTCCCTTTCCAAGACACTAAAATTCACTTAATTAGAGAGGCAGCTACAGAACAACAGGAGGAGCCAGGACCAAACCATCTGAAAGCCACTGCAAAGTCACTGGGACTGGAAGAGGTTGCACAAGCTGAATGTGTGTGTCACACTCTCCAAAAAGATCATAGCCCTAATGGAGTACTAGTTTGGATGCAATTATATAGGGGAATTGGATGGGGGACCCCTTATGCTAATACAGCTGCTTTGATTTGTGGAACAAGTTTAAAGCCTACCCAAAAAATTATGTTGAAGGTGTTAATTTAAGTTCATCTCCTACAAGCCTGCTGGCTCTGATACTGCAGGGTTGAAGTGAGGATTTGGAGCATACAGGGAGAGTTTTCTGGAGGACCATGAGTCACTACACTGTGGCTATTCTTTTCTATGCATTTACCTGCCAGGACAACAGGAAATTTGCCAGTTAAAAGAGCATTAGGGTCACTTGAGATGCAATCTGTGTCCCTAATTCTCCTTCTCCAAAAACCCTTGCTTAAGATCCGGCTGTCTGAAGTTTTATTTTGTGTTCTGTCTTGGTGTCTGGTTAGGACCTTCTCTAGAGGCATTAGCTGAAAGGCAGTAATAGGCTTGGGCAGCCAGGGCTGCAAGAGTTTAATTCGTATAAGCTATTTAGACATTGCATCAACAAAGCTGCAGGATTAATGCATATTAATTCCCATCTTTCAAATTCAACTGCAGACTAGGCCTAAAGACACCACTGCTGGCCGAGCTGTCTCCACTCCTGTGTGGGTGGTTTTTTTCTTAGACAGCATGGTGAGACAGCTTTTGGGGGGCACATGGGATGAGTCTGTGTCTCCTCTTAGGGTGTAATAAAATCCACAGGATGGTGTATAGACAGAAAAGAGATGCCATGCAGTTCAGACTCCTCTCTGCACTAAATGCACCCTCCTGCTGCAGGTGGCATGGTTGCACCTTGACTCTGGGCAAGAGTCTGTCACCTTTGCTGGGGCTGAGAGCCTTACTGCTGGGTGCTGCACAGATGGGGGACAAACAGAACTCCCAGCCTCAAGGTGCTGGGATCACAGGCAGGGGACAGGAGACAGCAGATGGATACTGGCAGACAGGGGATGTGTGAGTTGGTGCTGAGAGGTTTTTCAGCAATGTGGCTGGCAGCCATCCCACCCACATAGACACTTTAGGCTCCCAGGCAAGAGCCAGGGGTGAGAAGGGACTCGGCAGCAACTGAGGGGGTTTTGGTCTTGGCTTATTAACCCAGCAAATGTGACAGCCATCCAGGAATGTCTCCCACCAGGTCCCTTCTTGCCCTTCCAGCTCTTCTTTATCCCAGCTTGAGAAATGCTGCGGGGGTAGATATGTCCTTGGGTCTTGTTTGCTCAGACAGCAGTTTCTCGGGTGATTCCTGGCCTGAAAGGGTCTGTATTGCTCATGCATTTTCACATAGTCACTCAGACACCTCTGAGCCTTTCACCCCTGCCTTTAAGGAATCAGGAGTTTCAGATGTGGGCAGGGAAAACGGGGGAGCCGGCAGTGTGTGGGAAAGACTGCAAGTACAGCTGGGGAAAGTGTTCACTGCCATTTCTTTCCTTTGAGATGACCATTTGGTCAGCAGCTACAAGGGTCAAGCCCTTGATTTTTCACCCACTGATTAGGGTGGGACTTGTGCGGGTAGCCAGAAGGGATATTTAGGCACCAGTGTGACATCTTTTGCCCACCAAGCCTGTGGAAGCTGTGGCAGTCCAGAAGATACCCTCGCTGCTGCCGGTTGGGAATAACACTGCGGGGCACCAGCGGGAAAAATGCTTCAGGAGCAGCTGCAGATTACAGGAAGTAAAACTGTCCATAACCTGATCAGGCTGCAGTAAGGTTGAAAAGGACCTGCCAGCCTCAGTGACAGCATTTGGTGCAAGTGCTAGCCTTATTTTAACCCAGTTGATGCTGTTAATGAGAGGACGTAAAGGCACTGAGAAAAATTTGCATGCAAGTGACTGTGCAAGGATTGAATCTTTCTGAGTGAAATTTCTAGTGTGAGACAGTCTTGGTAGATGTTATGAAGAATTAATATTTATAGACCATCTTAGCTCTTAGCTAGGAATTTCTACACAGAGGTACATTTGCATTCTTGGAAAAGAACTTTTTATGAACTTTTTTTTTCTTTATCACTAAATAGAAATTACTTGTTGATATACAGCGTATAATTTGAATAGGTGATTACTGTCACATTTACAGATAATTGAGCAAAGTGCATATAATAGATGTATTTTTACATTGTAGCGGTTACATTATCTAGAAAAAACAGAGAAATGCACATGACTACATTAAAGATTTAGGGCTCTATTCTGCACCATTTAAGTCAATAGGAGTTTGTCACTGATTTTAATGGAAGTTAGGGGTTTATAAACTGAAGTAATGCAGCTGCTAAGGAATAAATATTGACATAAGTGGGTCAATATATTGGTGTCTTTTAAGTGCTAAAACTGTACTTTGAGATACCTATTGCAATTGTTTTCTTTTTTGTTTTTTTGGTTTTTTTTTCATATTCATTGTAGCTGCAGTGCAGCCGTCCTGCTGCTAAAAAGCAGGACATGGCGGGTACCAGTATTCATTGTGTAGTAGTGACACCTTCAGGTTACTACCAAAACCAGTCCCCTCTGTGCAAGGCACTGCACACATAGGTGTGGAGAAAGGAACCTTTAGTGAGAGGTTTGGTATCTTGACCAAGGACGTAGGGCACATTAGTGATGGAGGTTGCTGTGAAAGCCAGGGAGTGCAGCTTCAAGGAGAAATCAGAACTGCATACACTTAATCAAGTCTTGCTTGGGAAGTTTGGGATATTTTTCACCAGTGCAGATAAAAATAAAACTAAAAACAAAAAGAAGAAAAAGAAGTTTAAGTTAAGATCAAAAGTCACTTTGTTAATTTTCTATGAAAAATAAAACCCTCAGATATATTTTATTTTTTAACATTTTTGAGTCATCTTCTATACTTTTCATAAAATACAATAACAAAATCAGGTCACACCCATTTAAGAAAAAAAGTTGTTCCCACAGATAATCTTTTTTTTTTTTTAAAGATAATAATAAAAAAGTATTAAATTTATCCTTTTTATGTCCTGCTTGAAACAATTTGCCAAATTTCCTCCAAATCTGAGAACAGATTTCCTTCTTGCTAAGCTATTTTTCCCCTACAAATATCAGCTGGCAAAAAAAACCTCTGCAAGTCTAGTCATCAAGTTAACAGTCTGCTCTTAGTCTCTCCAAACTAAGGAAACAGTATACAAAATAGAAATTAGGAAAGAGCCAAAGAGACCAGAACAAAAGCAAAGAGGATTTATTTTCTTAAAGCATCAGCCTGGAGTATGGGGATATTACTCCAAGATGCACAAGAACCACTAGAAACAGTCACCTCCATATGAACAGAGAGAGTGCTATACTCTGCCTCCATCTAATATTGTGAGATTTATAAGTGCTTCAGCTCCCCAGAGGCACACAGGCATATTGCTATATATAGGACTGTTCCCAGATCACAGAATGCCTTCCCTTGACTGTAGCATTTTCAGTCCACAAGGATTTTTTTGCTTCTTTTTACTTTCTTTTAAATCCAGCTCACTCCAAGCTGCTTCCCTTTGTTTGCTCCACCACCAGTGTTAATCATTGCATGGAAATGGGTTCAATGTCCAGTTCAAAAGCAATCCTAGGCAAATATAGATAAACAGCCTCTCCCAGGAAGCAACAATATTTGTGCGGCACGTAATGTGGACAATAGATTTGTTTTCTGAACGAGTTAGCTGGAAAATCTGTTAGGGCTCTGCCTCACATTGAGCTGTGCCTCCACTGAGGCCAGGACTGGGGGCTGTGGATGCTGGGCTCAGGGCTGGTGGAGGTCCAGAGGGTAGCCGGAACCACCCATGGACTGGGGTATGCTGTTTGCATCCTGTCGACACCAGATCCGTGGAGGATGTGGCTCTGTTCCAATGCACACTCAGGCTTTTTAGCTCAGGAAGTCCTTGCTTTAGTCTGAAACATTCACAGGGACAGCCCATCACCCTTACAGGAACAGTGAAGAGGGGAATTGGACAGTGACAGCTGCTTTTCTCATATAGGATGTGATTTCACATAGTTTTAGGGAAGATATGGACAGATCCTGCAAAGGTGCTGAGTTCCCTCTGTGCAGAGCTGTACCTCTTTCTCTTTAGCCTATAGGGAAATTAGTCTTTTCTCCCTCCTTCACTCTGAAACTGGTGTGTGATTTCATACATCTCTGCTTCTTCAATCACTAGCTCTTCCTCCATTTCTTAGATTTTTTTTTTTTTTTGTGCTTTCCTTCCTGTCATTATTTTTGTCCAACAGCTATTTGTTCAGTAATCTCCCCCAAGAGATTAGCACACTAATAGGCAGTCAACAAAACAAGAAAGAAAGAAAGACACAGTACTTAAAGGATGAATACTTGGGAGAAAGCATCAGTCTTTTGATGTCCTGATTCCAGTCGGGTTCATTTGCTATATATATGTCTGTAATAACTATACATCTTCGTACAGCTGTCCTACTGCTGAAATGGAGATTTCTGAGTGCCTTACAAACCTTGTGAATCTCCTTCACTTGCAGAGCAGAGGGAAATGATGGCATTCCCAGTACCCAAAGGGGTACCCTGGCACAGAGAACTCACGTATTTAGGGCAGCTGAACATCTTAATTGCACTCTGTCTACCCATCACACATGTTTCCCTGCCCTCTGTAGCAGCAGTCCACATCCTGAAAATATGTCCACACCTTTCACTTTAACCCCCATGGTTGCTCCTGTCCCCATTTGAGGGGTCTGTGCCTCCTGATGGTGAAGAACCAGGGTTCCATCTTCAAAACATAGATGCTGGATTTCACTCAGTCATGGCTGACTAGAAGAACACCATCAGATCTTTAGTGACCCTACTGTGCTGAGTGGATATTAGGCAGGCATTAGGCATTTAATAGAGATGCAGAAAAAGGCAGGGGCACTCGGGAGGGAAAAGATGGCTGCAACTGCGTCACACTTTGCAGCATGGTCTGACAAAAGTTGCAAGTACACTTTTGAAAAAAGTTTTGGTTTTCAGGCATGCACCACCTTTGGTGGTTGCTCCTGCTTTGTTTTTTCTCAGACAAATTCTTCTTTTAAAGTGGCAGTGAAGACTTACTTAGGACTGCATTAGGGGCTCTTGAAAACACCCTGGAAATTGATACCACACACTTGGGCGATTTTATTTTTTTTAACAGATTGGTAGGCATTCTTTTAATTTCCCCCTTGTGATTTTAGACAGAACAGTTTTTCAGGCAGATCTTTTTGTACCCCTCCAAAGCAGTCAATGAAACCATTTGCATGCATACAATTAAGCACAAGGGAAGGGGTGAAAGCAGGAAAAAGCTACAGCTACAACAGCCAATAATTTAATCTGAAAAAAATTCTTCAGTCAGCTAATATTCTGAAGCAACAAGTCCTTGTGAACAGAATTTTAAAAAATTCATACATACCTCTAACAATCATTTTATGTACCCACAAATTTAGGAACATATGAAAGCTAATCATTTTAAATCTAGAAAAAAATCGTACATTCTGCCTCCAGTTTGCCCCTGATCCTCCACAGCTGAGGTTTATTACTGACTTTGCTGAGCATATAAAGGAGTAGGTGATGGGATGCAGCCTCCCTCAAGCCAAATGGACTGCACAGGTGTAGCAGAATTTGCCCCCACGTTTCTGAAAATGTGAAACATAACCCCCCTGCCCCACTTAACACACTCCAATACCCAGAAATCATAGAGGGACAATAAGGGGACCTGTATCTGGGGAATAAAAGTGAAAGAAGTTGGATCAGCAGGAAGAAATCTCAGATCTTCACAGTAATATAGGTATCTTAGGCATCAACGTATTAGGCCTCTTCCCAAAAGATCAGAGCAACTCAGTTATACCCTGTGGTTCCCACCATACACAGAAGAGGGAGTTACTCTTAGAGTTTGGAAGGCCATGAAGTTGTTACTTTTGATTTCAAAGAAAACACATTGATTTTTGAAGGTTAATAGGGTTTCATTTTCAGCTCTGTGCATTCAGAAAAATGGAAGAGATCATCCAAATTCATGATGCTGGACTGAAAATCTCTAGACAAAATACATTCAATAATTTAAGCTCAAAACAGTGCATTCTGTTTTGCAGTATTTCAATCTATAAGATTCAGCTTTTCTCAGTTAACACACAAACTGGAAAATGTACATTAAAAAAAAAAAAAAAAGAAAGTTGAGATTCACATTTATTCTCACGCATTCTGGAGCTGGTTGTGAGGAAGTAGTGCAAAGCACACCAGACTTGGAGGAATGAGAAGAGACAGCAACACCAAAAAAAGAATAGAAATGTTTTTCTTTGAGTATGCACATGATGCATTTATTTATTTTCAGGGTCAGATCTCAAAATTATCCTTTAATTTTTATTTTGTTGGCTATTCATTCCCATTCATCTCCTGGAGTCCAGTGAACACAAATATCAGCTTTGTGAACAAAATTGACATCTTTGAGGGTTGCTTAGAAAATCTTTTCAACATTAAGGATATAATGGGAAAAAGAAATGGAAAGAAAAGAAAGACAGAAAATTATGAACAAGGCAAGTGTGTGCAACACCTCCCTCAGACATTCTCCCAGGCTCTCACCATTTTCAGCCCAAGGGACTTCCAAAGCTTGATGCTGTTTACTTCTTTCTGTAGTGAACCATAGTGATCTATTTCATCCCTGTGCAGCTCCAACCCACAGGTCTTGAAGGCCATGTACCATAGGTGCATGAGAAATTCCATCTGTGTTGGTGCATCTGGTCAGAAGAGAGAAGAAAAATAATTCAGAGGGCACAATAAAGCCTTGAGCAGAGTCTTCCAGAAGCACCCAAGAGGAAATGCTGGTCCAGAGACCTGTCTGGGGTAAACAAGGCCTTTGAGGATTGGCATTTTAGGAATATATATCATCAATATAAGAAAAAGAGTGATCACATAGTTCCTTGGAGAAGCAGTGCATCTGGATCCAGATCAAATGGCTGCAATAAAAGCTGAATACAAGTAAAATTCACTTGCATTTAATGTTTCACTCTAAGCTTCAGGGTCAGCAAGATTAAATTTAAGTCTGTCCAGACTTCAGATGAGCCTGAAATTTGAGAAAAACAAAAAAGACTTTTGTTTTTTCAACATTATCATGTAGATGGAACAGTGGTGAGTCTTTCACTTTGAACCAGCTATCAGTGCTCAAAAAAAAAACCCAACCAAACTTGAGAAAATGTGTTTTGAGAGAGCAGAAAAGACTTTATTTTGTTCATATTTTACCATGCCTTTACAACATTTTCCAATGGAAAGGCTGGGGTATTAAAAGTGGTGACCAAATTTACCACCACTTCTGTAACAAGATCTTTAGACCATCCAACACCTTACAATGAAAGATCAATTTCTATAATCACCTTACACAAAATGCTGGTGTAAAATTTTAATTCCCACTTTGTGCCTCTGAACAATGCAGTAACGTCCTCTTGCTTTTTGTGTTTTCTGGCCCAGGCCAGCTTTGGATTTCTATTCAAAACACTCTGTATTCCAAACTCAAGACCCTGCCTCCCCTCATCCCAGGTAGACACTGGCATCCTTTAAATATCTTGTTTATTTTATGTGTTGGAATACAGTTATCTGAATATTAATTATGCCTTTAGTGAAGTTCACTGGTTGAGTGCAGGAATTGAGAATTCTTCCTTCAGTTGCAGCCACCTGCTTAGATCTCTGTGTTTATCTGCTTCACTGAGTTTAAATCAGTTTCTGTAAGTGAAAGTCTGTTGCTTTGAGCAGATGTTAATGCTCAGAAATAGTGTACAGTCTGCCATTAGCATATGTAGCATAACTCTAATAAATAGAGGCATGTACCACCCTTGAAGGTGATTCTGATTTCAATAGAGAAATCTTCCCCCCCCTGCATCCTGCCAGCCCCTTTCCTTAGGGAAGCCTCTTGCATATACAGCTGTTAAAAGTGAGGGATCTTCCTCCCACCCCTGGGAAGACCTTAGCAAATGGTCCATTCTGTTTATGCTACATTTGGATGATTAATGATATTGTATAGTGTAACTAAATTGTACTGCTATTATCATCAGGTCACTGCTGACAATTAGATATATCATCTCTGGGGTTCATAAACAGATAACAATTTTAACTACGTGGATAAGTAAAGGTTTGATGGTGTCCTAATGCTAATGTAAATATTATCACATATTGGAAATCAGTAATGCACCTCATGCGGGGATCGTGTTACACAGCAGCGGCTGCCAGGGAGCTGGAGCTGGTGAGATGGTCACAACAGTGGTTTTCTCCTTTATCCTCCTTGTTAGTTTCTTTTCCCTTCCCTGAGGATTTGGAACAATCCATCTGTAAAACATGACAGCCATTTAGGCTCTAAGGGACCCAGAAGCTTTCAAGCAAAGCTGTAATCAGACTGATTTGGGATGTCTTGGGTTTTGGGAGGGGGGGATTTTAGTAACCTCAGCGCTCTCTTGGCTCCCTGATTAATACAGGGCTTAGAGCTCCAGTACTAAAGCAGAGTCACTGTAAGCAAAGTTGTTGCTTGAGCATGGCCAGCTTAGCCATGAGAATGAGAAAATCTGAGAAAATCAGGTCCTGAAAGTGTCTTCATGTTTTGTCTCGAGAACAGATCAGTGCTCCTAATCCTGACAGCTGCAAGTAACCATTTGAGAGAGAGGTCGTATTAAGTCAAGATGAAAAATTTGAGCAAGGACTTATTGCAGAAATGCAACATTACAGTTCCTGGCTAAAGCTGAAAGTATATTGAAAAGGTTTGGAGGAGCAAGAATTCAAATTGAGCAAAGCCTCTGCCCCTTTTACTATTCATCCATCAATAACTGGCACATGTCATGTTAGGGCACAGACTAGAAATTAATTTTCTTGCTAATATTAAGAAACTTTATTGCACCAACCCTTATCTTCATAAATCCTGATATATACCAAGAGCAAGGAACATGGAAGTCACT
Source organism: Hylia prasina (assembly GCA_013397195.1). Classification (NCBI taxonomy): domain Eukaryota; kingdom Metazoa; phylum Chordata; class Aves; order Passeriformes; family Sylviidae; genus Hylia; species Hylia prasina. The sequence continues at coordinate 138,423 of VYXD01001227.1, read as the reverse complement.
GCAATAATACCAGCAGAAAACTGGAGCATGATAAAAATCAGCTTTACAGGCCTTGCATTTCCATGAGTCTAATTCCCATTTCATAGGGAGGAAAACATAGCAATCTGCACTCAAAAAGAGAAAAGAATCACTGGATCAGAGCCCCCAACTGATTTATACTCACAATTTCCTTCTGAGACTGCAGCAGTGGATGTGAAAAGCAAAGACTACCAATAATTCTGTTCTCCTCCTGGCATGAGAAGGGAAAGATTTTCTTAAACTCAAGAAATTACTGGAGTCAGATTCATTGGACAGTGGTTATTTTTAAGTGGCTTGAGCTACGCACTTCCATCATTTCAGGTGGGTGATATATCCCATTTTCCTTCAAGAGAAAGGCATTAAAATGAGAATGTTTTTGCACAGAAATTAAGGTACAAGCTGAGTTCACACTTCAGTGATTATTGCATACTTTTTCTGCTAATTAAATAATGGGATTTAAATTAAAGCGAAAGTAAAATACAAAACCAAAGATGAAACAATTAAAAGTGTTAAACAATGGTTGCTCATCTTCTAAGAGAGCTGAATCCATGCTGCAGGAGCAGATCACTTGGTAATTTTTTACAGAAGTTGACAAAACAAAAAACAAACAAAACCAAAGCAGAGCACCCAGGTTGTACAATAGGAAAAGAGAGATGGTGGCAAGGGGATATTAGCTTCCAGCTGATCAACACAGATCAGAGCATCATTTCACTTGACATTCTGCACCTCTTGGGAAAGGGATTAATCTTCAAGAGAATTTTAGGTCTCTGGGCAGAGGTACCCAATTTCTGTGGGTCTCAGAATAAAAAAGCAAATTTCTGCCTCTTCTCCAAGCACACGCCTGCTGTAAAATCAGTCCACTGAATGAATGTATAGTCCACTCAACAATTTAAAAAGAGAAAATAAAGAATTAATGGTATAAGTTCATTTTTATTCCACTGATGTTGCCTTGTCCAATATTTGCACTTATTGATCTGCAACTAAGGGAGAAGGCCAGAAGCAGTAAAGGATAAAGGTAAGCCCCAAAAGCACTGCTGCTCTAGAAGGTGGAGGGCAGAGGAGAGACAAGGAAGAGCAGCAAGAGAAAGGGAGAACAGAGAAAGGTAGAGAGAATTAGAAACAGAGTAAACAAGATTAAGTTTCATCTGACTTATTGAATGTACACTTGGAAAGCAAAAGACAGAGAGAGGAAGGGCAAGGGGAGAGAACATGAACTGCAGCAAGTTCTGTCCTGAGGCTCCATGCAATGGTTTTGTCAGAGACTCTCTGAGGCTGGTGCCACTTCACATGATGTGTAGTTTAATGAAACAAGGAGGGGGGCAGGCAGGAAGAAAGGGAAGGGAAAGAGAAAAAGTGACTGACTTGCTTGGTCTCTGTTTCAGAGACCTATTGGCTATAACTCTTGCAGGGCAAATAACAAGTGTTCCCCATCCAAATGTAAGCACAATGGCGCTTAATCCTATTTTATAAAGGTTATAGTTTTACATAAATCACTTGCTCTAAATGCACTTTAGTTATCCTCCTCATGTTAAGTTTCCCTTTATGCCTAACTAGGCAAGGAGGATTTCTCCTACTGGCCCCCTGGACATGACGCCACCAAGATTGAACTATGCTCTCCATCTTTAATATCCCTGAATGGATTCATCTATAATGATGTCAGGTGCTAAGCATATTCCCTTGCCAGGGAGGGGGAATTAAATCCATCCTTCCCCTGTATCACTCAGGTCCAGTGCTGCTAAAAACAAGTTGTTTGGAGACCAGAGAAAACTGGTGACATTTAACTTTTGATGTCTTGCTCTCCATACAGGTTCCCTAAAGTCTAGAAAAGGGTGAGCTTAGTAGCCTTTTCTTCAGTGATTTCACTGTCAGTTCTCCCATTAATGAAGTTTGTAACAGTCACAGAGACCCCTCCTCTCTATCATATCATGTTGAATTCACCCAGTGATTTTCAGGGTTACACTGGAAGGACCGACTGACAGAGCCAGCCCTAGGCAGCCAGACAGCATACTGTTTGGAAAACACACATTTCACTAAGAAATCAGGCTAAAAGTACCACTGACATAATTTCTGCAAGTCATCTTTTACGTGTTCTCACACAGATGCATCTTTGATGAGGAAGTCACACTCAAGGTCCTGTACATTTTCCCAATGAGTCAGTTCTGTGTTTGTTTCATAGTAGGGTATACAGGCTGTTGAATCATCGAGCACTCAAGGAACTTCATGAGCTTTGACCAAGCTAAGTACAATGATTTTAGCAACCTCAGAGCAGAATTACACTACTCCAGCTGCTACTTTTATTTTTTTTAGTTAAAAGTTAGCCAGTCCAGCAGGATGAAGTATCCGGGCCTGGACACAGAGGTCATGTGGCCAAAACAGAACTTGAGTTCTTCCAGCTAGCATAGTTGAGCCACCTCTGTGGTCTCTCACTAAGGTACCCTTAATCTAAATCCTTCTACACAGATACCTATTTCCATAGCATTTCTTATAGTTTAGTCACTCAGATTTTTTGACCTAGTCAAGTTTTCTGAGTTTGAATAGATTTTCAGAAAGCATTAAATTGGAGTATGGGAGAGTCAGAGACAGTAACATCATCATCAGTAGCCTAGTCTTCTGAAAACTAATCTAAGAATATTAATCTTTACAAGGAGAGAAGGTAGGTAACTAACACTGGTTGGCAGGAATGTCCCTCAAGCTGTCTTGATCCCTCTCCACAGTTCAGTTTATGTTAATCTGCAAGGACACCCTGAATTTCTTCTGAGGAATCCAGAAACCTTTTCCAGTTTTCCACTAGCACAGATTTTACCTAGCCTTTGTGTTTAAGAAATGATTCATGAGATCCAGGTTTAAATGAGTGTCTCTGTCTAGCATTAGAAAAGAGGCTGAACAGGAAGCAGGTCTTTTGTTCTTTCTGGCCTTACATCAGGCAAGAGACAGTTTATGTGAATTCCAGTCAACCGATGCAAAACCACGAGTCATTGAACTAAATTCCGGGTGTCTGATTCAGAACACGACTGTAAATAGATGATGCTCCACTGAAATCATCATTGTTTAACTCTCCCTACAAACTCTTTGACTCTTCACAGCAACTCTGATTCTAGCTCCAAATTAACATTAACAGCACATAATCTGTCTTAACAGAAAACTAAGGACAGATAGGAGAAGAAAAGCTTGAACTCCTCTGCAGAGAGCAATCTCACACCTATGAAATCCTTAAGCCTTCTGTGTCAGCCTCAGCTTAACTGACTGCAGAAGCCTAAACAAGAATGAATTTCACCCACAAACAACATGAAGAAAAATTCTACTTGCCAGTCAGTGACGATTCATGCATTAGCAAATTCACGGGAAGTTCAAAGCTGCCTAGTTCTGTCACCAGCTTTGCACAGCTGGGAGAAACTCCATTTCCTTGCAATAGTAATGACATTCTACTACAAGAGTAAGAATAAATTTGTTTTCTATCAGACAACCAATAGAAATAATTCATAAGTTTGCCTTATGCAATATGGTTGCATTTGGAAAGCTCAGCTGCAATCAGTGCCCCACAGTGCAAGGTGCTGTTCATTCTTTAACAAAAACACAAGCCAAGAGAAACAGAAGAGAGGAAGTCATACATTCAAGGCCATGCAGCAACTCAGCAGCCAAGGAAAAAAATGAACTTAAGTTTTTTGACCACCAGCCCAGTGTTCCTTATGCTGCACCATTCTCTGTGCCATCAGTGAGGTCAGAGAGGGTTTTATATTTACGCACTTTACACTATCATCATGCAAGAGCTCCTCACAGCCTAAATTCTTACTATGCCCCTAGAAAGTAAAAGCTGTTACTGTTCCCCGCAATGTAAGAGAAATTGAGATATAAGAAAAAGCTGGAGCTACAGACATAAATAGATGATAGATAGATAGATAGATAGATAGATAGATAGATAGATAGATAGATAGATAGATTAATGAATAAATAAATGTGTCTAGACAATAATTTGTGGTGTTTATGTCCCAACCTCAAAGGCCCATCTCAGTTTCTACTCAACCCCAAAAGCACCTATTCCATCAGCATAAATACTCCTTCTCTAACAAATCCATACCTTGGAACAGGGCCCAGATCTGAGGTCTCCTCTGAGTCTCATAAATGCCCTTACAAGAGCATAATTTTCTCAAATCTCTGGTCCAGAATTAAGACACAAGAAGCAGCAAAACATTTTTTATCTCTTGCTATTGCAGCATCCAAAGCACTACCTTGATTTTTCTTGGTGCACGCTGGTTTTTTTGGGAACAGTAGTAGCTATCACATCAAATGACTGCCATGTGCTTGGTGGGGCACTTACTCACCTGTACTGGTCCAAGAGCCACCTCGAGCACCAGCATCCCCCAGCTGTGCTCAGCACACCCAGAACAGCTGCCTGCTCTCCTCTGTGCCTGAGATCCCCAACCAAAACCTCTCTCACTCTCTACACAAATATACAAGAAAAATGTTTATCTGAAATGTTTAGAGCACTGTTTTTTCTGAGGATTTTCTATTAAAATCTCCTTGGCACTAAAAACCAGGCTGGGTCATGGAAACACAAAGATTCTAGTTTCTCTAACTGTTGACAGGAAAGAGA
>VYXD01001227.1:81811-133777 GCA_013397195.1 Hylia prasina | reverse complement strand
AAAAAAAAGACATTGCTTCTTTGCAGAAGAAAACAGGCTGGGACCAAGGACAAAGAATCAAGTTGCTGTTTCCTAAAACATTGATTTGAACCTGCCTTACACTTAAAGTAAAACAGAAAGACAATAAATCTTAGGAAAGAATGAGCAAAACCCCCGCAAAATATCAAAACATATGGAGTTCTATAGTAAATCTAAACTTCTTGCATTAAGGTCTTCCTGCTGAAACCTCCTAGGGAGACTTTTCTCCTCAAGGGGATGCCAGAGTCACCAAGGTTAGCTTATCCCCCTCCTGCAAACATCTTTGGAAAGTATCACAGCTGGAAGGCTGACGTAGATTTGAGACAGACACACACGCTGGACTGCTCATGCAAGAGACCCCACGCAGTTACAGTGACAGTCACACCTGCTCCATCTCTGAATATGCAAGTCCCAGACTGCATCTGATCCATGTGGAATTGCTTCCATTTTCTGCTCCCCTGTTTAGCTGCACAGAGCCACAAGGCAGGGCAGAGCAGCACATATGCTGTTCAAAAAACAAAGCAACAGAAACACAATGTCATCAGTGAAAAGCAGGAGATTCTTCAGCACTACTGAAAGGTGAGTCATAAGAAATTCTTCTTTTTTTGAAAACATCAAAACACCACTGGTTCTCTCAACTGCCACCACAGCAACCTGTGAACAGGGCATATCAGTTTTATGCAGTCACAGAATAAACACAACATTTAGAAGACACTGTCCATATGCTGCCAATAGATATTTCATGTCTGTGCTCCTTAACACTAAACACCTTCATAGGTGTCTCCATTCCATTCCATAATTCCTCTAGTGCAGGTGTACCCAAACTTTTGAGACAAAACCTTTCTTTTTTGCTAGCTTTTTTTTTTTTTCTTTTCTTTTTTTTTCTTTTTTTTTCTTAATCTCTCTTCTTTTTTTTTATTCCTCTGGCAACCCCAATTCATTTCCTTCATTTCTGGGAAAGTATAAGACAGGCAATTGATGTCTTAGCACTTTCTACTGTTTCTCCTAAAGCCCTCAAAATTAGTTCCTGAAAATTGCTCTTATTCCTATTAGGACTGTCTAGAGAAGGGGCAACAATAAAGGATTAAGACAAAAAAGGGTTCTTTCACATAGTTTGGAGAGAGGATACACTTTTTCCTGCTCAGAAATTAAGGTGGACTTTGGCAGGCTTTGGTGCAAAGCTCTGCTCCTGCTCCTGACAGCTCTCCTGAAGTGATTTTACATGAAGGCAGGAACTCCTCGTAAGATCAGACCTGGTTCCCACTCACCGCTTTTGTCATGAAGGTTCCTAGCTGGTACAAATTCACATTACTTTGCCAAAGTCAATAAAGCTACAGCTCAAGTGTTGGCTGTAAAGCCATTTTCTTTTTTCTGAACTTTAACTTTTTTCTTTCGAAAACTATTCTGTGCGAATTAATGGTCCATCCAAAGTGAAGGTGATGTAGACTTGCATTTAAAATGTTATTTTCATATCAGACCTTTGGTTTTGAATGAAGCTCTTAGTCACTAAAAAGGAAATACTTCCTTATTTCATCATTTATGAGTATAAATTCATATGCTACCTACCTAGAACGTGGTCATCTAATTCTTTTCTTTCAGGAAGAAAAGGAATGGAACTTGGTGAGTTAGAGCTATAGGGTAGCAATTCCTTAATTGCTAAGGAATATATAAGCACTGAAATTTTCTTTCAACAGGATCAAACACCACAACAGAGAAGTTAACAAGTGGAAAAAGTGCCTATTCTAAAGGTAGTTGTGTTTAAAAAGCTTAGCTCCTGGAGTATTCCCTTCTTGCTCACAACACTTTCTCTCTCTACATAAGTATTTACAAGAGGTTTTGGAAAACTGTACCAAAACAATTCTTGCAACAAGCCTTCCGTATAAAATTAGCTGACTTGCTTGCCCTTTGAGTCTTTCTAAGTTTTGTCACTACTGAAGTATCTGTTTGTATTTCATGGGTGGAATTATCAAAGCCTAATTAGGAAAAAAAAACAAAGTGACACAAAACCAGAAAAAAACTCAAAAACTTTCTAATCATTTACTTTATTAGATAAAATAGGAATTATAGCAAATGCTCCAGAGAACAAATTAAAAAAAATAGTCTTTCCAATATTTATTAATTTTTTAAATTTTAATTTGCCCGGAAGCCATTTGGAAAAAAATTTAGTCAAAAAGCAGGAGGACACAAGTCCAGGACTGCACCAGAAGCATCATATACAAGCCCCAGTGTTCTCTTCTTTTATCCTTTCCTTTCCCCAAACTGCATCTTGTCAGGGTTTTTCCTCTATCAGAGCCCTTTGTAGTGTACTTTTTGGAAGGATTACTTCTTAACAGACATGGTAGAAGCATTGCAAAGGCCCTAAAGAGTCTATTTTGCAGTAGGGAGTAGATTGATAAATCTCATTGTTTCAGGTGGTGAGTACACTTATTTCCTGTTTGTGAGCTTTGAGTTGGACTGTGTGTCTCAAGCAAAACTAGTTGTGCTTTCCACCCGCCCCCCGCCCCCCCTAAAGCTTAGTAGTTTTATTTTTCTTTCCTAGTTGATTTTTGTTCTCCTGAAAATTGTTCCAAGCTGCCTCTCTAAAAAATCATCTCTAAGCAGACATCGAACACGGAGGGGTTTTTTTTGTTTTGTTTTCTGAAAGCTATGGATAGACCAGTTCTTGCACAGATCTTTGGAAGTAATTCTCATTAATACAATATGTTAAATCCCATTCTCGAGAAGACTTTGATGTGTAGGCTTAGGAGATGTTCAGGATAGGATCTATCCATTAAGAAGGGCTTGTTGGGACAATGAGTTTGTGTATTAGGGCCTAGAGCTGTTAGTTTAAACACAAGTAATAAGATGAGGTTATTCCTGGATATAAGACTAAATATAGCACCACCTTTGCCAGCTTATGCTTCTGCCTGAGCAACTGTCTTACTCCTAAATCCCTATGCCACATTCCTGCACAGTTCTGGCATGCTGTTTTATCCCTCTAGGATGTTAATAAGCCTCACTGGCAAGGAAGAGAGCATTAGTCTTTGATGGGTAGGTAGATTAAATATGCACGCATAATAGTAAATATTTATTTAGGTACCTGAGCTATTCTGATTAATGGCTGCATTTTTCTTTTAAGCGATTTGAGTACTTTTTAATGGCAATTAATTAGTATTTATGGTATGATTATTTAATTATTTCACTCTTCTGCTGCTAGTACTATCAGGGAAGCTGGAAACTCCAGGTTTTTTACAGTTTTTTCAGGTTGGTAAATATTACAGTTTGCTTCTGTCTTCTGTGTGCCTGGGGATGCACAAACCAGCATGGCTCTGCTCTATTTCCTGGCACTTATTTACCAGCAGCAGAACTACCATCCAGGGAAATAGGACTCTGATCATGCAAGCACTTCATGAAGTTTTTTAACTTTAAGTACACAAATAAACTTGTGGTGGTCAGCAGTGGCACAAGGATTACATGCATAAGTTTCCAGAATTGGGACCTCCAGGTCTCTCCAGCGACCTGCTTAGCTTGCAGTAATAACAGGGCAGCGCTCAAAAGACTGTGCACAGAGATACCCAGTGCCATAATCTGGCTTTGTGGGTCCAATGTAAGTAGTGGCAATATGATTTATTTTTGGCTCTGACTGTTGAAATGCGAGGAAAATAAGTGAGTGTTTAGAGAAAACGGACACAAGAAACCCTTCTGTCAGGGGTGTCTACTTCAGAAGCTATGGACAAAGAGAGTATAGCAATATGTATCTCCTTTCTTTGGCCTGTCAGGTAAGCTACAAGGATTGCAGGTATCCATCTCTTGCTCCTGCCAGCATTATACAGGGACCTTGTTGATTGACCCTGGGAAGAACCTTCAGTGTTATCTGCTAAAAAAACTATTCAAAAAATATAATTTCTTCTTAGGGTGAAGTCCTAAAAGTGGTATAGGCTTTGCTGTTTGTCACTCAAGCAGTTTGAGTTCTCCCTTGGCTTGATATATGATTCGACAGTTGGATCTTTTTATTTTTTTCTGAGGCACGTGGATTTGTAAATGAAACCAGTACTGTATTAAGCCAAAACTTTGGAGTTCCCAGTCCTATTCCAGATTTGTCTGAGACAATTTCAGAGATGTAGGGCTTCTGAGCTTATCTGGGTACAGAAACTGCTGACAGCCTCAACAGAACCTTGTCTCCCAACAAAAAGTAAGGACAGGATCAGCACCTTGCTTGAATCAGGCAGAGCTGGATGCTACCAACAGGGAATGAGTTGATGGGAGAGGTCCTAATGAAGCAGAGGGTGAGACAATTAGTGCCAAGGGACAAATCTTACACAGACGGTTCTTATTCGTTCATCCCCTACGCTCTCCTCCCTCGACAGCCCTGAGTCAAGGCAAAGCAAACAGATGGGGGAAAATACAATTAGTTGCAGAGCCACCAGAAATCCAAACAATATTCCATCACAGGTTCTAGGCCAGCACACTAATTTATCGAGTGCACAGTGCTATTGGAAGTGGCCTGGTGTGCTAACTCGGCAATAGATCATGATAAAAAATGTAAGTGATCTGTTATCGCCAGGTTAATGCACTTTACTATGCAATTCTGCTAGCTCGACAGAAACATCATTACATAATGATAATGATGCTCTGCAAACAGAAGCTGGAGGAGGGGAAGGAGGGAATCAGCTCCAGGATTTTGCAGAAGTTCCTGGGCAAAAAGTGCTGAATTTCAAATTCTTTTAAAAACAAATATTGGAAACTGAAGAAAGTCTCAAAAAGCAAAGATGTTAAGGAATCATTAGTTCAAAGTAATGAATGCTTTTATTTTACAGTTCATCTGCCTGATTAGGAGTGTTGATAACCATGAAATTCACCAGATATTTGCTATTGTTCCATTTCTCAAGAGCTGACAGGGCTGTTCAAATCTGGATGCACTTTGCTGATAATGTGGATGAATCAAAAAACTGTCTTCCCACCTGGCACATGGGCTTTTGCAAGCTTGAAAGGGAGTCTGGAGGGAGGAGGCAGGAGGGAGGGAGAGAAAGGGCACATGACACTCAGTGCCTGGGACATTAATGCAGAGAGAGTGGGATGAGTGGGAGAGGCTGAGCTGGGCAGGATAATAGGAATGGGGAGAAAGGCAAAAATAAAGCACAGCAGCATGGTACTGGTGGAGCGTGTGTGAAGTGACATGAGGGAGTACACACAGGCCCTAGGTGAAGGGTCCCGGGGAGTGAGCAGAAATAAGTGTGTGATGGAAAGAGGGATCTCTGTCTGCTCTGAAGGTGTGACGTGGTGAGTGAAATGAGTGATACTCATGACACACCCATGATTCCAGCAGATGAGAGTGTTAGAAATCACTTCATGAGCAGGAGCCAAAAGGCAAATTCTCCTGCTTTCGATGCCTCATTGGGTGCTGGTTGCAGGACAGAGACTTGGTCTCCCACAAGCTGCATTGATTTACCCCCACCTTGCTCTGCATCTTCTGGGTGTGACAGGTTTGCCTCTGGCGCTGTGGGAAGCTCTTGCAGTTGGTGTGCTTGCCTGGGTATTTTTAGCAGGTGCTTTACATTATAAATCCTGCTGGCTTTAACATTGCTGGGTAGACTTGGTATAATTTACCTTTGGCTTAGCAAGAAATAGGAGCTGACTCAGGGATTAAGGTGTGTCAAGCCAACACAAATAAAAAATAATGCAGGGGAGGATTAGTCAAAGACGAATGCAACACGGGACCTGAGTGTTAATTGTGAGAACAGCGCTGGGAAAGAAAATAAAACCTCCTTCACTTCCCCCCTACTTCTTTGAAGACACAGCCTGTCTGGGGGTCAGTATTGACACACAACACATCCTGTTGATGTGACTCTCTGCAGTTTGCAGAGGTTGCATACTTTCCTGTGGAACTCATTGTCTTTATAACCCAGGTTTCAGAGTTGCATATATTAGATTAGAAAGCCTAGGCCTCCTACACAGCAGGCAGGGTGGCAGCCCTCAGCCACATCTCGTGGCTTGCAGCTGCTGCGTGATGCGGCTCTGAGCAGAGGCTGGCCGCTGACAGGATGAATTGGGAGATGCCTGATTTGACACAGATTTCATTCTCTGGCAGAAGGATTTCCCTTACAGGCTCCACACAATTTAGCCACACTGGGAAGTGGAAATTTCTTAAGCATTAAAATTCTTCATGCAAACCTTCTGTAGGAGGGAGGGTGCTGTTGAGTAAAGCTGGTTGCTATTAAATTCAGGGTCCTGTGACTTTGGTGAAAGATGAGAGGTGATCTGGCAACATTGAAAAGACAGTGGAAAAAGGGGCTGGCCTTCCCCGGCCAATCCCTATTAGTTTTTTTGAAAATGGAAAACCCTGGAGGTTTTAGCGCCTGAAAAAATTATAAAACTTCTGTCTTCCATGAGGGTCAGGGGGCCTATTCTGTTCAAACTGTTGATATTCATGCTCTTGCCATATGGCAAAGGCTCAGGGTTGAATCCTTCAGTGACTGTAACTACCTTCCACTATCATTCTCACTCAGCACAACCATCCATACACACATAAGGATTCTGCAGTGAAGCCTCCATCACAGACTTCTGGCTTATATGTTGTCCTTCTCATATTCCACATTTCATGGCCATGAGCAGAAGACAAAAGAAATGAAAATGGCTCAGTGTTTTTTTATCTTTTTGTTCCTGTTCTACCTGTGCCCTGCCCTTGGCAGAAATAAATGGTTATAACAGACCTTGAAACAATAAATTTCATAGCCTTGGGTTGGTTTCTTATGAATTATTGTCCTCATTGAGAATCTCTTTACATTTCCTTTCAATTCTTTTCCTACAAGAATATGCAAGGACTAATTTGGAAGGAAAGGATGGGAGATGGTCTGCATTGCATGTGTGCATGGACCTGTACACCTTCTCTCTAAAGGTAGTGTAAAATTTGTGATTAGTTTAGATTAGTTATGCTTCAAATTCCCAATCAAAATTAGATGGGTTTTTTGCCAGTCACAGCAAATTCACAATACCCACCCCTCTTTCCCCAATGTTCCTGACACAGTTATCTGGCAGCAGACTCTGATAAGGATTGACTGCAGGTAGGAGAAGGCTGAGAGCTCCAAAACGCATACAAGTCAGCACAGGACAGTTGGTTTGGACCTCTTCACTGCCAATGTTGCAGCCCAGGAGTGACATCCCTTCACACTGCATGTGCAGAGTCCCACCAAGCAACAGGCTGAAAACTCAAATCTTGCTGCCAGCCTTCTGAACTTCTGTGCACATACAAGCATGAGGAGTGGGTATCCATGCATTAGGACTGTGTAAATACTGGGCTGAAACAGGCAGGGTAATGCTCCAAAATACTGCCTTCATCAGGCCTGGGCCTCTAAATTCTCAATAGGACTGGGGCGGCACTGTAGAGGTCTGAGGTAGACTCACAGGGTTAAGGACACCTGAAATCCTGTCTATTAAGTCATTTAATACCTCTGGGCTAAATACAATTCTCCTGTGTTGAATATCACCTCTCTGGTAGTATGTTTGAGCCTGCGAGAAGACATTGCTAAGATTACTAAAGAGAGTATATTTTTTAATTTCATTTTCTGTAAGGAGTGAAAAGATAGAGTGGAAACACTTGATTTTTTTTCCCACCATGATATCACAAAGAGCAGGGATAATGCTGGTACCAATGGAATGGGAAGCCTCTATCATTTTACTTGAAGACCAAACCAATGAAACTCAGTCATACAAAATGCTTTATATCTGATCTTTTACTGTAAATGTCATCTAAAGAAAGGATGTCTCTGATATTTCAAGGAGCAGCAAAGTCTGTGATGACATGCTGGTATCAAGATTTGCATATTTATTATAGATAAGCTGTCAAAATTGTATGTTGTCAATTTCACCTTATACTCAGAATTTAATGATGCACATAAAGGACAGAAAATCTTTAATATTAATATTAATATGATTTTAGATTATAAGACTTCATTGTGGATATCAATCACCTAACCCTTAAGGATATGCCACTCAAGTTGATAGAGTTTATAGAAAATTAATGTGATCCATTCTGTATGATCTATTGCCGGATGGGGGGCTCCGGGGGTGGTACAGGGAGTAGGCAGGGGGCTGGCCATCCTGAGTTTCCTCCTTTCTTGCGTATGTTCAGCCCTTTGAGTAGATTAACTCTCCCTGACCTGGGACTCGATTGCTGTCTTTCATGTAGCTGTTGAGGAGCTGTGCAGTCTGTAACCTGAGGGAGACTTTGCAGCTTTGCTGATGGCCCCATGTTGGGTCAATGCCTGCATAAGGAGGTTGTATTTCATCAGCAAAAGGTGCTCTTGGAGAAATATTTCACTTCCACTTGCTACTTAATAGCTTCAAAGGGGATGGGTATTACAGCTTCCAAGAATCTAAAGGGGAAGGGAAGACAGGAAAGTAGTTGAGAAGGCAAGCTACTCCTATGATTGATATCCCTATAAGAAGAGTGTTGAGGTTGACAGGTTTCTTAAACTTGATTGTACTGATATTCTGGTAAAATCACCCTGATATTTAGAGAAAGGCTTTGAAAAGCAGTTACAAGCCTTGGTTGGGGTTATTGTTGGTATCTTATTCCTCATGTCAGAACAGGCTCATTCATTTAAGGCACTACCAAATCAACACTCTTACACCTTCTTTGCATGGGCAGAAGTTTCCAGATAGAATTCAGAGAGGAATTTGGAGGTTTTGATCTTGTACTGCAGTATCTGCTGCTACAGTTCATTACCTACAGCACTTGACACCAGCATCTCCAGTGGAACTCATCTGCAGGACCTTTAGGAGAAGACCAAACTTGGACCAGGCTGCAACAATTAGATCTGTTGTTTTTGAGTGGGGGGACTCAACAAGACCATTGCACACTCTCCCTAGGAACTCTCATATGACAAGAAGAAATATTTTGGGGGTGAACAGAAATAGAATCAGCTTCAAGCTCAGTCACAGGTGGGGGAAAATCTAAATACCCTAACAAAGTGGTGATCCTTCTTGTGTGCAGCTCTGCTGTCCTACCCTTCCTCTGCAAGCCTTATGTTCAGACTGTAGCTGTGCTGGTTCAGGGCTTTCAACACAAGTATGCACAACACATGGGCGTAGCCACACAATCTTAATTTAAATTGCTACTGATGGTGCATCATGTCTGGTTACCTGCCCAAGCCTCATCTCCCTTAACATTGGTTCCCAGGGAGGTGAGTGTTAAGCTTGCTGATGCAACCATGCCTTCATCTTGCTCTGGTGTTTCTGGGTCATTTTCTCCTATGGGCCAACAAGAAGTCATCCAAAATTATCTGTTTTGTTTCAGTCCCTGAAATTAAGTAGCTGACACTACTTGTATTTGAGACTTTAGGAAGCAAAATACCTGATACCCACCTTTTGTGTTACCTTCTAAGCTGTGAGTTCTGAGAGACACTTAAATTTGTAGGGAGCACCTGGGCTCTGACACCATGGTGGGGTGGGGGAGAAGGAACTGGAAACTACTATTCCCAACAGCAGAGAATCATAATGTGAAAGTTCAAGCACGAAATGAAGACAACATGAATCTCTTTCCTTTATCCACTTCATAATACCTGCAGAAAAGAGGTAGGGGAGCTCTTATATTTAGCACGTGTAAGTACCATGAAGGTCTGGCAAGACAGGCTGGATCAATATAGTTAGCTACTGTTGGAGTTTATACACATACATACTCCTCTTATGTCTGAAAAAGACAGTATGCACAGGCTCAACAAATAAATATAAAACAAATAAATATTAAATAAATAAATAAAGACAGGTAGGAATGAGGAGGGCAGAGATGGCCTGAAATATCTGTAGCGGCTTTAAAAACAACTTCCTTTCATCATGGTTTTTAATGGAACTGAGTTCCTACAGATCTTGTGTTAGCAACTTGGTTTCTGTCCCATATTTGGGTGTGGAAGGAGAGATTGCATTGCATCTTTGATTGTATAAATTAATGGGTGAATACCCCGCACATGTTTTCTTATCTTAAATAGTACCAAAGATTCACTAGTACAACTTTCTCTGCATTCTGGCAAAATGCTGAATTGGGAGATCTTTCTCAACATGTTTATGCCTCTAGAGCAACTGTGAAAACGATAAATTCCAAAATCTGTCCTATTTTGACTGCTTTTTATGTCTTTGTTGTTGTTGTTGTTGTTTTCTGGTTTTTTCTTCTTCTTCTTCTCCCCTCCCCCTCTCTCCCAACTCTCTTCTTCTGCTTGCATATTTAGGACATTTACTCATCTGTGTAACTGTCTCATTTATTTCCAGTAGGCCTCCTGCATAGTAGTATAAGCAATGAAATAACCTAATCAGCTAAACATGTGTGCTCTTTCTTGCCTTGTGCATTTTCTCCTGGTTGTATCTGTTTATCTCCGTGTCTCCAATATCTGCTTTTATCTATTAGTATGTCTTCTTTCGCATGTTTTATCCATTAATACCTCTTGTTCAGCTGAGGATAAACTCAGTAATAATTGCACTATAAAATGAAGAGTACACTACATGTCTCATATTGCTCAGGGGTCTGTTAATTGGAATTTATAAAGTTCAATAAACAGTAATCCAATAAGACCTAAACTCTTATTCATTTATCTTAGAGGTAATATCCAGGCTGCCAGCAGCAAGTTGGAAGTGGCTGAGCCACAAGCCTTGGTCACACATGCAGAATGGATTTGTCTTTTTGCCTCTCTGTAGTAGGTACCTGCAACTGTGAGTCTCCCAGCATCTGTGCTACTCCCAGCAGTAGGAGATATTTCCCCCTCTATGGGAGACTTTGAAGGAATATGGCAATAAGCAACTCATGCAAAGCAAAAGGTAGTATTTTTTTTGCTCTTATGTCATGGCCTGTCTAACAGATCCATGTAGAGGTAGTGAGTCTATGACTTTGGGTGTTTTTTCCCTTTTTTCTTCAGTTGAACACTGCTCATTTAGAGCTAATTTAAAACACAGTTCTCCCCTCATAGCCTCTGAATTCTGCCTTTCGAACTTTAGCCCTGTACTGGAGGTGTCTGCTCTGCTCTCCTCCTTCACTCTGGCCTAAAGCAGTGTTTATGAATCACACTGGACACTACCAGCTCATTTTCAACTCAGCCTATGTTTTAACAGAGGGAGAGAGCATGAAGGAGCTCTGTGATATTTTTTCAGTACCATGCAGAGATCTCTGTGTGTACAAGTACTAAGTTTTCTGCAGTTCACTGCAGTGGAAACCGGTAGTGTAATCCTGAAGACATAGATCAGGTCCTCTCCCTAAAACAGTCTGGAAAAGCAATGCAGATATGGGGTGAGACAGGGTCACGTTTAGAGGTCTGACTAGCATGGTGGCTGACTGAATAGCCCTGTATTTGGCTGTGCAAACAATTAAGTGTTCTGTAATACGATCTCTGCAGATGTTCTACCAAATATATCTCAGTGATAGCAACTTAAATAGCAATGTATTGACTGGACAGACTAAACAGATAACATGATACCTGATTACTGAATCAGTTTGGGAGCAAAAAGCTGTAGGATCGGAAACTGATTTACCTGGCCTTTTGAAGGCCATGAACAACTGTGTGTCTGCTGCTGGTAAGAAAAATAAACAAACAAACAAACAAAAAGGTAAAAACAACTTGGCAAAAAATACACTTTCAGTCTATTTCTAGTCTTTTTTTTTAAATCCTTTAACAAATTTGAAGTTTTAAACTGAGTTTGATAAAGCTAAATATATTGCTTAGAAATCATCTTTGAAAATAGCTGTTCAGCATCTTAGACATTACCAGGAAGCCCCACAGAAACCTCCCCATCATGCAACAATGGTTTTGCTCCTTGTAAACAGTTGCTGTAGATCTGAGAAAAGATGCCTGAACTGGGGATTACACAGCTGAGCTGAGGGTCTCACTCTTTCCTAAATCTTTAGCACCTTGAACCAAGACACTCTGTCATCCCCTCACAAGAAAAACATGACAAATACTGTTGGCTCATCTTATTGGAAGTGCCCACAGTGCTTCTGCATTTTGCCTCTATGCTCAAAAAGTAGTTTGATCTTGGCTCTGTGGCATTTTTACCTCTGCTTCCAGAGGCTGGAGTGTCACTGGAGTTTTTTTGTTTTACTGATACCTTCTCATATCCTGCCATCTGATATGAGCACCCTGCTAAGATTTTGAAGCAATGATATTAAGGCAGTGGTTTCTACATCATTGCCTATGCACTGGTTTCTACATCATTGCCTATCTTTGCAGCATGATGTGGTTGGCAGAAGTTTCCCATCTCAAAGTGACTAGGCAAATGTTCAGATAACTCCACCCAAGTGTTGTTGTTGGTTTTTTTGGTTTGTTTTTTTTTTTTTAATCTAAGGTTGCTACTTTGGAGTCAGCAAATCTTTGAGATGTAGATAGCAGAGGTTAAGAGAGTATACAAGGAAGAGAGCATACATATTTGTCCTGTTCTTGTGCTTTTCACTTAATAGCCATTACTGACCACTGACAGAGATGGGACCCTGGGATAAATAGACATTGGGTCTGACCCAGCAGGCTGTGGTTACAAACAGCCCTCCCGAGACCCCTCTCTCTGCATTCACTGGCTGCATAAATAACTTCAAACCATCACAGTCTGTTCTGAGAGCCTCAGCCATGTATCTAATGTGGAGTGCAAGTAATCTGTGTCTCCCAGCCTACTCTTGTTGAGCAAAAACTAAAACCATAGTGTGAATGACAAATGCTCTCCAGACCCCAGAAGCAATGCTGGGCAAGGCAGTATATTTGCTTTGCCCCCCTTTTGGTGACAAAAAACAGTTTACTGAAGAAAACTGAACATGTATAAACCCTAAGTTCATCAGTAGGAAAGCTGCAACAATATATTTGATCGTTTTATACTTCGTGTTGTAACATAGGGTTTAATATTAGGGTTTGATATTAGGGTTTAGAAGAACATATGTGCCTGTTTTGAGACTATTCACTTGTTTTAGGACTGTGGAAAAAAACCCCACAATCTCTGTAGTAAGTAGAGGAAAGGGACCTCAATTTTAGTAACTTCAGTACAGAAATGGACAAAAAATCCTACCCTTGATTCAAAGTTTCAAAGGTGTAAAGTGAAGGCTCGTTATGACCTGTTCTATCAAATGAAGTACGGTGGTTGTTCAGAGGTAATATCCCCATATATTATCATGCTTAAAAACAGGCAATGTCATAAACTTTTTGAAGCACCTAACATACTACAGAAGCTGTGCAGGCTGGTAAAGTCACTAGTTAATATCTCTAAATCACATAAAGCTGAAAGTGCCATATTCTTTCCTGATGTGTTCAAGGTGACCAGCCATTCTCAATATAAACTGGATTTTTAATTTATTTTTTATTTAAGAAGGGAAATGCATCCACTCTGGGATGGTGCATAACAGCTTTTTAACCATGCTGGGGCACTGTTCCTTAGGTAGTAGATAAGGACATGTGGCCTAACCACAGCTGAAGACTTCGCTGGTGGCCGCCATTTCAATATTGACAATTTTTTCCGTAACAGAGGCAGGTGCCTTTATTTCCTCTTTCCTTCACAACTATGATGCATTTATTGAGCCTAAACACAGGTAAGCCCCAGGTGTTGTCCTGCAGTTTTTACAGATGCAGTAAAAGATTGAATGTTAGTCTTTTGAGGAGGGCAGTAGCATGTGTAAAGACAGTAAAGATGCTGGGCCCCCATGGGTTCCAACTCTCTTCTCAAAGGCAGGAAGAGACCTCTGTAGCTTATTCTTAAATATGTGGTGAAGTTACACTTTTAATGCTCTGTGTTGGAGTCAAAGTGTGCAGCCTGGCTTTCAGAGACACCAAACACACAGAAGATACCACCAGAATCAGTGGTGGCATCTTTGTGCTCAGAAGCTCTGAAATATACCATGACAGTTTTAAAGGGAGTAATGATTTCTTCCTCCCACAATCTATATCAAACCTAGGCAAGGTATACCTAGACCAGGATCATATGGAGGTAAATGTTTTGAACAGGAGCTTCTGTCTTCTTTGATTTACTCTCTCCACACTGTCGTTTGCACCAATCCATCCCTCAAACCCTCCTCCCTCTCTAAGTCACAGTACTGCTTCACTGACCATGTCAAAGGTTCACTTTGCTCCTGTAGAAGTCTTTCAGCCTGGTTCAAGTCACTTAGCGTTTAGCTGCAGTGTTTGTTTTGAATCAGATTAATTAGGTTTCCCATGACTGGTGTGTTAAGAGCTTCTTGATTCATGTGTTCTGAATGTTGTCTCTGGACGTGTTTTGTGGACAGTCTTTAGAAATGTTTGTGCTGTGGTGATGTTTGTTGCTAATTGCTGTGATTTGTTGAGACATAGAACAGTTGACTGATATTACTGTTAGCAAGGGCAGATAGAAAAATAGCAGATTTCATTCTGAGGTCAGAAAAAAGTAAGAAAAAAAATCCATTGCAAGTTCTAATGAAATTTTCCCTGTGTAACAAATAATTACTTTGAAAAGCATCTAAAAGAAAGGAACTTTTTGAAAACCAAACAAAAATCTGTTATGTTTCAGAAATAACAAACTTGCCAATGAAACACAGCTGCTCCCTGCAGCTATGTTAATGGTGAAAGGTGCCTTTAAGCACCTGCTTAAACAGGTACTTAAACAGTACTTGACAATGTTATTGTTTTTCAAGCTCCCTTAGTAAAAATGAATTGTCAGCAAGTTTAAGTAAAACATCCTTTCTAAAAACTACAGTGATTCCCAATGACTCCTATAACTGTGTAGCTAAAGAGGTAGATTGTGGCAGATATCTCTCCTAAACATAAATGAACCTGCAAGAAGTTGCCTATTCCCTCTCCTTCTGAAAATTCCTCCCCTTAAGGATCCTGAGTGCTTTGAGTAGCAATTTTTCTTTGTACTGATCAGATTGTCAAAACTGTGTCCAAAGCTGAGGTTTATCTCTAAACATATGTTCATCTCCATCAGTGAGAGGGATCTGGTGCTCTGGCAAGTTTTCTCTCTCTGGATCTGTGGTCTCCTTAATATCTAAAAGCCAATGGCTTCTGAGTGGAAGTTCCGTATCTACTGTAGATTATAGCAAGAGAATATGGTGGGAAAAGTGCTATTTATGGACCACTGGGATAAAGAGCGAGGTTGTCTTCCAAATATGAAGGAAAGCAAACCTATTATGTTCCAGCTGCTGATAGTCATAGATTATGTTCATAATATAATAGATACAGACAAGGTGTTGGATGTCTGAAGAGTCCAGAATTTCAACTTGGCAGATTGCTATGTATTAGTAGCTTTTTAATTTTGATCATATTGTTGTCTGCTTGATCTATGTAAATTTGATGGAGTGCATCTTTCACACTCTCTGCTACCTCACAGCTGCTGCCAGTGTGGACAGGGACACAGACTGCCATGATGGTCTGGGATAGATGCTAGTGAGGAATGGGTGCTTTTCTAGACTGCCAGAAATGATTGGGGTTCCTGGTCTTGGCATCTTGCTTAAGTTCCATCTTTTTTACTGTAAATATATCCATTTTGTTCAGAGATGTGTGCATACACCAGCCATCGTGTGGAGGCTGTTTTGCTCAAGCCGTGTTGTATGAGGGCTGCTTAATTTTGAGCAAGCCTAAATTGTTTTATAGATATCTGTTCTCACAATATCTAAGAGGTTTTTCTCATCCCTTTGGTCAGAAGCACAAAAAACATTTAATGTTTCGGGACTTTCACACCAGATACAAAGCAAGAGAAGGAATCATAGAGTTACAGAATATTTTGAGTTGGAGGAAAGTTTCATCTGTTCTAGTAGTTCTGCAGTGAGCAGAGACATTTTCAGCTGTATCAGTTTGCTCAGAGCCCTGTCCAATCCCATCTCGTGTGTTGCAACACCTCTTTGGACAACCTATTCTGGTGTTTTTAAAAAACATTATAAAATGTTAAGCCTCATCTAAATCTTCCTTCTTTTAGTTTAAAACCATTACCCCTTCTATCATAATAGGCCCTAATAAGAAGTTTATCCCCATTTTTCTTATAGGCCTCCTTCAAATACTGAAAGGCCACAATAAAGTTTGGAAAGCCAGAATTCTGCCTTTTTCTTGAATATTTTTTCTGACATACTATAAAAGTTATGGTAGCTTGCAAATTTACCATAACTGTTCTTCTTCCTCCTCCTCCTTTTCTTCATGCTCCCTATAATATCGTCAGGTAGATATGGCCACTCCTTAGGTAAGGGCTCTTACACTGGAACACACACTAGATTTCACCAGTGCTTTGTGTGGTTTTGTCTATGGAAGAAATTCCAATGCTAGGATTTGCAAATGTGCTGGGAAGGTAGGGCCAGCCCTCTTCCCCTTGCCTTTGCTGAGCACCTGCATGAAACTTACCCGACCAGAACCCAGATAATCTGCAACTCAAATATCTTCTGTGTATCTGAAACAAATTGTGCTGGCTGTTTGCCATGCAGTGAAATCACACAGTTTTTCATTACACTCTCAGAAGCCTTAATTAGTGAATAAGGCAGCTGTATGCTCTCAAAAATATATCTATCAGTACAAATGGCTGCCTGATGGTCCAAAATAAAACATGCCAACATTTCTTTTATGCTTTCTCTTCTCTTAGATCTCACGGGCAGGTAATTGGGGGAAAGGGACCACTGAGGATTTTGTTACTTTGTGACTTATGTTCATCTCCAATTAAGAAGAAAAGACAAAATGGATCTTTAAATTGTCTGTCTGATTAAAATTATCTGTCTCTGTATGAAATTACATTTGTTTCTGTCTTGTCTAGGTATACAACTAGTATCTTGTAACTCCTGATTTTGTGAGTTCTTCATGCTTAGAGAAAGGTTCTCTAATATTCACCCATTAGTTCCACAGTGCTGTTTGTCAGCATAAAGAAAAAAGAATGTTTGTCTTGACATATCTTAAAGAGAGCAAGGCTCTTACCTGTCTTAGAGAATTGACCAGAATGTACTGCTTTTCTAAAAAGGGACAAGAATTTTTATTTAAAGAATTGACATGTGTCACTTCAAAAGGCTCTTGGTATCGTTGTTGAATAAATTGGCCCTGGGGATATGCACTGGTGAAGTTTTTTTGCCTGGAACTTTTCCTGGAATTTCCTCTTCCTTTTTACAAAAAACTTAGAAATGAGCTTATGGAGGTTTTTTTCACTATCATGGCAGGCAAATAGGTCCCATCACCCCATTCCAAAAAATTTTTAATAGGAGGTTTCCACCAGCTTTCAATCAGAGCTGCTGAAGCATCACTGGGGTTCTATCCTCTCAAATTCCCAGTGGGGGCAGTGAAATTGAATAATTGTTTTTACAGAGGGGAGAAAAAAATTCTACCTGCCACCTAGGAAGCTTTTGGTGAAGATGGGAATTGAACCCACACCTTTCACATCAGCAGGCATGTGGCATTGATGTCATGGATGATTGACACAACTTCAAGGAGGAAGAGGGTTAGATTAGAGTGGCACCAAGGGGATACAAATTCACATTGATTCATCTCCCTGAGCCAGGGAACTGCCTAATGATACAAACTTCCAGAAAGTGACAGAAAGCCCAAGGGAAAGGTACAGAAATGGTACTATTAAAAATTTTATATAAAGAACAGGAAGGATGATGAGACATCAGTCCTATTGTGAGTATTTTGTCTTGTTTGTACTGTTTTCCATAGTGGTGGTTGAAATATCCTGCTTGAGAGACGGGGAGAAAGCTCTTTTTCTAAGTTAGGGGCTCATGTCTGGTGGAACAATGGAGTCTGACCTTTCTGCCTGTCTTCATCTTACATATACTTGTACATTGTCTTTCTTTCTCCCCGTTGCACCCTCAGAAGATCCAAGTACCTCTGCTTCATTTCTCATCCAGATAATTTCTGATCCTTCTTCAACAAAATTCTAGTACAAGTCTTGGTCTCCTGTGTCTGTCTCAATATGAGATTCAAGTGTGAGTCAGAGATCCATCTGGACATTCTCCAGGTCTTCTGCAGAAGACTCAGGGATCAGCATATGAGTTTTGCTAGCCTCAGCTGGTGGAATGTCTCTTAGCTTGTCTACGTCTCAGGTTTTTCTGTTCCTTTTGGAGATTTGGAGTTGAAAAAGTCTTCACTGAAAACCTGTTTGTAAAAAAAGAAAGTTCAACCTTTTTTTAATTTCTTTTAACCTGTATTGAGTGTGTACCCCTAAAAACTTCTGACTCACAGTTGCATATTCTGGGAAATCTAACATTCTTTTGCAGTATAGTGCAGGCAGAAAGACATCAAGTAACTTCAGATGAACAAAATATATCAAACAAGACTAGATTTAGACTTAATTTCCCCTCTCTCACTCCCTTAATTTCTCATATTTCTGCTTTTTGTAGGTTTTAGCTTTGGTTATGATATGAACAAAGAGCTTTGATAGTCAAGAGACTCATAAATAGAGGGCAATGCTAATTGTGAAGCTTTTACCATTGAATTAAATAGTGAAATAAATTCTGCACATCTGAACTTCCCAAAAAGACAGTATTTAGCCTTGGCATTAAAATACACATTTTCTCATAAAATCATACTCCAAGCTGAATCTTATCCTTCAGGAAAGATTTGGAACGCAAACAAGAGAAATTTGGTCCCCAAAAAATGCAAGTGAAATAAATACAAGCCTTCTGTCCCTCATCAGACTGGTAACATCTCCCAGATGATATGTTCCTCCTTAGAGGTCTTCAGTGGTGCTGGGAGGAGGTATGCAAGTAAACTTTTCAGATTTATATTTTTCCTGCACATCTGATCCTCCTCGTGCCTGAAAAAGAGGTAATATATAAAATCAGGGTTATTCATGATGGCAGTAATACCATTAACTACTGCCTTAATAGCCTGCAGGAAGTGAGTGGGAGTACGTATCTTTCTATTTATGGTGAGCAGAGGGACACCATGAAGAAGGCTTTGACAGCTCCAGTGGTTCCTGTGGTTCGTGTCGTCCATGGTGTGTTTATCTGACCTCAAAATGCACTTTTGGCTAGGGTAAGAGATGAAGGAAACATGTTATCTTCCATAAAAGAGGGGCTGGGGGGCCAGCTGGACAGGAGTTGACCCCGAGCAAGGGGGCTTTCATACATAGTTTTGTTACGCCTCTCCAAGGGGCTGAGTTTGGCCAGGTCACTTCATATTTCTCCAAGTATCTATCTTCTCATTAGCAAATGGAATAAAGACACAAACCTTTGAGACCTACTCAGATAAGATTATTTCTAAAACCATGGTGGGATTAACATGGTAGGTTCGGAGCTTTACCCTTTTCTGGTTAAATAGGATGCAATTCTCTCAGGCTGTCAATCCAGTAGCTGTCACTTGTCAGAAGCACTAAATTCAGATGCAAAATGTATAATTGCAGACCAAGTTAAATGTACCAGGGTCAGAAGAAGGGGGTGGTGGGAAAATGAGATAAGTTGTTTATGTGGAGAGGGAAGGTACGTGTGTGGGGGGAAGTGTTTGGTGAACTTCATAGACCACATCTTCTGAAGGATGGAATTGTGTTGCATGAGGATTCCAAATGCTAGTTTCTAGCAAAAAGCATTAGCTGCTGGAGAAGCAAAGCCATACATTATGGAGCAACAGTTTCTGGTTTGTTTTTTTTTTTTTGAGGCACACATTTGTAAACACGTCTAAAATTAGAGTTCTGCACCAGAACAATGAGGACTAGCTCTTCATATTCTTTGCTCTCAAATTTTGATTTTTTTCCCCTCTCCAGATCATAATATGAGTAGTGCATGGGTATATAATTTATTTATATTTTTAAAAGGAACTTTCTATATTTCCATCTGTTCCAATTAGACTGAATGGAACAGCTTTTGAAAGTAAATGGAGAGAGGGGGAGGGAGACGAGTAAAAAGAACAAAATGGCTTAAAACACAAACCTTGAATGAAAGAAGAGAAAACATTTGTTGCTTAGCACCAAGATGAAAAATATCTTCTCTCAGGGAAAGCAAAAAATCAGGGAAGCAAAATTCTTGTTCCTCCCCCTCCATCGTCCTTTCTCCCTTAGAGAACTTCCAGCCACTAGCAAGGAATATGGGTTGACAGACTTGAGTGTACAAGGTCACATAGGACCTGGACATAGAATTGCTCCTGTGGCATTTTCCTAAAGAGAGGATGTCATTGCAGTCAGAAATTACCCTACATCACCTCTCCATGTTTTGAGTGAGTTTATTCAATCCAAGGAGAGGGAAGATCTTGGTCATACTAGACAACACAATCTTCAGAATCTCCTCCCAGTATCCGCAATTCTGTGACTCAAGATGGTCAGCAAATTGCACACTTCCTTGGTTTTGAGAGGTTTTGATTTCTGTCCTGGTGACTTGGTATGCGTAAATTCTTGCCAAAAACTCTAATTTCATGGTGAAGCATAAAAATCAGTTAGTCCACTTGGCTTGTTAAGCAATGATGAGAACAGGCCAAGAGTACCCTGAAAGTCTGACTGTTTTGCTACCATTTTCTCCTGCTTGGCTTTGGTTTTTTGGTTGGGTTTTTTTGGTTTGTTTTGTTTGTTTGTTTGTTTGTTTATTTGGGTTTGGGGTGGTTTTTTGGGGGGGGGGTTGTTTTGTTTTGTTTTCCCCTCTAAATGGAATGCTTTTCAGTTTTTCTGATTAAAAACTTGCACTTATTTTTCTCCAGGATTTTTAGCTGCTTTGTACCTCCACTTCTGGGTGAACTGAGGCTTCTAGAGCTGGTAGAAGCTTCTCTGAATTAGTTCCTTCGTCAACCTTTGTTTGAGGGTCTCAGCAGAAAGCTGCGGAATGACCAAGGGTGGAAGCTGTTTCTCTCCTGGGACCCTGCTTTGCAGTGTGGCACTTGGAAGGTCCATCCATGTTAGATCCTTCCTTCAACCAAGAGGGAAACCCAGCCAGGCTAAGCCTTTTCAACTCCAGAAGAGTGAACAGGCCTTCTTTAGTGGCTGGAAGTTGCATGGAGATGGGAAGCCATGTGGTTTTTAGGTTCATAACCCCCTCCTTCCTCTTCCCTCTCTTCCCATGTCAGTGTTTTGTTGCCATGGGGACAGTAATTACTCCAGGAGGTTTCTAGACTCTACTGAAGCTCCCATCAGTCTCACCTCCCACCTGGGGAGCTTCTGACATTGCATTAAAGGTCAAGTCCTCATGTAAATGTTTTCCTTTCCAAAATGAAATATTTTACCTATTTTGGCTGTCTGTGGTGGCAGCACAGAAAACAGTTTGTCAAATCACTTACAAAGCCAGAGCTGGGACACTTAAATTCTATTCCCATCAGGTACATGGGAGTATGGGTGGAAATCAACAGCCTCATAAGTCATATTTTAGTCCAAGTTGAATGCTTGATTTTTCCTACCTAATACTGCACATGTGCTTTGCCATTCCCTTCCATCCCCCTCCTTCCAGCTTTTCTGAGCTTCTCATTCTCATTAATTTGTTGTTTGCTCTCCTGCCTACATGTAAAAGCTGGGATGAAATCATTTTTATTGACATTAGTCATAGGCTGACACCATCCTAGAAAGGATCCCCTGGGTCACTGAGTCTGGCCCCCTGCTATTGCAGCAGGCAACCACATAATTTAATTCCTTTCATAAACTACCTGTTAAAAGCCAGAATAATCCCTTTTTAAATGACTGTGAGGGAGGTGGGGGAGGGGAAAAACCCCTCATCCCCTGGTGTTTCTTGTATAGAGAACAAAGAAATGGAGATGTGTTGTTGGAACACTTAGAATAAGAAGCAGGAAGATGTGGTTCTCTTGGTTTCTTTTCTCCAATTTATCCATTCAGTCACCTGCTGGAAGGTGTTATCCATGTGTGTTAGACTAGACAGGATCGATGAAATGATGGTGGTGATACACCAGTCCTCTCTGAAGAGAAGGACCATGTTGCAGTTTCAAATGCAGCACTGAGATTCATGTGCCAAGTTTTGCTTCTGTCTTTGTCCTGGAGTCTTCCTAAGTAAGCCCAGACAAACAATTTCTTTGACAAGGTCTTTGCTGTCTGTCCATTCATGCTGCAGATGACTTGCAGCTTTCCAGAGAAGCCAAGGCAGAAGGAAGTGTGTTTGTGGTGGCTCCTCCAGAAGGAATAGCTCTGCTGAGCAGTCCTCAATCCAAGCTGTACCTGTGCTCTTTGCCACAGGCATAAGTGACATAGGGATCAACTGTGCTCTTGTCAGAGGCGGACGGGAAAGCAGCAAGTGTAATTTATGGAGGCTCAGAATGCAGTTAAGTGTAAAGTGATGGAAAGTGTGGTGGATCACTGCACTGGTGCACTTGACTTGTGCATCAGGCACATATCTATGCAAGTTCATGTTCAGTTCAAAGACAGTCCTGAAAGCATAAAAAATGGCAGCAACAGCATTGTCAGTGTCAGAGGATGCCATGGGGTTTTGCTCTTGATACCTTTCTGAGCTTCTCAGCAAAGCACACAACTGTAATTAGTTGACAAGCTGGCTGTGAGGAAACTCTGGGCTTTCATAATATCCTCATGTTCCACTGACATCTTTGATCCTGAAGTGCTCTACAAAATTCTGCATGTGCACAGAAGAGACCCTTAGTGTTGGCACTGACATTCAGCCACTGCTGGGGTGATCTGCAGCAGGTGGAAAAACAAACAGCAGCTACAGCTGCATTGGGTGCTGGAGAAAAAAGTCCTGAAGCAGTTGATGAGTTTTGGGTAGGCTTGGGTAAATTGGGAATGGCCTAAGTGAATGCCATTAGCTCAGAAAAAAAGAAAAAAAAAGAAAAAGAAAAAGAAAAAGAAAAAGGAAGTCGCTTTCAAAGTATTTAGTGCATTGTTTCTAAACCAATGTGTTGAGCTAGGTGGCTTGCAATCAGAGAAAGTAATTCTGGAGGATCAAGTGTACTTGGCAATTTTCTTTGAGAGAGGGACTCAAAGAACAGAGGGCTTTTTCTAACAGCTAAAATTCAGGGTACAGGCTAAGCTCAGCCAGTGAAGTTGAGCTGATGGAGAAAACAACATCCTGCAAGCAGATCAAAGCTAGACTGTATAGACAGCAACTTTAGCATTGATTGAGTATAAAATGTACACGACTGTACCCCCAAAAGGATATCTGCTTAAGCAGATTTTTTTTTAGTGAGACAAGCACACAGTTTGCAGTCTGTTTTAAGCCTCGTAATTGTGGGTCTGTTTATGCTGGAATGTAGAGGCTTTCAGAATGGCTGTGAGCAGTTCAGACCTGCGTCCACTTCTGCAAATCCACACATGGTATCTATTTGCTCTGGCAACAAGTAGATATGGTGCAAAACAATGTGAAAGAGAGTGCAAATGCCTGTCTTAAAGTGATCATGTGGCCTGGCCTACTGGTAAACTGCTTTTGTTCCCTGAAGTCAGGGTTTGCTGGTCCAGTCAAGTACGTGTCATGCTTACCTGTCAGGGACAAACACTGACTTTGGGCTGTCTGTCTTTTCTCCTTGGTTTTTGAGTACCTTTGATCTGTCAAGGTCAGAAATGGATGCAGTAACTGTTGATTAGTTGTGATTTTCAATGAGTTTTCCAGTCTCCACCATACCTTGGTTTCCCCATTTAGCAAGTGAAAGTCATCTCCTCTTTCACCAGCATGCTCAGAGGAAAGTAAGCGGACCTTAGGTATGTTTCCATTGACTTGTATTACTGATGGGGAGCATCCTTTAGCTCAACTGAGAAAGCAGGAAGATGAATCTAATGCCTGGAGGCTTAGCCACAGCATTAATCAAAAGGCCTGAACACTGCTGCTGTGGAGTAATGTTGCTTCTTGGCACGTGAATCTAACACTTTGGGGAGGTGGGCGCTGAGGTAGATTGCAACTTGCTCAGATCTAGAGGATGTAATCAGCAGCATTTCTGGCTTGGAGGCTTCTGGGTTCCCAGAGCTGCACTCTGAAACCTTGGTCTCTCCCAAAACACAGTGTAAAGTCATTGGACTGGACACAATATTAAACTTTCCTGCTTCACAAACTGTGATCTCTGTGGTGTGTAGCCACAGCACAGCACAGCAGCAGGCTGCTGTGTAGTAAATTCATTGTGTATTGTGCAAGGGACCATTAGTTAGCTTATTATTAATACATGTGTGGGCTTTAATATACTGGTACTGTATCTGTCAGCATCTTTACCAGGTTTGCTTTTGTCCTTTGTGTTTTCCCAAAACAAGCTTATACAATTAGTTTCTTCTTGTTTCCTAAATTATTTTTGCTGTTCCTAATTATTTCACACTCCATATAAAAGAATTATTGGGATGGGTAATGGGAGGCAAGGGATCACCTCGCCATTGCACTGCAGGCAATGTGACGTTAAGGCAATTTGGATTTGTTTTTGTACTTGTTTATATTTGGCTGCTTAAGAAATAGGAGATACTTGGGATCTGATTTTGGAGGTTATGGTGTGACTTTTACAGCTGGACAGTTAAAACATATTTACATTTCTGATTTCTGACAAAACAGCCAGCTCCTTAAATACAGGTTGGCTGAGTGTGAATGGGCCAAATATCACTTATTTCTTAAATATCAATTAAACCGCCATCTCAGCATTAGAATGCAGGCCAGCAATGGAGAGAGCCCAAAGAGGTTGTGTACTGAAAGAGTGTGCTGCTAAGTTGCAGAGAGTGCCTCTTGCCCATCCAAGACAGTGATCCATGTCCCTCACCAAGCATACCTGTGCTTGAAAATTTCAGCCAGAACTGGAGTAGCAGCTGCTCTGTCCAAAGCTCTAGGGTAAACAGGGCCTTGAGTACGCTCATTGCCAAGTCATGCTTGGATTGTGGTGGTTAAATCCTCAAACACCATCTGCTTATATACTTTTGCTGCCTTCCACAGAACAACACCCTTGCTAATGTTTGCTTTCTGGTAGAGATGAAGCATGCTTGCCTGTTCTTCCCTGGTTGAACTAGAGCAAACACATCCATTAATTTTCCAGCACAAAATTTCTTGCTTAAAATTTGAGGGATTCTTTCCTCAATGGACTCTTCCTTCCAATGATGACATAACCTCATGCAGCAAGACCTTTGAAAAAATGTAGTTTAATGGGAGGTGGGCTCCATACTGGGGCTTATGAAGAGCTGGGGGTGAGACTAAACAGCTGGAAGCACTGTGGGGAACGTCACAGAGGTCAGGGAAAACATATTAATTAAATCTGATAAATATGTTTCTCTTGGGGACAAAAAGAGTGTGGCAGTTTGTTGGTTGGGGTTTTGTTGTTATTGGTTGGGTTTTGTTTGGTTGGTTGTTGTTGAAGAGGTTCTTTTTTTGCTCTTTTGGTTTGGTTTTTTGGTATTATTTTGTACCCTGAGTGGGGAGGTCTTGAAAAGGGGGAATGTAGTTTACCTGATTATTTATTCCACAACATGGAATGGGCATGGGCAACAGCTCCCCATTAGAGGGGATGGATCTGAGCTGGGTGGCAGGGCCCCTCCACTGCAAATATTACTAAAATTCTCATATCTCAATGTGAATGAGTCCTTGCTACAGGGGAAGGGAATGCCACAAGAAAAAACAAGGTCATAAGCAGACAAAACCTCTCTAAATGGAATATTTGTTAGTTTTCCATGAGGCACTAGTGGGTTTTTAAGCGCTTCCAAGCTTTGAACAAATTAAGACTGAGTGTAAAGTGTAGATACATTTATATTTGTTCCGTCTCTTTTGGGTAAGTCAAGGATCTAGAGGAAGACTCATCAATTCAATGCATGTTCCATTAGAAATTTCTTGAGATTAGATCAGGTTAATGAAAGGAATAAATAGGGCTTTGACATGTTGTTTGGTTTTACAGGACTGTATTGTTTTATGATGTTTTATGAGAAGCACTTATACTACTCTTCAGGCAAGAGATTATTGCATCTTTTATAAAAAGTAAAAGAAAACCTACTTCTCTTTTTTTTTCTCTCTCTGTTGCTAAGTAGATGCAATATTTGTTTGGAGTCGTCATTTCCCAGTAGAAATGCTATGTTCTGGACCACTGCCTAGAAAGAAATAGCTTCAGAGCACAGATTTCACAAGGAAAAGTGGTGGTGCAGTGGGAGGTACCCAAATCATGAACACCCAAAAAAATCTTGGAGTAAATAAGTTTTCTTGGAGAGAAGATGAATGAGCATAGTCCCAGATGAATACACTCAAAGTCCACAAAAGCCCCCTTGGGCTCCGTTCTGAAATATTGCTCTTGTAACTTTTTTAAAATTTCTTTATAACCCTAATATCTCAACAAACAATTGAAAACATTCTGACACCAAACCTCTGACTGTACAGAGAACATCTGAGGTGATGTCAGTGCAATTTGAATAGGTTAAGCTCAAGCTCTGAAAGCATCTAATGCCTACTTTCAGAGCTGGTCTTTTAGTTTTTCAGCATCCGGTTAAAATGGGACAGCTGATCTTTTGATTTGCTTTAAGGGTTTGGAGATTGTCATGCCAAATCAACAGGGAGACTTGTTAAGCTGCTTTGTCTCTGACTTCACAGTATTCTGTTCGGGTTTTAATCTTTTCTGTAGGATTTAAACAGAAACACAGTAAAAGTGTAAAAATGCATCCTAAGCTCCATCCTCTCTTGCTACTTTACTCTTCAGCTCAGCTTCTCCATGCCTGCTTTCATATAGAATGACATAATTATTCTAAATAGTGTCATTTCCACTTTTAGTATCCTCTCCATTTCCCTATGATGACAATCCTCAGGAAACTGGTTTAACTTTCCAAGGCTTCCAGCACTACGGAGAGGCACAGCAGTTACTATTCCCTTGTAACTGCTAGAGCTAAAGAAACATAGCAGTGTGCTCAGATCCACACTCAGCTTGAGGGATGCACAGACTTGAACAGGGTCCTCTCGTAACCTTAGCTTTACAGGAGGCTCTGGGTTGTACTTGCAGGCTGTCACTGGTTTTGTGATATGGACAAATGTCTGTTAGACCAATGTGACCCACTTACGCATGTAACCTAATGAAGCTTTGAGTACAGTCCTTTCCTCAGAGGCAAAAGTCCAATGCATTCACCTATGAAGTCTCTTCTCATTCACCTTTAATATTTTTATGTTAATGGATCGTGCTAAAAAGGATTAGCCATTTCAATTTATATTCTGCTGCTTTCTGCATTTAACATTCTCACTGTAAGTGATGAATTATTGACTATTTAAATGTGACTACAAACAGTCTGAAAGAGAAGGTCTGCTTTACCATTTGCAATGCTGAACTCATACAGCGCAGGTGAAGGTCTTCCTCTCCCTTTTTAGTTATCCATCAGTGGCCTGTCTTCCCAGATTTTACCTGCTGTCCCAGTACCCCAGGCTGGTGTACTGTCTGGTGTTTAACAGCCCAAGAAGAGGCCCCAGGGTTAAATATTGTTAAGCATGTGAAATTTAACCTATATTATTGATATTGGGTTCAGACCAAAGTGTCTGCAAAGTGGCTTAAAAGGAATAGTTCATTATAGAATAAAGTACTTTGGCAGAAGACCAAACCCACATGCCCTTAAAATTGCTCTTAATTCCCCTCTTCATATTTAAATGTACACAATTACAGAATCAGCCACTGTTCAGAAATCAAGATCTGTCCTTTGAAAATAAGTCGGTAAAGATCTAGGAGCAAGATGGAGTGCCATTACTTAGGACTTGAAGCACAGCCTCCTGAACAGCTATAGCAATGCAGTAGGGCCGAGAGATCAGTGTTTTTCTGGGCCTGAAATAGTTTTATAGTGGCACAGAGTATACTCTATGAAAGCAACAGTGAGTGCAGAGGCTTTGGGAAACAGTTTCTACAGACTGTAGTGAGGTTTCAGATTTCCGATGGAGAAATGAAGGATTCATCTTTACCTTGCTCCTTGTGAACCTCCTGCAAGTCAACTGTCCTCAGAGCTTAGAAGTGAATCATGCAACTCCAAGGTGGAAACAAGGTTTCTACCCCTGTATGTTGGAATTTTTGGGGTAGGAAGGAAATGAAGTGACCTAGCATTGGTTTCCAGGTTACCCATTCTGGGGAAAAGTAGAACTTCTTGATAAATATCCAGTTCTTACTTGTAGATGGTAATGGTGGAGGAACTTGGAAGTCTTGTCTTGTGCATATGTATTGTGTCTAATGTGATAGAGAGTTTTGGTAACTTTCACAAGAGTAGTAGGTCTGTGGCATCTTTCTTCTGGAGATGGGCAGAGAGGAGGGACAACTTTTCAAGCAATCAGACTGAGAAAGTTCTAAACTCTTCTCTATCAAGACGCTTCATTTTGTTTTTTTTTCTTTTTTAAGTCCAACTTCCACAAGTGCACTTTGGGCTCTGCACCATGACTGACTGACCATATCTGGAAGAAACCACCAAGGGGGAAACCAAAAAAATCCCCAAATCACATGTGAAAATTGAAGTGTTTCTATAAAATATGCTGTAGAAACCCTGACATAAAAGTGAGAGGCAGGCATGTGTTGGTGGTGAAGGCAAGATTTTACCATTAAATGTACCCAAACATTTGAAACCAAAACAACTTTCCCAGAGCAGTTAGTCAGAGGAGTATGAAATGGGTAGGTATTTGGTGAACTCTAAACAAACTCAGCCTTGTCCGATCTCTTCTTCACATGTGCACGAGAAGCGCAAACTCCTGGTTAGAGGAGAAGGTGGCATCAACACAACCATATCCCATTAGATGGTTGAGTATGACCTAGCAGTTGGCACTGAGCATGGAACTTATGGCTCCTCTTTCTGTGATAAATATGATCTGAATCTTCCTTCAGCTATGTGAAACGTTTCAATTTTTTTTTTTTTTTTTTTAATTAAAAGGCACCACTTTAGTGCTACTTCCCTGGTTTGGTGTGATATTGTGTATGCATGTTTCTTCATGAATTCATATGCCTGAAGTGTTTTGCATATAAATTCACAAGCATGCAATATTACATGGTACTGTTAATAATAATTATGCAGAGTTGTTCAGGGCCTTTTGTAAAGAACAATACCCTTAGAACTTCTCTCAGGCACTTGAAAAGCTGACACAGGAAGTTAAAAAATTGTTGACAGAGTTTGAAACATCTCTATTCCATCTCTGGCAAGGTTTCTTCTAAGCTAAAGAAATCATCTCCAGTGACTGTGTTTAGTCCCAACTGTAACAAGCAATGGTTAAAAATGAAGGTAAGAATTAGCTGCACAAACACACTTTTTTCCAAGGAGAGGAATTGGATCTTCTAGAGGAGGGACATTATTAATTTCAAGAGACATGCTGACAGAAATGACTCAGTTGTGCAAGTTTCCCTTTATTTCTTGGGGGTTTTGGTTTTGGGGTTTTCTTTTTTGTGTATGTTCTTTTGGTATCCAAAATCTTTTTTTAAGAATTTTTACAGCTGTGAGAAATAAAAAATGACAGACCTTCAAATTGTTTTGGGCCTTTCAGACTATGAAGCATGATTTCTTAGCATATGGCTAGAGGAAAAGAGTCTGCAAAATAATTTTCCAGAAGCAATTGCCAACTCTGCAAAAGGATTTCCTGAGCATAGACTGAAAAGATGCTTCTGATTCCACTCAGGGTGTTCTCTTTAATGGAAATGTCTAACTTACTGCAGTAAACCTTGAAATCCCCATGAAAAATTCATGGACGATAGAAAAAAAGCTGAAGGACTTCCGTAGTGCTGCAGGAAGAGGCTGGCACTGAGGCCAGGTGACATGAGAAGTCCTGCAGCTCTGTCAAGTGGTGCCCTGGAAATAGCGAGGAGTCCAGCTCCCATCATGCTCTTGAGCACTGCTGAGCTGGGAGCAAAGTGCTGCAGAGGAACCCAACCACACCTTGTAATTTAACTGTCCTCACTGTCTTTCGGCCTTGCTTTCTGTCTTGGGGAAATCCAGACAGGAGTACAACTCTGGCAGTGGATGTGAATAGCTTCTTCTCCTTTTGGAAGGAAGACATACAAAAGTAGTTCCTAGACTCCAACCACACACAGTCCTTGTGCCTGAGAAAGAAAACTGTCTTCCTTCTCTTCTGGACAAAATGTCTGTTCTGGATTCAGTTCTGTCCATTCAGTGTGAACTTTGTGTGAATTGAATTGCATTTATTCTGTGTGAATTCCATTCTGATGATTTCACCCTTGGTGTAAGTGAATGGAAGAGAGACCTTTCTAGTGTAGAATATGACAGGCAGTCATTGAGTTTAGCTGTTCTTCTACTTAGAAAGAGTGACTATAACTTGTTCTTTTTCTGAGAGATGGAGTATTGAAAGCAAACTAATGGTGCTTCAGGTCCACTGGGTAATGGCAGCCAAATGGCAATAAGGCAATAAAATTGCTGGCATAGCAATTTGAGCAGTATAACCCTTGTCATAAGGAATTTGCCTATAAAATACACTTAAATAAAATAAACATAATTGTCAGAGGAAGTGTGGAGTGAGGTTTGAAAACAAGTATAAAGTAAGTAAAATATTGGTGTTCCATCTTCATTTATGGGCAGCTGTGGGGGCTGTGTAGGGCTTGTTTGACAACAGCATGGTTGGACAATGACACCCAGAAGCAGGAGAAAGATTTCCTATGTGGTGTTAGGGCACACGAGAAGTTAAGAATATCATAGAGGTCCAGTGATGGATATCATCAAATACACTTACTATTCCAAAGCTCTTGTCTGTCTCAGGCCTGTTTGGCAGCAGAGCCAAAGGTCAGAGAGAAATTAATCTGCTGTAAATGAAACTAAATGGATTTCAGGGTGCTGTTTGTGACAAGAGTAAGCGGTGGAAGACTTCAGCATGCAAAGGGCTGCAATTTAGACCTTGCTGGTGAACTGGGTCATTCATCTTTCCTATATAAAATGAGGTGAACCTAATCTTTCCAACAAAACAAGTGTAACAAGCAAGACGGGTGTTTTTAGCAATTTAACCCCAGGGCAGCTACTATCTAAATAACTATTAATGTATCTCTCCTGCCCCCTATCAAAAGGAATAAAAAGACTTATGCTCATATCAAAACAAAAAATAGTTAATTGTTGTCATCCTAGATATCTCAGCTGTAACTGAACCTCTGGTAATATATTCTATGTTCCCTAAAATTACTGATGCTTGAGTAGCAATTATACCTAAGGAGTACTCTGGACCAGTTCTGGATGAGAAAATAAAATGTGATCCTGCTCCCAGATAGGTGATTTTGGGCAAGGAAATGTTTTTGTCATGGCATTATGGCACCTGGTGCAGCGATCCCTCAATACCTTGGCCATTGACTGAGGTCATATCCTGCTTGATTCAATCGTCTCAGAGTTCTGAGTGCTTCTTATTCACACCCTCCCTCTTCAGTATTTTGCTTATTCTCTGAAAAACAATTAAGACACACTGATTTAAGAAAAATATTTGTGTAAAACCTACCTGAATGTGGTCCCAGGTATGCATGTGTCTTTACATGAAGAAAACTGATTCTGGTTGAGATTTCTAGGTTGAGATTAGAAGGTATAATTAGTCTCTTGAAATGAAGTTAAATAAATGGGTACTTGTAGGAGAGATAGCTTTCTATTGAGAAACATATAATGATCCCAGCATCTGAGGCATCTGAGCCAAAATGTGTGTGTACATAAATGAATGTAGATGCTCAAGTGATGTATGCTTTGGGAGAAGATAAAGTAGCCAGAAAGGTATGAATAAATGTCTCACCAGCGCCTATCATTAGGCAGTGGCTGCTGATAACATAGTGTGCCTCAGTGGGCAAACTGTAAGGGCTTTAAGTAAAAACAATTATTGAATATATGATGTCTAAGTCTATTAGTTGTATACTATTATTGACTGACATTAGATTAAAAAAGCATGTCCTTGTTACTCCCTCCTGTCATTAACTTGCCAGAAAAGGTCAGTCAAGAGCTATATTATTACTAAATTGTAGACTCACACATTTGTAGATAAAACAGGAATAAAGCCATGGAGGACTAGAGCCAAACTTTGGTCAGGCCCAGAGCCTAGTTTGTTCTCACTCCCCATACTCTATAAGGAGGCCAACTGCTCCCCATCCAGATATGTTGTGGCTTTGTCTATATTCTGTGCTGAAAACAAGCGGATTTGTCTTACTGTAGCTTTTCCCCAAATGCCTCAGGGTACCTCTGCACTTTGTAAGGAGCCTGGATCTAAGCCTGCACTTGAGTTCCAACCTGCTGTCCATCAATGAAAGCATGTGCAAGCCCATGGTGTACTTGATCTAAGAGACAGAAGGAAAAGAGAGGGAATAAAGGCTTTGTGGTCAAAGTGTGTATTTATCTGTGTCATGGAGGGACCAGTCAGCTGCAGCCATGGTGGTTGATCCACACCAAATAGTGGAGAAGATGCTGCCAAATCCTTTCTGAAAGAGCCTGACATCTGCTGTTGGAAAGCAGATGGGTTCTGTAAGCAACCTGTCCTAAATCAACTCTCTGTCAGCAGACACCAGAAATCAAAGCCTCAAGCCAGAACATGGAAGGGTGGAGAGTGGGCAGGAAAAAGAACTGGCCATCAACCTTTTTGTTGACCTAAGCATCACAAAGGCAAACATGTAGTTTCAGTGATAGACCATTCTTGTATCTTCTCTGATTTCAGCAGTAGTTAGTTGGAAATACCTGAACTTTAGTCCACGAACTCCTTTCTCAGGAACAGTATTGAGCTAAACAGAATGCCACTTTGCAGTGACTTCAGTATTTTGGAAGCCTTTACTTCATGTTTCGTGTAAAAGATATAAAATTGCAAGATTGGGGGTGGGTAGGACTCCACTTATTCCTTTCCTAGGAATTTCTTAAAATGGTCGTTCAGCTGCTCAAAACTTAACACTAAGATTTCAGACCAAATCAAGCTCGGAGGTGAAAATGGAAAATATTCTTTCTCCACAATGTGGACTTATAGATACAGCAATAGGTTACTGACACAGACAGAGAAACAACTTGAACAAAAATGAAGCTTTGTTCTGATATTTTTTGGTCCTTTTGCTTCCTTCCTTGGACAGAAAGATGCATCACAGTCCTTTGATTCAGAACAAAGATCCTTACAAACATCAAATTTGTGACCTTTCTTTCGGGAATAATGTCATTGTTTTGGCCTTGCACCTTCCTCCCTCTCTTTCCTTATTCCCAAGTAACCTCCTTGAAATCATCTGGGTTAGTGTGTTTTTATTCTTGGACTTTTGCATGCCTAAGGGAATTGAGTCACAAATGCCTTGTGTTCACAAAATTGGTGGAATAAAGCCCAAGCTTTTAAGATACAGCTTGGCAGCTTTTAAAAGGGCATAAGTAAAGGCATAAAACATTGGGTGAAGTTTCCAGAGGGATTTGAGAAAGTGATTCCTAAGTGAGCTTAGAGAATTTAAAGAATATTCTGACATTCATTTTTGTCTCACAAAGATACAGAATGATGAGCCATTGCACATACATTTAAGCATCTTTAAGTGTGCTTCAGAATATATGTTATTCTGTTCCTGCAGGAATGGGGAGGGTGTGTGTGTGATTCCAGAACAGGCTCATCTTTAAAGTAAAACTCGGGAATGTCGTGGCAGAAGTAAGAGGGAGTTAGGAAAAGAGTTTGACATTGTAGTGGGAGGGAAGGAA
Organism: Hylia prasina; assembly: GCA_013397195.1. Taxonomy (NCBI): domain Eukaryota; kingdom Metazoa; phylum Chordata; class Aves; order Passeriformes; family Sylviidae; genus Hylia; species Hylia prasina. The sequence goes on along the minus strand of VYXD01001227.1, from coordinate 100,402 downwards.
GGAGCTGTTTGCTCTTTGTGGAGGAGTTCAAAGGTTCAGGAACTGTTTAGGCATTTGGAAATATCGGTCCTGTTCTGCAGACCAAAATCAGGGAGACGGTTAATCTGTTGACTTAGAGATGGCCATGCATCCTGAAAGTGAGCTGGAGGACAGGTTTTACAGAGGAACCAATTTCTGTTTCTGTTTCACATGTAAAACAAAAGCAAGAGGGACAAGGCGTGCAGATATTAATGTGTGCCACAGGATCATTCTGACTCCTTTACGTCCATCGTATTCTCTGTGCTTCTCTCCAAGATATCCATATCCCTTTAGATCTCAGATCTTCTCTTCCTAGCAGTTTTGGAAAAAAGTTAAGTTTTTGAAACTAATCTTAAGGATTTTTATCTCTTTTAAATATTGTATCTCTAGTCTGCTGTTTTTCAGAAGTGCCACACCAAATCCTGAAGCGAAGAGTGAGAACACCAAGCTCTGCATAATGCAGGTGCCCAGGAGAGCAGTAGGCAGGCTGGTTGCTATAACAGCTTGTAGCTGTAGAATATCTTCCATCGCAGAAAAGATCCCAAATCTCTTTATGGACTCAGTTGAGAGAAGGTAAAACGCTCTATGGACAAGTTGGGAAAAGCTGAAAGAAGCAAAGTACAGGGTTTAACTTGGTATCTAGGATGAACAGTCCTGACCTACTAAGTACTCTGTATGCATAGATGAGAAAGGTAGTCAGAGTTCTTCTGCTAATTTCTAGACCATCTTTCAACATCTATGAAATAGGAATAGCAATTTCTCTCTTTTCAGTAGCAATGGCGCAGAAGAGGAATCATGCAACATAGCTAGAAAACCCTATGGCTTAGGAAGTTTCATTCACAGCACTCAGCAGCTATTGTGCTTCTGTATAGAAAGCAGTTATGCTAGGTGAAGGATGAGATGACAATTGACACCCTGGTTCTCTGTCTGTGCAGCCTATTTTTCTTTTGGAACTTATGGGGAGGTTTGTCCCTATGACTTTAATAGCCATGACTGAAGTGATCTAATTTGAGAAACATGGATGGGAAACATTGTTGGAGTGGTCAGGCATAAAACCACTGCGAATTTTGTGGTGAGTTTACGACATCCTTAAGATTTCTCAAGACATCAGAGGTATTTGCTATATTCTTATCAGAAAATAATTTCCCTTGCAATGTGAAACTGCTTTGCATATCAAGACTCATCTTTCCTGGGAACTTTATCAGTTATCGTAAGGAAAAAATAATGGCTAATATCAAGACTGCTGTTGGGGTAATCCTGGGACAGTATTAACTTTGCAGAAGTGTAACATAAGGCTTTTTTATTGAAAAAGGAGGAGTGGTTATATTCTAAATCTTCTTCACCTGCCACCCTAATACTTAATAGGGTTCAGACTGAGGCAGTTTATATTGCACTATGACTCCAATATGTAGATTCTTTTTATTTCTGGAGGTTTCTAGGAAAGAAGTGGACAAAAATTGTTAAATGCTTTATGTATGCCATGCATTTTGCTAGCTGGTGGGATGAGCTGACCTCGCAGGCTCCATTTCATAGTAATTGCTGTGAATTGACAGTTCTGTGATTCACCTGAAACTGCTAGGTAGCCAAGAGTGGTGCTCTCAGTTTCCGGAGTTGAACAGAAAATATGGTTTGCATGACTAATATGCTTATCTAGATGTGTTACCTCCTGTAACAAAACTTACAAATTCATGGACTGATTTTTATTAAATATCAAAAATGATTTCCTGTGTATATATTTTGTTATCAAAATAATGGAGGCATTTGCCCAAGTTTCCCATAGAAATAATCTTTCCTTTTCCCCCTTCACCTTTATTTCAATGACAAATGGTTAATGTCCTCATTTTCCAACATCTATAAAGATTTCTAGGGGCCTTTTCCTTTTTTTTTTTTTTTTCCCCCTCTCCTTTTCTTTCTTGCATTTTCAGCAGTATAAGTTCCCTTTCAATGTAAGTTGAAATGTATGATCTTTGGAAAAAAAGAAGCCAGTCCTGTTTTAGGATAGGGTGGTCTCTGAAATGCATGGTAAATCACTGCGCTGCAGAGGAGTATTTAGACTTACAGAACGCAGCCTGGAACACAGGACTGGGGGGAAATTCTGGCTCATCAGGATGTGTTCCCTACCATTGCAGACTACCACATCACATAATCCCTTTCATAAGTTTATCAAGCCTCATCTTTAAACTAATTAGGTCATTTGCTCTCCCTATCCTTGTTGGAAAGCAGTTCCAGAGCATCGCTCCTCTGATGGTTAGAAACCTTTTTCTAATTCCCAAATCAAATTTATTCATGGTCAATTTATATTTATTTGTCCTTGTGCAACATTGTCCTTTATTTTAAATGCTTCTTTTCTCCTTGATATTTACTGTGGGGATGTAGCTAGCAATCCCATCTTTGTGAAACTTTTTTCCATTTTGCCAGACAGAGAAAGCTCTTATTCCTTGCATAATACAGGAATTTGGTAATATCTCTCTGGCTCCAGGTTTTATATTCCACATTTGGAATACAGGTGTGGGGAATGGTACCATCTCTTCATGCTGAGCTTCCCAACAGCCTAGTTAATGGCAATGGTGACCTTTTCCCTGATTTTTGAACATCCTTCTTGACATGTTTTTTTTTTACTACTGGAAACAACATTAGAGCAACACACTGAGATTAAGACCACTGTCCTTTCCTTTTTGCACATGAAGAAAGGGATGTAATCATACCTTAAGCAAACAGTTTTGAACAGGGACACCCTTGGTTGTGCCTTTCAAAGTGTCACAACACATCCTCTCACACAAAGCCCACTAGATGACCACCAGCTTTCCAAGCAGTCTCCAAATTTGTGAAGACCTACATGAATCTTGAATGCTGACCAAAACCAGAACAAACGGCAGGTGTAAGCTGCTCTGTCTTTGCCCTTCCATTCACAATGCTTTACACAGTACAGAACCATGTATAAGGGGAAAGACGGGTGTCAGGTAGCTCTTCCTGGTGTGCAACGTGAGCTGCAAGTAAAGCCCTCACAAATGGAGTTCTTTTGGGGACATAAAGTTCCACGAGTTTGCAGGAATCATAGCCAAAGGGGCAGTGATATGGCTGCAGGGCATCCGCTCAAAAACTGTGAAAGTCTTAGACATGGAAATGCAGAGCCGATGAAAGACTTTGTGGATACCTGGCTGTACTCCGTGGAGGGCCAAGACAAAAGGTAGAGGAACACAGCCATTAGCTAGTCCAGCATGTCAGCAGGTTGTCACTCAGGAGGGTTTTTCAGCAGCTGGACAGACCTGACCATGAGACAGCAAATGTCATGTTAACACATCTCAATGTTAAACTACCTGAGCTGTCGATGCTAAATTTTATCTGTTTAGCTGTTAGGCTTGATAAGACAACTTCAAACTGCAGCATCCATCTACAAAACATGTCCTCATGTTCTTTGGGCATGGAATTCTTACAGCATGCATCCTGGTGAGAAGCAATTATGAAATCTTTTTGTAGAGAGAGGAGAGGGGGAAAAAAGGTATTGCACGATTATAGTCTGAATTGTGTGAAGAAGTGTCGTATTCATGTCAGAGGTTGGGAGAAAGATGTGGGCCTCTGAGAGACATCCAGCATGTTTCCTACTTAATAATAGATGGATAGGAAGTTTCTGGTTTTGCGTTTTTTGTCCCTTTCCCAAGGTAAGAATTCTTGCTGCCTTAGCTATAAAAATAATGTTCTGCATATCCTGATAAACCTAATCTGTTGCAATTAAATCACATAGTGATCATATCACACATTTCAATTCAGATGGAGAATTGCTTCAGTTTTACTGGAGAAAGTGGCTGCATTGGATTTATTCTGATGAGGATGGTGATCTCCTAGGATCTGTGCAAGAGTGGAACAAAGACAGTCCAGTGAGAGAAGCTAAAGTACAACAAATGGAAAAATAGTGTGCAATCATATAACTGACATCTTCTATAAAGCATACATATATTAACATAGTTTTGCTATAGAGGCAATTTAAATCTGCTGTTTCCTGGCTTCTAATTTCCATTTTAAAAAATTACCTCAAAATCTTGTATTTTCACTTTTGAAAATGTAAGGACCTTGCAGAGATTTTATAGTCCTTGTTCAAGGGAGGGTTGGGAAGGAGTAAAAGTAGCGACCTTGCAGAGATTTTATAGTCCTTGTTCAAGGGAGGGTTGGGAAGGAGTAAAAGTAGCGTATGTAAGGTTTCTTTATTTTTCTGGGGTTTGGAGAAATATTACTTAGCATTCCTGTGGGTATTGTCCCATTATCATGCGGAATACATTATCATGAGAAATTTGGTTTATCAGCAGAGGTAGATTAGAGAGAAATTCTGTGATAAATTAGATCCCTATTGAGCAATGTTGTTTTACAGGAACCAAAATATTTGAGAAATGCTTCAACTCAAAGCTTCTACCAGCTGCTGTACTTGGATCTTGAATATTTGTATGTATAAATAAATCTTACCAATTTGGGTTAGTAAGATACTGGGAGCCCTGTATGACACTTCTAAATCTATAACTTCTTGATTTTTCCTTTCAGACTGCTCCATAAAATCAGATTATAGGCAGTTCTGGAAGTAGACTTCTATAATGAATGTTTTTAAACATTCTTAATTGTTTAAACATTCTTAAATATCTGAAGCTCACTGGCCAGGGGTGTACTACTTTTCCTGGAAAACTTACTCACTATAAATTATAAGAAAACTCACAAAACAAGCTGTCAAACACCCTTAAATCTGTTTACAGGGGGAAAAAAAAAGAAACCCAACACAAATAGAAATACTAAAATAGCAAATGGCTGTGGAAACTGAGATCTGGTTTCATCAAGTGATTACTGAATATGCAGAGAGCACATTTGGACCAGAAGTCCTTGAGCCACAAGACTGAAATTTGAGAATACCCAAAGGAAGCATGATGCACATCTTCTGCTTATAAACTTTCCAGGGCCTCTGCATCTGGCCACCATTGGAGTGAGGATATTGAAAACGGTGGTCTTTCTCAGAACTAGTACCATCATCCTTATATAATGTTCTAGTCCACTACTTTTGAAGGCAACGTTAGTTGTTCTTTGGGCTTTTTAAACCCATTAAACTCTACTCTCTTACTTTCTGACATCAGCGGGGATTCTCCAGTGAGTTTTAGCCTCCCAGAGACGCACAGCAGCTGGCTCACTATTTTTAGCTTTCTTGATAGAAAAAAAATAGTAAAATGTAACCACGTCTTTGATATGTGTCTGCTTTCAGGCATCCACTATCCACTGATTCATTGACTGGTAACAGGAAAATTTTGGTAGGTCACTGTATTCATGAGGTAGCCTAAAAAGTTTCTTTCATCTGTCTTTTAATGTCTTGGTCAAAATGGCTTCCAACAGTCTCTTTTGAGGAGACTGCTCTACAGTCTGAATACTTCCCCACTGGGAACTATTTGCTGGTACTCTGTTAGTACAGATATGCCTTTCTGTTCATTTCTGACCTAGAACTTCTCAATGTATATTAAAATGTCAAGATGTCTTACTAAACTTTTATTTTAAAAAATATAGGAAAATTATAATAAGGGGCATGTGTGTGATTGATTCTTAGGGGTTTTCCTCTGAAATTAATATTTACAAAATAAAAAAAAAATTATACCACTCAGCAAAATTTAATGACTGGCTGGCTGCTCAGCTCCATCCAACCCCTTGAAAATTACTGGCATTTGCCCAGCTGACCATGGATGGAATGGTATTTTAATGCAAATTTTATCACAGTCAGTCGACATTTGGAAAGAAAGGCTGTGGAAACTGTTTCCTTAAAAAATTAGCTATTTCTTGGGTTAGACAATGTGTTAAACTTCTGGATAGAGTCATTAAAGTTAGAAATAGGGAGAAAGGGGGAAATGGAGGCCCTCTTGGATCAGTATTAGCTTTTGTTTATGGTTTCAAGTCACTTAAGTAATAAAAGTGCAATGAAGGACTGATTTGCTCTAATGGCTGGGAGAGACAGTTAGTAATGTTTACTTTTACCTTCTGTTGAGTCATAAACTTCCATCGTATAGCTTGAATTGTCCTAAATGGCATAAGAATTTGTAGTTGTGGTTCTCTTCCAGGGCTGCAAGAATATCTCTCTCCTTATGCCTTTTAGCAGATTAAGGAGACCAAAACCTTACAGAACAGTCAGATGGAACAATGACAAAGGTGTTGGAAAATTACTGAGTTAAAAGTTTGCACTAAGAAGCACCCTCTGCCCTTCCATATTGAATTAACTCTTCTGCCTTTTGCCTCCCTGTTTCTTTCTCATCTCTGCCTCCAACACACACAGACATAGACACCCCTCAATCATGCTTGAGAGATTATTCCACTATTGCCCTTGAATTTTTAGGATCTGGAAAGCCCCAGGTTATGTGGTCATGCACTACACTCATGCAAATAAATGCCAATAAAAATTAAATTAAATATATTCCAGACTAACAGGTTGTTCAGACACAAAATCCACTTTGAGGCTATGCAGGAGGAAAAAACACCAATATTCTGAACAGTTAGGAAGCATTCCTAAGACTCAGGCTAAGTGTTCTAATGTTGAATTTCCTATTGTTATCTCCAGATATTGTTCCCTGGTATCACCCTGAACAACTTTTGTCCAATCTTTGTGCTTATACCTTCAAGACTTGCAGCCCATTATCATCTATCCCCCTGAGTCATCATTTACCCGTCACACACATTTACTCAATCTTCCCTTGTAAGTCAGTCCTCCTAGTCCATTACGAATTTCTATTACTCATCTCTGAAATTCATCTTTTCTTTTCCATTTTTTTTCCTTCCATGTGTTTCTGAGCACTTTTAAGTGATTAGAGCTGACAGGAACATTTTAGATGTGGGTTTTCTATTGGCACCAAAGGAAGGAGGTGTCTGATCTGGAAGAGACATACACACTATTGTATGTGATATTGTCCACTGTGATCTGAAAATGTCTTTTGACATTACCACCTTTCAGCTTCATTTGTCCTGTTGAGCACTTGCCTCTGTGTCTATTCTTTACGTGTATTTCCAAAGTTGAACTATGCAAGGTTCTAGGCATGGCTAATCCTCCCACTCAGGTGACTGACCACACTATTAAGGGGCTCAGCACCCTCTAGGATCTGTTGCAACTTATCCTCCATTCCTCTTGATGCATGATATCTTCTTTGCTCTGTTGTTTAAATTTAATATCAGAACTTCTGCTTTGCTAGATAGTTCTTCTACAACTGACATTTATCATGCACGTTTCTCGTGCCAGTCCCCAGTGTTTTGTGGTCTACACTGTTCATCATCTACCATGAGTTCTGTTCCCAAAGCAAAAAAATTTCTACTATAAGCTGTTTCAAATGTTTGATTGAAACAATTTACTGTATACTCAGCATTCACTAATTTTTAAGTTGATCAACAAAAAATGTGATCAAATTATGACTCTGGTAGTTGATTACTACACATTTTTCCTTCTGTTCTCTTCGTGTCAGGAAATTCTACCTCCTTTGGTTCAGCCTGGCAAGAGCCCTTTTTAAACCCAATGCACTGAAGCTTGTAAATTGCACAGATCTTGTTTTAATTAAATTCACTGTTTCTTTTTCACTTCAAAGATTACATCCTTATACCTTTTACAAAAATCTGAAGTTTTAGGCTTAAATTCACACAGTTTGTTTTAAATTTGTTACCCAGGAACTTTGTCCCACAGTACTGGATGGGAAAATGCACCTGGATACAAGGGACAATAGTGTTTTTCCAGGTTTCCATTTTGAGATAATCTACCGGGAATGTCATGTATTTGTGGGTCTGCACAGGAACGTGCCATGTTCAAGAAAAACAGATTGATAGGTGTTCATTGCTGTAGGTAGAGTCTTGGGAGATTTTGGGTTCAAGTTTGACCTTTACTACAAACTGTTTGTGTGGCTTTGGACAGGTGGTTAAATCTTCATTCAGTATCTGTTTGCCTTGTTTAGGTTCCTAAGTTACTTATGCATGAGCCAGGCTCTTAAAGGAAGTTTGTACCATGCAAAGATGGCTCAGCTTAGAGCTTTTTGCCAGAGAGGCAGTGGAGGCCCTCACTCTTGGAACAAACCTCTCTTCCTTTGTGTTACAACGGATTGATAGGATCTTTGAGAAGCCCTTTCTGTCTTTCTCCTGCCATGCTCCCAGAGCACCTCACTTCACCTCCTTTTCTCATGCACACACACAGACTATGCCTCGTGGTTCTCAGCCCTAAGTAGATAGAGGTTTGTTGATTAAAAAGATTACTTCATCCCTACAATCTTGCAGAACTTGATCCTACTTCATACCATTCTGCTACCTATACTTCAAGAACAAGTCAAATTGAGAAAAAAGGATAAAGAGAAAGAAATAGGTGGTAAGAGGCAATACTTATGTGCTCCCAACATCTCTTAGAGGATAGAAGAAACTACTCAAAGTCAAAACATATGGAAAACAGCATCTGGTTATGGGAGCTTGGATGTTAATTGTTCTGACAGCTGAAATTTGTCTCCAGAAATCTCATGAAGCCAGCTGGTATTGTAGAGTTTTCTCTGGCTCATATTGTGACTCTTACAAGTTTCTGGAGACTTCTAGTCTCAGGGTGATCATCCTGTAGGAGCAGCTGCTGCTTAAAGATTTTCATTTCTATATCAGCTGGAATCAGGAAATACATTCTTTATGGGTATGGATTTGCTTTCGTAACATAAAAATTCTAAGGTGTCTTCAGATGCACTTTCCTGTATTCAAACTTAAAAAGACCTTGTGGAACTTATCAGCAAGGTTCTGATGTTGTCCAGTTTACCGTTCTCACCTATGTGGTGTGGAGAAAACCTTAGAAACTGTGAGCAATAAGGTTGATTTTGAGAGGTATTTTAAGATTCCATTTTGAATCTGAGTTTCCTGAATCAGAAAAATGTGAGCTGGCAAACTTGGTTAGGGCAGTAACTCTACAGAAATAATTATCATTGTTTCTGAATGGGCTGGGAGTTGTCTAATAATAGGTCTTTTCTGCCATCGTTTTAATGCATTTTTTTTTCAACCTTGAGCTGGAAAAGTCAGAAATCTATATTGACACTTGTGCCCTGTCTGAGAGAATAAAGAATATGAGGTTGTTTAGAGAGCATAAAAGTCTGTATTTAGAACAAGCTACTTACATGTTTCTGAGACAAAAGCATAAATAACTAATCATTTGATGCTATCAACAAGATGTTTGCTGCATGGCCCTGATATTTTTTAAGGGTGAAAATACCAAATTTTCTTATGCCAAAGTACAAACACATTTCCCTCATGTAGACTTGATGTTATTTTCCAAGAAATGTCTGTTCCTCACCCTTGTGTAAGATAATGAGTGAAAGAAAGAAAGAAAGAAAGAAAGAAAGAAAGAAAGAAAGAAAGAAAGAGAGAAAGAGAGAAAGAGAGAAAGAGAGAGAGAGAGAGAGAGAAAGAGAGAGAGAAAGAGAGAAAGAGAGAAAGAGAGAGAGAAAGAGAGAGAGAAAGAGAGAAAGAAAGAGAGAAAGAAAGAGAGAAAGAAAGAGAGAAAGAAAGAGAGAAAGAAAGAAAGAAAGAAAGAAAGAAAGAAAGAAAGAAAGAAAGAAAGAAAGAAAGAAAGAAAGAAAGAAAGAAAGAAAGAAAGAAAGAAAGAAAGAAAGAAAGAAAGAAAGAAAGAAAGAAAGAAAGAAAGAAAGAAAGAAAGAAAGAAAGAAAGAAAGAAAGAAAGAAAGAAAGAAAGAAAGAAAGAAAGAAAGAAAGAAAGAAAGAAAGAAAGAAAGAAAGAAAGAAAGAAAGAAAGAAAGAAAGAAAGAAAGAAAGAAAGAAAGAAAGAAAGAAAGAAAGAAAGAAAGAAAGAAAGAAAGAAAGAAAGAAAGAAAGAAAGAAAGAAAGAAAGAAAGAAAGAAAGAAAGAAAGAAAGAAAGAAAGAAAGAAAGAAAGAAAGAAAGAAAGAAAGAAAGAAAGAAAGAAAGAAAGAAAGAAAGAAAGAAAGAAAGAAAGAAAGAAAGAAAGAAAGAAAGAAAGAAAGAAAGAAAGAAAGAAAGAAAGAAAGAAAGAAAGAAAGAAAGAAAGAAAGAAAGAAAGAAAGAAAGAAAGAAAGAAAGAAAGAAAGAAAGAAAGAAAGAAAGAAAGAAAGAAAGAAAGAAAGAAAGAAAGAAAGAAAGAAAGAAAAGAAAGAAAAGAGAGAGAGAGAAAAAATCAAAACCACTCTATATAGATGCAGAAAAGAAAAGCTTGGACACAGCTGTAAATAGCAAAGCAGTATAATTAGTTTAGAGATGGTTTTGCTTTAGCTTTATTTTGCTAAGATTCAAGACATTCAAAGTGATTGTTGTTTAACAGTAGCATAACCTCTGGAGATTATCTGAACATTCGTAGTCTTGAAGAAGTCTCTCCAAAAGAAGTGAATCCAAAAATCAAAACACAATGAAGAAGAGGAAAAGTTTCTGAAAGAGCTAAACGTTTTAGAAAATCCACTGAGTAATTCATATGCTGCTAACAATGGAAAGAACTGAAAAGGCAGGACCCAGAACAGCAGGTACATAGTCTAATTAATGCATGTACTCAAAGGAGGTTTAACCCATAACATTCTGAATTTAAGTGTTATTTTTTCAAGAGAAGGATTATATTCTCCTGACTTTCATTAATGAATAACAATACACAACCCCTTCCCTCAACTTTTATATATTTTTCTTTATCACCTCACTACAAACAACAAATCTTGACGATTTCAAGCTATTGTTTGTTTCCTGAGGCTGCAATGTGAAATGGGTAACATACTGATATTGGATTTTCTTTGAAGTAATAGGTAGAAGTGAGTCAAGATTAGAAATGATCAGGATTTTAACTCAAACTTGATGCAACCTTATGAAGTAGAAGCTGGAATCTACTTATTCTCATTCTCACATGAGTGATCTCCAGAGTTTATTCATGACTTTCTCATCAATGACAGAGTTCTGAAACACTGGGAACACTGTTGCTTGGTCCAGAAAACCACTTGACTATTATGTTCACTTTAATATCTGTCTTTATTTTAAATCAAAAGCATGCCCTAATTGTTTGATTAATAGGGCCTGGAGGCATACACCTCTCCTTACAATATGGAGTCCACAGGTATTAAGCCACAAATGAGAAATTGAAGTGAGGCTGGTTTAAAAGTAAGTTTTCTACTGCAACTGAAAGCATTAAATATTTCCAGGCGTTATTAGGCACACCAGCACTCTCTGTGGTAGGCAACTATTTTAACCAGTAATCTACGTTCTGATTTCTTTAATCGGAATCTATTCATTGGCCATTTCTTGTATGAATGGAAATTAGACACCTGTACTAGGAGGAAAATTTTCTGGATAGTCAGAATTGCACAAACTTGAGCAGTGAGTCTTCCATTGACTTGGCTGGGATGATCAAAATTATCTCAAAAGTTTCAGAATGAAACTCAAAGCTGAAACACTGGCAGTTATGAGAGAACGGGACTTGGTACATGGTATGTCAAATCAGTGGTTCATTCTGCACCTTATTTTGAGTGTATCATTCAGTGAAAGATCATTCAAAGCAATTTTGCAAGGAACTTTCAAGACCCCAGGAAAAAAAAAGAAATAAATCCATGCGTGAAACAGAGCCAGAAACTGTTCCCTCATCCTGGGGAAGAAAGTTTGACAGATCAAAGCCTTCCAATTTTGCAGTGGTATGGAGGCAAGGTATTAGTGGTGTTACTGAAAAAATAAACATGAAGCCCTGGGGGTCTGCCGGTGACAATGTACTTTCCTGTGCCAAAGCTCTGCACTTGAGACCTTGTTTACCTGATCCAGATTAGAGGCCAGATTACTGGCTATCCTTGAGTAAATTACTCTTACTGTAGGATCTTATCAGAGATGGTATCACAGGGCTGAGAAACTTGGTGAACTATTTCATTAAAAATTCCTGTGAGAAATTCTGACTTTTAAAAACTGATTTCTTCATTAAAAACCACTTGTTATCAAAAATCAGGACAAAACCATTGTCTATGTTGTTGAAACACACATACCAACAGATGCTCAAGTCTCTGCTGTCTGCCTGGGCACTGCTAAATATAATTAAACTATGCTTACACTGAGAACTATCTCTGATTTGGACTGTGCATATAAATATCCCATTTTGAACTATCGTAAATGCATTTTAAGTGAGCTAGTATTCTGTAAATACCGTTAACTTCTTCATTTGCAGATTTGGCCTCTTAATTTGTATTTTAGTATTGGTTCATGGGTGTATGTGAGTGGGTCTTTTGTATGCTTTTAACACAGAGAACCCTATCAAGTTATCTATAGCAGGAATATTACAGCATCATAATAGTTAATGGAAAACAGCACAAGAGAAAAAAGAAAATTAACATTCCACACAGCAGGGCATTTCGGATGTTAATCTGCCTTGCAATATAATTGACAGGGAAGCTGATATCTGGGAAGATTTTTATTCCTATCTTTTTCTCTAAACAGTTAGTGTTCAGTTGTTGTGCAGCAGGGGAGATGGAGAAAAAGAAAGTTCTAGCAAAGTGAATGTTCTTTACCAGGAAAGATGTTAACTTTTGTCAGAAGGTAGTTAATCACTGAGAGAGAAACAGATGAATAAATTGGATAAAACATTTCCAGTTCCAAAAGTCTTTATTGATTGTGTCTCCCTCAAGAAAATTCAGCTCAATCTCTGAAACTCTCAAGTGATTAAATCTTGGGCAGTCCACTGTAGACAGAGCAAATGAGAATTGTTTCAAAACCAGACATGTAGAGCTAGGATAGTTAAAGTGAAAAAATATTTCTTTTTCACTTTGAAATCCTACCTGGGAGGCATAACCTGAGATGTTAATTTTAAGAACAGAGTTTTAAGTATCATGATCTTCCTCTATATAACAGATCTCTGAATTTTGAAGCAATGAACTCCTTTATTTTCAGAGAAGGAGCTCTCTTAAAACACAAGCCCAGAGTCTGGAAAACAGGGCACAGATCTCTGGTCCATCGCAGATAACTTGTATATCTTGGTCTAATTTTTTTCAAAGGTAATTAGGGCACAGAGAACTTGAGACATCACTAGATGAGATGCTCAGACCTGTGACCAGTTGAGAGTTTCTGGGGTTTTTTTTCTTCCAGCAATGTGAACTTTTTGCAATGTGAATAATTTGAACTTTTCTCCAACCAGCTCCTCTAGAAGACTGTAGCTCTTCTTTAGTAAGAGCATGACCACTAGCCTGTGACCCAAGGTATGCAGAATTACTAGTATCCTCCATTTTCAGTATACAGACATGAAGGTCTTGGAGAGTTGTGCTTGGATTGCAGCTTGCTTTCTGAAAGACCACAGCAGTCTGCTGGAGTAAAGCCCTTGGTTTCTCTGCTTTGGGGTTTAAGGGTGTGAGGTACACGAAAGATGGTAGGGAAAAATGTAGGTACTATGACCTCATCTGTGCTTTTTCTTCTGTTACAGAAGACACTCTTGTTCACTAGTTCATGTGCTGTGTGGAATTCTAACACAACACAGAAAGACCAGTTAAGGAAATCCTCACTGTTAACTAATATATTTGTAACTGAAAGCAAGAGGGTATCTGACTCAAAGAAGAAAAATCAACAAAAAACCTGACAGCCTTGTGGAAATTTTATCCTTTTTTGGGCAATGATTCTGATTTTAGTTACACTCACAAGTACTGGAAGGACTGTAGTTTCAGAAGTTATCACCTCTCAGCCAAGCTGTGATAACTGGTTGAGTGCATACACTATAGTCACAAAAGTCTGTGAATTAAAAATTGGCTCGGATCACTCAAGCCAGCTTTCAGAATACCTGGGATAATCCTAACTGTTCTGGATTATTTTGGCTGAGGTGAGCATCTGAGCCAAGAATTCTTCCAAGAGGGGCAATGGATTAGGGTTCAAATCATCAATTATTTTCACCACTTTGTTCCAACTCCCCTGCCACAGACAAGTCCACCTTCTGCTAGACCAAGGCACTAAGCCTCGTCCCACCAGGCCATGAACATTTCCAGGGATGAGGCATGCACATCTTTGGGCAACCATGAGGCATCTTCTTTGGGCAACCTGTTACAGTGCCTCATTACTTTCACAGTAAAAGAATTCTTCTAATGTCTGATCCAAATCTACCCTCTTCAAGTTTTAAGTCATCTTTCCCATTGTTCTATCATTTCATGGCCTTGTAAAAAGGCCCTCTCCAGCTCTCTTGCAGCTCCTTAAGTTAGATGTCACCAGAGCTTTCTTTTCGCCAAACTGAACAAACTCAACTCTCTCAACTTTTCTTTACAAGAGAGCTGCCCCAGGCCCTCCGATCATTTTTGTGGTCTCCTCTGGACACTCTCCAACAGTTCCACATTTTTCCTAAGTTTGTGACTCCAGAAATGAAAGCAGTACTGCAAGTGGGCTCTCACAAAGGTGGGCTAGAGGGAAAAATCATCTCCCTCAATCTGATGGACACGATTATTTTACTGCAGCCCAGGACATGGTTGACTTTCTGGGCTGTCAATGTGCACTGCTGACATCAACCACAATTTCCAAGTTCTTCTTGTCAGGGCTTCTCTCAATGTATTCTCTTCCCAGCCTGTATTTGTGCTTGGGTTTGTCTCAAAATGGATAAAGGACTTTGCACTTGGTCTTGTTGAAATTCACAAGATTTGCATGGGACCACCTCTCGAGCTTGTCAAGATCCCTCTGGATGGCATCCCTTCCCTCCAGAGTGTCAACTACTCCACAAACCAAGTTTCTGTTTCAAGGTAAACCTGTTGAAAGTGCTCTGAAACCTAGTGTCCATGTTGCCAGCAAGGTTGTATAACAGCACTAGTCCAAATACCAAATCCTGAGAAACAGGAGCACCACTTGATATTGTTCTCCACTTGGACATCAAGCCATTGGCATCAACCCTTTGAGTGTGGTATCCAGCCAAATCCACTGGCCCACTCCTGAAATCAATTTTTCTCCATTTTAGAGATAAGGATGTTTTGTGAGACAGTGTCAAATGCTTTGCACAAATCCGAGCAGATGCTGTCAGTTGCTTTCCTCTTTCTCACCACTCCTACAATCCTGTTGTAGAAGGCTCACAAATTTGCCAGGCATGACTTGTCATTTGTGAAGCCGTGTTGACTGTCACTAAGCACAATCCTTATTTTCCATGTAGCATGTTGTCCAGGAGTGTCTGCTCCATGATCTTATCCAAAGTGGCCTGTAGTTCCCTGGGTCTTTGTAGTTTCTCTTTTAAAAATAGCGATTTTTTTTTTTTTCCTCTTTTCCAATCAGTGTGTACTTTGCTGGTCTCCCAAATGTGATGGACAGTGGCTTAACCACTTCACCTGCCTGTTCTCTCTGGACCCATGGATTCACCTCATCAGGTTCCAAGGACTTGCGCATTTTGAGGTTCCTTAGATGGTCTCAAACCTGATCTTCTGCTAAACAGGGTTGTTGTCCTTTCTCCCAGGTCCTGCCTTTGCCTTCTTCAACTCAGGCTGTATGATTGGCTCTCAGTTTTCAGAACTACTCTGTTAAGCTCACAGTGTATCTCCTGACAGTTTTGCCCCCTAGGTTTGTGCAAAATGTTCTGGAGACTTATTAGGAAGTTGAAGTTGCCATAACCACAATCATTATCCATCTGTATCTCATACAATTATTATTTACACTATTGAATTCTCTGGAGATAAAATTAAAGTAGAGCTTTTGTAATTTCTTTTCCACCTCAAGCTTTTGTTTTTGTTTCCCACCATCTCTTTAACAGTCCTGTTTCCCAGGAGACAACTTGATATGTCCTCATGCTTCCAAGACACTGTAGTTCAACAGGTTCAGAGTTAATTGTCAGGGGGGAGTTTCCAGATGTTTATATGCTTGCTCAAAAAGCTGTCCACTGGTAGCAAATGAACAGCTGGAAAGACACAATCCAAACACAGCATTTTTTAGCTGATTGACATATGGCTGGAAGGCATGGCATATTTGAGAAAAATACAATTGAAATTAGGAACAGTTTGGACTGAGCCCTTCATTGTCAATAATTATTCAATTAGAATTTTTGAATTCTGATATAGCTCATAAGCACTGTACTGACTGAGCCATTACCACCCATAGAAGTGGGGGATAGAAATAATGCATTGCTTTCACACTATCTTTACTTAAGAGATATGTTGAGAAATGTTCATTATACTGCTGAACATGGGTAATTCAAAGGGAATGGATGGTGAAAATGTTTTGTAATGGAATAAGAAGCCTTCCACCCAGAAGTCATGTTCACACCCAGACCAAACAACTGATGGCACGTGAGCAGTTAAGTTGAGCTACTTAGGAGTTTACTATGATAAACCCTTTTTTCCCAGTGAAAAAAGTGGTTCTGTACACAATCATGAGGTTCAGCAGGGAAAATTGATTGTTCTGAAATTGTGTTCCATCTGGGAAATCAAAATTAAAAGAAGGAAAAAAAAATATACAAAAACAAAGCACAATTTTCCCTCATTTTCTTTTCTCTGCAAAGAAAACCCCAACATAGCTGTTTCATATGAAATTATTTCAAGACCCAGTTCTTTAGGGTGCTGTATTCCATAGTGTTAACCTAAGTGACTAGTGTTGTGTTTTCTAAGCAACACCCTCCAGGAAGGAAAAGTCCTTTGGAGGGGTCATATGGAGGCACATTGAAAGCGGCAGCCTAGGAAGAGTAACAACTGAAAGAGGTTTTACTGTTGTCATTCCATTAAACATCACAGTACAAAGTAGTGATCAATTCTGATATTTCAAAGAGGTGGTCAGGGTGGTGCAAGAAAATATTGCCTTTCATCCTAGTGCACAAGGAGATGAAATACAGAAATTCTTGCTGGATGGAATAATTGATATGTATTGTTTTATAAAAGGCCGTGTGTTTTTGAAAAGTACTGTTTTAGCTGATGGCTAATGTTGCATATGTGCCTTAGAGAGCAATCTTGTGGTAAGGAAACGGAAGACAAAAAATCTCCAAGAACTGTCCTTTTCAAGTACAGGTTTGAGGCCTGCTATGAACATTAATCGCTATTTCATTTGGCCACTGCTGGGATGGAACTTCTTACTGTGTCTAAGCAACCAAGTCTTACTTAAAATAAGCAAGATATTATTTTTCATAAAGATATTACTTTTTTACCCAACAGATGTGGGACAGATTGTAATTCTGTAATTGTGTGTATGATGCATGAATGAAAAGAGAAGAAGAAATACTTCCATAGAGCATACATTTTTGTCTCTGGAAAACAGGAGGGGTTCTTTGATCATATCAGAGAGTAGACTTCTTTTCAATTTCAAAGTCTTTTAGTCCATAACATGTCCATAACACGTGTTTATTATATCAGTGATAATTGGATGCATTCTGAGTAGTTTTGGGGAGTTTGGTACTTCTACCACTTTTGACAACAGGTTTGGAGAGAACTTAATGGAGCTTTCTCCCTGGTGAGAACTTGCCTCCATACAGACAGAGTGTGGATCTTGGGCAGAAAATTTCCACTTTCAGAGAAGAGTTGTCTTGTGCTTACTTGGCCTGAATTACAGTCATGGTACTGTAGGAGCTGCAGGACATTATTCCCCTGAACTGTCATCATGGCAATCACAATGAGGAGAAAAATATAGCTATCATTATGAGAGCTTTACACTGCATAGTTTATCTCTATAACAGTGTGCTATGATGTGCCTAATTAGACTGTATCAGCTGCTCCATGTCTGCTGCTAAAGGGAGACTTTCTTATTGTGTCTAGTAAACAGAGAGCTCTCAGCCTGTGATTTAGCACTGAAATAAATTTAAGCGTGGTTTTCCATTTGATTATCAGGCTATGGGTGACGTTTAAGGACCCTTTTCAATCTATTTCTTCTGCTAGCTGTAAACTCTCTACCATGATTTCTTCCTGTTCTTTGGTGGATACAGACTAATTGAAAGCTCATCCACTTAAAGTTAGTGGGGAACAAATCAAAATAATTCCAAGCACGCAAACTTTCGATGATGTTCAGACTCTTTCTTTGACTGTCACTTTCTGCATCTGAATCTCAATAATTGAGACATAACAAATGTGATTGGCTTGAATAAACAGAAAGTAACAAGACTTCCAGAAAGTAATACAGGATAATAAATAGTGAAAAAAATGTTCTTTTTCTTCTTTTTCATGCCATATCATAGCTTCATTGTAAGAGAAGTAGGGTGACTTCCACAGGACAGTTTTTCAGAAAAAAAAAAAAAAAAAGTAAATTTATAAGCAAAAAAAACTAATTTTCTTGTATGTACTAATCTGTTAAAACCATGTAAAAGTGTGTATTTCTTTAGTAATATTATGTAAGGAAACAACTTGGAAAAAACCGTGAGCATTTCAGAAAATGCTCACAGTGACAATCAAAGCTGAAAAGAAGTTTACAGTCCACTATTTACTCACCTGTTACGTACTTTATATATTCTTGGAGAGAGGTTGGGGGGATCAAGATGAGGTTATGGGACTTGTTTGTTACTTTGGTAGTCTCTCTGCACTTGTGCTGCTCTTGAAAGACATTCTCAGTTTGAGGGACATGCTGCCTGAACTTTGAAAGATATGATACCTCCATTTCAGGAGCTGGAGACATTCTGTAGTCATTTCAGAGAAAATGTCTTCTGCATAACAAGCCTTTTTTTTTT
>VYXD01001227.1:60494-81804 GCA_013397195.1 Hylia prasina | reverse complement strand
TTTTTTTCCCCAGAAACTGGCAGGTTTTCAGTATACTGCAGTAAGAAGAAATAATTTGATCACATCAGACACACAACTGGAGTAAGATATTGCAACATCAACCAGTTTTACCAGAAGGGAAACATAGAGGTGGGGAACAAAGGCACAGTAGGGTTCTACTTTGACAGGTCTTTAGGCTTTGTGGTTGATAAATTAATCTTAGGAGGAAACAGAGACGTAACCCATTGATGTATCTCTGAAGTTCAAGTGATCTGTGGGTCACGGATGTTTTGAAGTAATTGTTTGGGCTTTGACATGATTGCGTTTATGACTGGAAGCCACTGAGTCCTTGGAGCAGTCAGTGCAGGGCGGAATGGGGTTTTGGTGCAGGTCAGGCTAAACAATAGACATTTGCTTCTGCATTGGGAAGTTCCAAGTCCTTGTATGCACTTTTCTTAAAGTACTTGGTACTAAAGAAAGGCTTAAGACCTTTCAGCATATGGCAGCAGGGGGCTTGTCCCCATTGCTCCTGCTGGAGCAGGAGTGGGATCTCATGCCCCATCATGTGGAACCACTGAGATCCCTAATCCTGTGCAGCCTTCTGTAACTGACACTTAAGCATGTGTTGAAGGAAAAATAAGCACTCACAGGTACACTGTTGCTCACTTTCCACCGGGGTTCAGAGGAAGCTATGATAGCTTCATTTCTTGACTCTCACTATGGACACACTACGGAGAGAATTTTATGATTGATTTACTGGGAATGGGATGATGACAGTAAAGTGGTTTGTCCTATGTCTCAATTTCAGAAGGATCTTCTCTGAAACAGTGCTGTTACTGAGGTTTTTCTTTTTCTTTGCAGGCTGTGCCTTCCTAACGTACTGCGAAAGGGAGTCTGCTCTAAAGGCCCAGAGCGCACTGCATGAACAGAAGACACTGCCGGGGGTGAGTCCAGACTGATAACTTTTTCTTTTTCTTTTAAATCTAAATTGGGTTACATATGGTGTGCTTGTCTCAGATTTGGAAGCATAAAGTCTCAGTTTGTTTGGATGATTCACTATTTGCATTGTGCTAATAAAATCAACATGTCACCAACCCACCCAAATGGTTTCCATGCACTAAAAGCTTGTTGTCCTTATTGGGAGTCAGGAAAACAGTAATCAGCTGGTTATGGACTGGATCCTACCAGTCTTACTCAGCTGAGGAACTGCTTTTGGATTCTGACCAATGGAATGTTAGAAGTCCTCGCCAGGTGCTTCCTTTCGCTACTTTTCTTCTCTGAAGCAAGGTTTGGCAGCAAGAAATCAAGAAACAGATCACATTATTGAGTTATCAGAGAATGAAAACATATTCCTGATGACAAAGTAGTTTGACTCAGTTACTTTAGTATTCAAGCAGCTGTAGCAGATTGGAAAGGCGGTGAGACAAGGAGAAAAGAAAGACGCGCATGAGATAATGAGGAAAATTATTCGCATGAGCAAGATCTAAAGTTCAGACAACACAAGCAGAACTAAAAATAGAATCAGCATTATGTGGGGAAGACCTGCCCTGCTGGGATGGGTTTCTAGTTAAGTGGTTACCGAGGGGAGAAAGAGAGACTGTTTAGATTCAGCCAGAGTAACATGGATTGGGAACAGCCAAGTGCTCCTGCAGCTGGAATGGGGCTGGTTTCACAATGACCAGGAGCCAGTGATCATGTAACTAAGAGCAGGCTTCTGAGGGTTCCAGGTTGCATCTAAACTGAGAGGAAATCTATCCAAAAGTCTGTCTTTATTAGCCGGTGTTGAATGATTGATTCCTGTGTAGCTACAACCTACCTTCCCACCAGAACTAAGACACACCCCTTGCTCTGCGTTCTGAGGAAAGTGTTGGTTCTGCTCTGCTTGTTTCCATCATCCTGGGTCTATTTACCTATCTCTAAGCCACCTTACCAGTATGGAGATGCCCACGCACTTGCTCATCTACATCTATCTTTGCTTAAAAGGCCATACCTTATGCAAATATATACATACTTCATTGCCTAAAAATATTTCTGTCAGCTGACAACTCCCTCTGATTATTTTTTTTCTAGAAACTCCTTAGCAGCAGATTAAAAGTAACTTCAGTCTTGTGGGGGGGGTTTAAGTTTTTCTTCCTCCTCTCCTAATGTTTTCTTTTTGCTTCTCTCTTTCCTGAATGATAAAACTGGATGCATGGGGTAAAATAAATAAATAAATAAATAAATAAACAAACAAATAAATAAATAAATAAATAAANTTATCAGAACTAGAGATGTGATGAATAGGGTATTTTGTGTTTAAAAATGACTATTTGAAATTACAGATTTTTCACTGAGACTGTTTGCTCTTCTCATTAGGAGCTAGATCATTCACTTGCACATGGAACACTATCATCTCTGTGAGTTTAAAATCTCATCCTGAAATTGTATGATGATAATATCTTCAAGAGCACTGTAGGTCAGTGAGATTGAGGACTCAGGTGTTGGAAAGCGAGGGCAAATGATGATTTATGATTTTATTTTTTTTCCTAAGTTCTTTATATGTTCACAGTTCTGAATCTTAATCTTTGTGTTAGAGACTTCAAATCAGAAAACTTTTAAAGTCAAAACTCTTTTCTCAGACTGTGGTAAAATTCAACCAGCTTTTGCTTAAGGATCAAGACTTCCTTCAAACGCTGCACCAAATGATTCTAGAGTACAGGGAAACAACTTCTTCCTTGATTTGTGTAATTTCTGTTACATATACTCCATACTGGCCACACTGCCTGTAGAAGGGGTTTTTTTGTTAGTTTTCTTGTACACTTTCAGGAAACACATCTCACTGAACTGCGAACAGTGAATCCTCTATCTAAAAGAGCAACCAGGTTTTTCAGAGTTCTGAGCACTGATTTTCCCATCTCTTTCATTTCCAGTTCTATTTGTCTCAGAATAAAGGTTTACTTTCCACCAGCAAACCCTCTTATGCAGCTTTCTGCCAAGTTTCTGAACTCATCCTCTGAATGATGTCACTGTAGTTTATTTAAGGAAACCAGTCTTGTCTCTTGATAAAGTATCATGCCCGGATACTGTTTTATGGTTCCTATCCGAGTAGCAGAGAATTATTTATGACTTACCTGACTGTTCTTGATAACATGCACCAAAAATATCAACCATAGTTCATCACCATAAAATAAGAGGCACTTTTAAGGTCAGGGGTCTAAGTCCTTATTCACATAAGTTCACAAATGAGACATATATAACATCTTCTCTTGACACTCCCCCGTCTGTGACACAAACAGCACAACTGAGGAGGCATCAAAACAATTAACAGGAAAGGTATAGGAAAAAATAAATAGTACTAGATTAAGCCATTCTTTCCCATTCCCCAGTAAACTGTACACTTTCTTGCTCTTGCAATATTGCTGTTTGTATTCTTTGTATTATGAAACACAGAACTGAGTAATTTTTAATAATATGCACATGAATGGTAATGAATGGAAATGGTGAAGCATAAGGAGGTTTTGTCCAGACTCAGATGCCTTGCCTCTCAGCTATGTATCACTTTGTTTTTAGTGGAGTGGCTACATGCACATATTTTACAGTAATTACTTTCTGGTTGTGCTTTGTAAGATGACAGAAATATGTTTCACATATTTCTATGTTATATGTAGGATATAAACTGATCTTGTGGAATAATCAAAAGACTTCCAAGCAGGTATGTGTTGATTAATAAAGTCTTTATGGCACTTTGGTTTTGGATGGGAAGGAATCATGGTAGATATTTTGAAGCAACTAGAATGGAATGTAAAACATAAAACTATCAGATGCCTCTTCTTCATCTGAATGAGTAAATTAGGTTCTTTTGGAGAGTTTGGAATTGTTTTGCCTACAACAGAAGGTTAATGTAACACAGTGTGTATGTACATGTAAAGAACACTTTGTGATTGTTGGACAATTCACATTCTAGTGTTTACTTGAGATTGTTTATTTTACATATAATAGAGTGGCTGGATGATGAAGTATATCAGTTCTTTAATAATTTATAGAAATGCTTTGATGTTGCAGTAATTACATTAAAGGTCACATATCAAAGGTAATTTGGTTGAGCAGCTGTGATGGCTTCTCAGAAGCAATCAATATTGCTGTCCATGGCACTGATTTCACCAAGGGGACTGCCAGATTAAAGGAGGCTTATTACCAGACAGACAGACACAGGGGAAATCAAGAACAGATTGGAGAGATGCACTATTCTTTTTCCTCACCTATAATTAACACTGTTCACCATAATCTGTGCTAATCCTCCATAGTGGGAAACCACCTTTTATAAAAAAACCCCCTCACATTATAAAAAGTGAATTAAGGAGAGGGAGAGTAATTTGGGGAGCAGGAGAGAGAAATTAGAGAAAGTAAAAGTTGATTCACCCCTGGGATTTCTGATGCTGATATATCCCACAATGATAAAAAGCAATATCAAAACCACAGGCCATGGTCCCGAGGAAAGCAAGGTGGCAGGGGGGGGAAGTGATCTAGACAATGACAGTGCAACGTATGGGAGAATTATCTGCCTGCAGATTTTGTATAATATTATCTATTTGCCCCACAAAGCTCCACAGGAAATGAAATCAGGGAAATAAAATTATGTTTTAAGTGTAGTCATTTTGATTACAAATTATAGTGAAGCGAACTTTTTCTCCCCTTTTTTCTTTCTCAAGTGAATGGCAGAGGATAATGCTGAGAAATGTAATTACGCTATCAAGATCTACTTTTATTTATAGCACAAATAAACTGAGCTCTTGTATGATAAGCACAGCAGCATTTTTTTTCCCCTAGTTCTTTCTGGCTCTCTCAGGCAACAGGAGAGAACAGTCCATGTATACTTGGTTGGAGGCACTATATCTTTGCATAATGTTAAAACCTTCCTGTATGACTTGCAAAGAGTAACTACGAAATTAAGTATGTAGGAAACTGTTAACCTCAGCAATCTGCAGGGCTTGTTCAGTCTGGGAAATAGGCTGGGCTTTCTTACTGTATCTCTTCCTCTTGAAAGAGACAGCGGTACTACTGGTATGCTAAATTTCTCAGTGTGTAACATAATTAGTTTTCTCCCTACCTGTTCTGATATTCTTTGTCTCTTCTTGCCATCTAGAAAAAATGTATTCTGTTTTATTCATCATATGCAAAAATATGCATCTTTAACGTTAGTAGACAGGTGAGCTCATAAAACTCATATTAAACCAATTTTTTAATGAAACAAAAAAAACCATATCATTACAGTTGCCCACAGTTTGGGGTTTTTTCTTGTCTTTTTTTTTTTGTTTGTTTGTTTATTTTGTTAGATTTGTTTGTTTGTTTTAATAAAAAAGGTTTTTCCAGTATTATTGGTCTTACCTAACTCGAATTTTTATGTATATGTGGGGAGAGACACCTGAGCATAGGGCAGAGGAGGGACAGTACCTTGCAAGGTCTGGACTCTCTTAAATCCATGTAATAAGGCTTAAATGAGACATAAATTTCATATGGGCTTCAGAAGTCCTGCACATATAGCATGGATTTCACTGTTTGAGCAGACCTCAAAATTCTAATGTCTTATTGTCTTTTTTTTTTTTTAATATTTCAAAGCTTTTTCCAAAAGCCTATTAGAAAACCATTAAATCACATATCACCCTGCATGCTGTGTTGTGCCAAAAATGACATTATATTACCACAATTTCCCATTTCAAAAGTTTTTCTCTACTGATGTAAATTGCAATTTGGTCAGCAGTGGTAGGCTGGATGGGTTCCATTGATTAAAGTAGCCTGCTGAACACACAGCCTGCTCACCATGCCCTTTAGATTTTGAAAGAAAACAGATTTAATTGTTCTCTTGGGAGAAACATGTCTGTTTTCTGAAGTTAAAAATGAAGATGAAAAGGAATAAAACCAGATTTGAGGTAAGAGACTTGAAAAAAACAAAAAGAAGAAAAACAAAAAAAACCCCACCCACAAAACAGTTCTTCAGAAATTCTCCAGAAATTCTCCTTTAAGATCTTTGGATGTCAATGGCATGCTTAAAGCAATTTTTTTTTTTTTTTTACACCTTGTTTCCTCCTTCTGAGTGACCAGCCAGTAAAAGTACTTTTGGATCTTGCTTTGGATAAAGCAGGGCAGAGGAGAGGAAGCTATATGCACTTTCTATTTGCTAAAAACCCCTGTAGTTTGACAGTGCTGTTCTGTTCACCAGATGAGATGAAACACCTGTGTCCTATCTGCTTGGTAAACATTAAAGTTCCAATTCACTAGTTAAAGATTGGCTTCTGTATCCCTATCAGGCAGCCTCTAGAATACAAAGTAAACTCTCTCTCTGCTACCCAGTCCAAAGAGCTTTGCAGAGAAAGAACACAGTGCCAGCATCCTGACCGAACCAGTGTGTTGGACGCACACTGTTATCTCAGCTGAGACTGGTGAACTCATCACCTTTGTGGTGACTAACCACACTCAACCTGAGATACAAAATGGGAAAAAGGTTTCCCAGTCTTGCCTGAGATTTGGTGGCAATTGAAAAATGATGTGCAAAAAAGTAAATTATAAAGGTAGCATTGTCTTGTCTTTTTAATTTGACGCCTTTTGGATCTCAGAGGATGATTTCCAAGTTATTCAACAAAATCTTTGCTGGACCTTCATTTGCTTTATGTGTTATTCAATGACAACTTTTCTCTCTGACATGTCTGCCATAGAAGGATCAATCTAATTTTATGTACAACTGTAAAGATGAATGATAAGTAGAAAGGATTCAGGCAAGTACAAGCTGAATAAATTATAAAGGGCAAATGATGACAGCACTGGGCGTCCCAAGAGACAGTGATATGATAACAGCAACTAAAGACGAATTTATGATGGATGTAGTTAGCATGTACTGAGGCTGTTAATTCTTCAGGGTAGTTTTACAACTTCTTGTGATTGGAGCAATCAAAGTATTTCATTTTAAAGAGATGCTGTATATTTTCACTTGTCTGTTCTGCATATTTGTATGTATGTCCTCATTTACATGCAGAGCAGTAAACTCCCATAGGCTAGTCAAGCTTACCTTCCATCAAAGGACCCTTATTCTCCAAACCATAATGCCACTGTTTATGCATAAATAAATAGATTTTGTGTAACGATTTGAGGGCAAAGCTGGGTATCAGGGGAAAAAAGTTTCCATTTTCACAGAACAAAGCAATCAAATTATTTTACACCCTGCAAGTAGCTAAGCACCTCCAGCTACCTTCAAAGCCAAGCCTAGGGACTGAGTTAGCTCACAGATCCCTGATGAAAAATTATATATAAAAAGCTTCAGGTAGGTCAAATTTTGAGCTTAAGCTGCTTTAAGATCAGCTGATGCAGCATCACAAAGATCAAATCTGATCTCAGAGCAGTTCTTGATTGCATTTCATTCACACTCTTATTTACAACTCTTGTTCCTTATTATTAAGGATATTTGCATGAAAATGATCTTTTTTCCTTCCTCTGAAGGGTTGTCTCTTGTCTGTGAGTAATGCTTACTCTGGCCTACACTTGTGAATACCATGGGCAGGATTCTGACTTCATTTACAAAGTGTAAATCAGCAATGATCTGATTGCGGTCAAGGGATTTATATGGCGTAGGAAAGAGCAGACTCAGCTATATTTGTCACTGCTGAAATGATGTCATCGTGAAAAGTACCATAGCTCTAAATGGGGAAACATATTTTTACCAAGAATCTTTGCATGCAAATACATGATCGCACAAAACACTGAGCATCCCTGACACCTGCTGGACCCTTCAACAGCTCCCACAGCCCTTTTGGTAGACAGAGGTACCAGCCCCAAACTGTAAGAATTAAAGATGGTTGGTGTCTTGGTGTTTCAGCAGGGTTAATTTTTAGATATTAATGAACCCTGAGTATCTGGATTGCCAGTTGCTAACCCTGCTGCTTCGGCACTGATGGCATACACTCAGAAATAACTTGACAGCAGTAAACCTTCATTCCTCATCCCACATTCCCAGTCAGAGAGACAGAGGAAGAGAACAGGCACCCTTTACCTTTTCATTTTTTCCGTCATATGGGTGATAGCCTGTGACATTACCTAGCCCAGGAGTCATTGTTCATAGGCTAACCTTTCCATAACACCCACTTCCCATATTTGTACTACAATGTCTGTGCTGGTTGTGATCTCCAAGGCTACTGTAAGTTTCTAGTAAAGCACTTAATAGAAGATTCTGTATAATTATGTGATTTGGATTTCTCCCTGGGGTGACATGCCCACCTATATTATAGCTTTACCATCTGTACTACTCATAGCCTATCCTGGTGTGAGCTGTCTGCCTGATGTTTTTCACGCAGGTACACATCCCTNGTAACTGCATTCCATGACTGTAATTCCTGGTGGCCAGCTCTAGAGTAAGGACTTGAATCTTGCCTGAAGTATTATTTCTGGTAGCGCTACTTATGCTATGTAAGTTAAGAACATCTATGCTTGTTGAAAACATTTCAGTTGCAGAGTAGACAGCCTGCCAGCCTTACCATGTGAAATGCATCCACTGGCTGCAGATCCTTTAAAAAAAAGCTGTGTTCCCTCCAGTAATAATCTAAGACCATGATTCACGTGCATTAAACTTAAAACTGCTCTTTAAGTTAAGGACACCTTTTAAAGGATTATCTGAGCGTTTGGGAGTGGCAGAAACTGTCCAATCTCTCCACTTACAGATAACTTCTTATAGGACTTGACATGATGTAACCCATTTAGCTCCTGTGTTTCCCTTCTGCTGCACTCTGTCTCTGGCAGGGAGAAAGTGGTGGGGAGTGGCTGACCATGAGATTGCACTATCAGTTGAGGTGAGCAAGTATCCAAAGTGATTTTGCTCTGTTGAGTAGATGCAGTGAGAGACTTACAGTGGCAGCGCATGTATGAGCTGCTGCACTTGGCAGGTTCCCAGCAATGTCAAATCTCTCTGATTAGTTTCTGTAAGTACAAGGACAAAATTAAGCCTAACCTATTTTTCGAAGGAGAAATGCTCATTTCCCATTTTTCTTTTAATGGGAACTTCTTATATCATCTGTCCCATACATTTTTTGCCCTCCTCTTCCCACCATGTCACTCCTTTAAAAAAAAAGTTTGTTAAAATACAATTTATTGTAAAACTATGTGCCTACAAATTTCTTTCATTTCTGTAATATATTTTGACCTTGATATGCATTCATTTTCAGCACCAAATGAATACTGTGGTTCTAGAATGAAGTTGTTCTCTTACTTTCCCTTTAGGTATGGTAAACTACTATCTTAAAATCCTCTGCAACTTTCTAGTGCATATTTTCTTTGACATGTTGCAAAAAATGACATGTTTTGATCCCTGGCTTTGTAGGCAGATTTTGGCAGAACAAGTTTTGTCCAGCTATAACTGATCCATTCTAAGCTCAGGTTGTTCCTTCAAACAGATGGAGAAAAATTATTTTTCTCTTGTTCTTAGAATGGCTCAGTAATTTCTATGCCACTATATTGACTTTGCACGGTAAATATGTAACTGATAAGACATACTGGCATGAGTTTCTGATTCCATTTACAGCTTTGATCAGTGGAAGAGCACTTTGTTTTCAAGGTGGTAAAACTGGAATCAGTTTTTCTTGGTATTTTTATTTATGGCTAGCTTACTGTCAAGATCTTCCTTGGTAAACGTCTGAGGTGTTGCTTCTGTCTTTTAGGTTATTTTGTAGTGTCCTTTCTCAATTAAGTCATGCTAATGTCTGCTGTCTGGCCAAGCATTATTTTCTCCTTTTCTCCTACATCCCATCTCATCCTGCATGTATGTCCTTGCCATCTCTTATCTCCTTTGTAGATTTTCTGGAAACATTACCCTGTGTTCCTGTAATGTCTGCTTGGTGAAATGAGTTGAGATTACAGCTGCTGAGGAACACGGTGCTCCCAACTACTTCTGCCTAGGAGAGCACGCATTTTCTCCAGACAAAGGGAGACAGCTTACTGAAGTTTTCCATGTTTTGTTATGCCGCATGTATATGGATTGCAGAGTTGGCTTTTCCTAAACTTGATGTCTCTTGAAATTATGAGGCTTACTGCATAGGAAATTTTCAGTGTATATTCACATTGTCCAAAAGAAACAAGGCAAGAAGGCCCAAGAAGAGGGTTGCACATGCTGTGTCCTCTTGTCTGTTCTTCCTCAGAGCAACTGGGGAGTGACTGGGAATTAATTCCTGTGTCTCTGTTTATCCTGCACAGGGGAAGGGAGTGGCATGTACAGGGGGTGAACCTTTTGAACCTTTCAGGGTACCTGTTTTGTTGGCAGCAGCCTGCTGCTCTCAACTTGTTTTTTCTACCACTGCATCTTCACATTACTTGACATGACTCACACTTTCACTTGGGAGAGGAGAGGCTGAGACACTCCTGACGAAGTTGGGCATGTGTTGCTGGCATTCAACAAGAACAGAGCTTCTGAGGGGAGCCTGAGAATATGCTGATACTTGAGGGCTTTGCATGTTTGGTTTTGGGTTTTTTTGTTTGTTTTAAGCTACAGTACAGGCACTACAAATGTGGATACACTACAAAGAGAACAGAACTGACACCCTTCAAAGACAGTGTCTCATGTCCCAGTGGAGGTCCCCAGTTTATGAATATTGCTAAGTGTTCCTCTTTCATTTCTTAGTTAAGCCATAAACCTTTTCCACCAGCACTCTGAACCCAACCTGCCACAGCACAACGATAATGCTTCTAAAGTGAGCCTGTACAAACTAATTTCATTGTCCTTGTTGAGTGAAGTGCAACAATTAAGCAGACAGCACGAATGGGTCCAGATAAATCAAATATTTACAATCATTTCAGTTTGGATAATCTAATGTGATATTCACTGTGCAGCTAAGAATTATGTTTCTCAGTGAGGAGGGGCTATCATTCAATACTCTTGTTGGCTGGAGGTAAATTCAGAGTAACTCTATGTGCTCTTGTAGAGTTTAAGCCTCTTTACATCAGTGCAGTTTAAATGGGAATCTTGTCCTCTTTCTTTAGATGCCCTATAAAGCTGAGTCCCTTCAGCTGTGCTTGCGCTTTGGAGATACAGCCAAGGGAGCTGGAAGATCATTATTTTCCTATTTTTGTTGTTGTTGTTGGTTGGTTTTGGGTTTTGTGTTTTTTTTTTTTTTTTTGGGGGGTTTTTTTTTTTTTTTTTGGGGGGTTTTTTTTTTTTTTTTTGGGGGGTTTTTTTTTTTTTTTTTGGGGGGTTTTTTTTTTTTTTTTTGGGGGGGTTTTTTTGTTTTTTTGTTTTTTGGGGGGTTTTCATTATTTTTTTTTTTTTTTCCCTGGGCCAGGGCTGTGTTGTTGAACTCTCTCACTTTAAGGAATCCAGCTTTGTCTGAGTACCTCTTCACTCTCCAGCACTGAAACACTGACTGACAACTTGAGTTATCCTCCAGATCTGGCATTGCTGCTGACGTTCTGAATAGCACAGCAATCAGATATCCTCATTACGGGTGCCTCTGTTTCTTGGTATTAACACCTTGTGGCTGTGTCCTGCCTTTCCACCAATTCCAGCTGAAAACTCATAGCAATCCTGGTTGAAAGGCAAGGGACTTATACTAGCATAGTGAGGTTAAAGGCAGATTTCTGCTACTTTCTGCTTCATTTCTTTGCAGAATACATTGCTTCTCCTTCCCTCCTCCTGGTCTCCCAGTCTGCTCAAGCAGAGCAAGCACACTGTGTTGCTGGGCAATTTTCACCAACTTAATCACATTTTGGCCCAGTGTTTCTTTTCCTGCAGACCCTGGAGTATGCAATGCCTGGGCTTTGGTTATTAGTTTACACAATATATGAAGCCCATTAGAAGAGGATAATCAGGGCTTGGAGAAGGCCACCTCACACGTTATCTGAGGAGGTTATGTTAAGTCTCTGTAGTTATTAATCATACTTTCCCATGCAGATAGCTGAAGATTGAGTCACATTTATCCTCTTTGCGCCTCATTCTTACGCACTGATGTGCAAACGCTCTTTATAATCGTTGTTATTATGGTTATTCATAGTCCATCCAGTCAGCCAGGACTGCTCCTGAGATGTCGCTTAAAGACTTGCACCTATCCCTGGTGGCCTGATGATATAGATCAGAGCCACTGGAGGTCTCTCCAGTTGAAACTCAGAAAACATCCTTGAGAGTCCTAGAAAGTATCTGCTAGCTGTTATTGAATTGCAGTATCTTGTCCCGAGGCCAAGAGTATTCTGAACAGAAGCCGACACCATTATAAGAGCCAAGTTTAACAGCAACACTCTTGATTTCACTTGCCTTGCTTTTTAATACCAGCCCTAACCTTGAACTTTGACTAAGATGATATGCTACCTTGTGGCTTTTTGAAACCTAGCCTAATGCCCTTTTAATCAAAGTGAATGATCCTTTTTCCTTACTTCATTTTTAAAGCACTTAAGTCAACTCAGATAAAATCAGAACTGTACCAAGTGGACTCAATGCTGTAAAAAAAAGGGGGGGTTAAAAATGAAAGCATTTACTCCATCACAGAAAGTTTTTCCCCTAGAAATACGTTTAGGTTTTCATCACTGTCTTTCTGATATCTTGTGTACACATGCATACACACTCACATAACACATACAAAACAATTCCCCAGAAAAACTTCTTTAAAACCCAAGTAGTTGAAGCATTTTCTCCAATGACTCTAGTCATGGAGCCTTTGGTTCAATAAAATTAAAGTTAAAACAACAGCTAACAACTAACACCATTCAGCATTTAAAGCCTGCACAACCACCCAGTCACAGATCACATCAGTGTACAACTAATCCAAACTGCTTACACACCTATTCCTTTCCTTTGTGTCCACTACCAGCTTTACAGATGCTGTCCTCCAATTTTTCTCCTTCCTCTTAAAGAAAAGCATTTTTCTGTGAGTGGGCTTAGTTTCTGAGGCTGTAGCCATGTCAATGACACACAAAAATCCAAATCCATGGAGACCATAGTATCTATCATGTGAATTTAAAATCATCCGTTCATCCAGTTAAAACCTGGATTCACTCTTTGAACCTGGAGTGTGAGTTACCATATATGTAAGTTTTTCCATCCTAAAATTGTTTCTCAGCCTGTGAGGAAAGGCTCATTTCCAGAATGAACACTTCTTAACATTTCTCCTTTGACTGAAACAAATAAAACTCCAAACTGATTTCTCCTTAAGAAGTCTATCTCATCCCCAAATGCTGTGCTTATATACCAGTTCTGCATATCTAAAGAAAATCAGTACTGCTGCATTGACTGAAAGGTCAACTAGACTCTGTCATCTCATGATCTGGCTTCTCCTTTTATCCCTTTTTTTTTTTTTTCTTTTGTATTTTTGTCTTCANTTTAAGGTTAGTATAATGAGTCAGCAGTGCTAATAGTTTATTCTACTGATACTAGTTCTTTTTATTGTTGGGGTTTTTTTTTGGTTTGTTGGTTTGGGGTTGGTGGAGGGATCTGTTTATTTGTGGGTTTTGGGGGGGGGGGTTTTGTTTGTTTGTCTGTTTTGTTTTTGTTGGGGGTTTTTGTTTTTGTGTTTGTTTGTTTGTTTGTTTTTTAATGAAAGTATTTTCTCTACAAAATGTCAATTCAAGACCTTTTCATTTGAGAGATCATAGTG
This sequence comes from Hylia prasina, assembly GCA_013397195.1. Lineage (NCBI taxonomy): Eukaryota > Metazoa > Chordata > Aves > Passeriformes > Sylviidae > Hylia > Hylia prasina. Next base: position 68,236 of record VYXD01001227.1, on the reverse strand, counting down.
GATTTGATCACGCATTTAGGTGAAGACTGAATTTTGGAACTGATAGAAAAATCTTGCTCAAATAAAAAGGCCAGTGTCCTAGTGTGACACTTTTTGACACTTTTCCCCTAAACAGAAACATGTCCCCAGGAGAGCCAGAAAAGCAGAAATCAACCTAAACAGGCAGGCATGACATTTGCTTGACATATGTAACTTCCCTGATACAAATCCCCATATTGGCTAATTCAAACTAAAAAGTGAACAGACACTGGCTTTTCTCTGCCCTCCCCAGCTAAATTTCCTATTCACCTGATCCTTGGCTATTTGAAGATATTTGCATACATTCTTCCTTTATTTTCTCTTCGTCCCGTTCCATTTTTATAGAAATTGCTAAGTAATTTTCTGAAAATGTTAAGAACCTTTTTGAGTGGATGAATATTTTGGTGTGGTTCGTTGAGGCAGAATACCAGACTTGGATGATTTTAAGATGAATGTATGGGTTTTTGACATGCAATTATGAGAGGGGACCAGGCACTCGGATGGAGTTTTCTGCACATGACCTCAGGTTTCATTAAGATGTCAGCAGCTCCTGAATTGTCTCTGTACAAACTGGTCTCCTTTGTCCTCCCTGAGGTGGGAAAGGGAAGCTGTGAGAAAATGAAGAGAGAAAATACCTAAGATAAAGAGCAATTTTGAGGCCTGAATTAGAACCAGGATTTCCAAACTCTAGATTCAATACTTGCCTAGTAACAGAAGTCAAGGAACCCACCTTTGCCTTGATATTCTGACTATGAAATGGAGTTAATTAACCTTCCCCCAGTGTTATCTCTTTGACTATTTAGAGTCCTCCAGAAAAGTATTTTTCCTTTCATGTGCACCTGTGTTTGTGTGCAGTGCTTAGCACTGACAACTCCTGCATTTGACTAGTGTCCTAGACACTCCTGTGATGCTGACAAAGGATGATAATGGTTGGGAGGGAAAAACTTTTTTCCAATATAAGTTGATGGCTCAGGATGATTCTTGCCTTTCAGAAGTGGGTGGCCTCTCTTCTCTTTCTCATGATTGACCTGAAAATAAATAAGGAGAGAGTGACATTCTTAGAAGTGCTTTATTTTTATATTTTTTTAAGAAAGGAGAATTTCTCTTAGACTCATGCTGTACTTGTCCATACTGTATTTGACATCTGTAATAAAATTTGTGTCAGATACACTTGTCGATAAAAAGAAGCATCCTACAAACAGCCCTGTGCTTGCATTAGGGTCGTGTCAAGAATAATAGAGACTATTGTCACTGCAGTGAACCTCTGTATTAAGTATTCCTCACTTCTCTCCTCTCTGCTTCTCTCCAAGACATAATACAAGATGCCTATTAAGTTCCACCACATCTCAACAAAGGGTACAGAAAGGGGAGATGGCTAGCAGGGTGTAAAATCCCTCCAAGTTGCTCCAGCATCAATGAGCACAGGGTAAAATGGAACATCTATTACCTTCCTTGATCATATGTCTCCTCTTCATTTTTGTGGGTGAGAATTCAGGAAAAAAGTGCTTTTGTCTAGGGGAACTTCAGGTTCTTCTTGTTATTTTTAAGCACAAGATATATGATGGAGTTGTTTTGTGAATGAACAGTGTACTGGGGATAAGGGAATCACACACTGGCATATGAAAAGGATGGTCCTAGGTAAATTCCTTTCAGTGTTTTTTTGCTTTAGGTCTCCCACGATGATTACAGGTGCACAAACATCAGACACCCGTTTGTAAAAAATGTTCTACCTGCTTTGTCTTAGCAATGAGATTTCCTGCTACATCTCTATGCTGTCCACCAACACCAGAAAAATTCATGTGCTGTCAGAGACCTGCACCCACCTCTGACCTGTTCACATCCAGAGATGACCCTTGGCCTTAATTTCCTCATACATCTTGCCCTGATAGTTCTGGATCATCACCCACAGCAGTGTGGTGGCTCAGGACCCCTTTGTATAATCATCTTTTTGTTTATCAGCCCATTTATAGTGGTCAAGAATACTTTTCAACACTGAGCCTCAATCAAACCTCTTCCAATTCTGGTGAGACAATGGGAAACAAGGAGAAGGGGAGACTGATTTCCTTTTATTCATACCTCACAAAAGGCTTAGAAGACAGGTCAAGTAGGTAAAGGAATTATTTGCTCTGAATTTAATGCTGAAAGTTGCTCTGATGTCCTTCATCGGACCTTTTCTCTCCCTCAATAGTATTTTCTGGGGTAGACGGTGAAATCTAATCCCCCCCTAGAAGCGCAACACCTGTCTCTCCTCTGTACAAAACCATTTTCACTTCACCAATACATCAATAATTCAGTGTCACCTGCTTTGGCACTGTACACCTGCACTTTCCCTCCCTTCCTGTCTCTCCTTTCCCTTCTTTTTCCAAAGCCTAGTGACATCCTTTGCTATATTTTAGGTGTTAGCATAGATCAAAGTCCCCTCAGGATCAAACAACGTGCTGCATACAATCCTTACGGTAACAAACAAAGTCTTTCACTGACAGAAACACGTTTCTGTGCTGAATTTTCAGCAGCCTATCAGACTTGACTCAAGTGTAGCTTTTCACAAGGAAATCTCTCCTGCTCAGTTCTTTAGATGAAGGGGGAAGGGGGAAAATACCCAATCCGTTTGCCTGCAAGAAAAGGGAGAACGGCTTTCTTGAAACTTTGGGGAGAGACTTAATATTCCCATGCTGTATGCTTTATTTGTTGTATCAAGTAGCAGACAGAGAGACCTCTAAAGAAGGATGAATGTATCTAATGTAAAAAGCAAGAAAGAGAGAGGACTGAGGATTGGGAAGTGGTCCTCATTTCCCAGTAAGGTTTTTCCCATTCAAATATCCCTTCAATACAATCATTGATGTTTGAAGTGCCACGTGGGTCCAGAGTATGTTTTGAAAGTTGGATAAATGGGTTTCAATACAGGATACTAGCTACTGTGGGCAACTATTTCCTATGAGTCCTGTCTTCACACAACTTCAAGAAACCTTCAAAAAATATAAGTATCAGTTTTCTGACTAGCTTGTATCTTTTGTATTCCATCTCTTGGGACTTCTGAAAAGCTGTCTGAAAATTTAAGTGACATAGATGATGAAAATTGAATGCAAATACTAATTTTGCAAGCCCCCTTTGCAGAAGTTCCCTTTAGTTTCCAGGACTCTTTGCTGCACAACTTAGGATTTGTTGTGTTTTATTTTTCAGACCATTTGATAAAAATCCCTTTTAAATTATTTTCAAAAGACAATTCTGCTTGAACCTTGGAAAAAATCCAAATAACATATTTTCTTTGCCATTTTCTATACAGTCAGAAAAATGGAAAAGTAAGGAATGTAAACAATAAGTAATACCCCTCTCCATATTAATGGAAAAAAATCTATGTTTTTGCTAGGGAAAATAATTGCTGATTAATATTTCTGAACAAACAATCCTCATACTCCATAATTCGCATTCTATTATTAAAAAATCAATCAGTAGAAAGCTCATCTTAATAATTAAGTTCAGGAATGACACTGTTTACTCATAATGTTACTGGGTTTGGAACTGTTCTGGTTCATCCTGAATCACAGAGATGGAAAAGAGCACTTACTTATAAGTGGCATACAGATGAAACATATTGCTTTCAAGAAGAAAATTAGAAATCCTCCCTTGATGCTCACTTCATCAGGGTCTGTTTATTTGCCAGGAGAGTCTTAGTTTCATTCCTAGTTGATATTTCTTCTCTAATTCTGAACATCCACTCTTCTTAGGGTACAAGTAGCTGGCTCACAGGTCCTCAGAAGATGTGAAAAATGTAGATGATATGCTCTGAAAAACTGTTTGTCAGGAAGCAAGAACACGAACCCATATCAGTCTGTGATTACCCATTACGGGATCACACACTCGCTGGCTTGCCTCAATGGCCTCTCTGGAGTGCTTGCAGGGTAAACAGCTGTTAATTTCCTTGCTGCATAGAGTGCATTTTCTGTCTTGTCTGAAGAGAGGAGGTGCTCCTTTCCCCCTGGACAGTTTCTTCGTGTATTGGTTTGGATGAGACAATCAGGAGAGAAAGTCCACTAATCACCACATACTCAAGCGAGATGCAGCATAACTTTCTCTCCCACAGTTAATTCCTTCAAATTCTTTCCTCACAAAATGAAGTAATATCTAAGTTTGCTTCCCAAGAAAATATTCCTGCTGGTCATTACAGATAGCTGATGTGGTAGCTCAGATGCAAGAGAAGCATCGCAGAAAAAAAAATCGGGAAAATGATTATGAATTCACAAATTGGAGTGAAATTTCAAACCTCCACAATGCAGGAAATGGTTACACAAAACAAATCATAGTGTGTACATATGCACTCTAATATGAGGAAATATGAGTAATACATGGGAGGCATAGAGAGATTTGATGTGGACTTCAACAATTTCATTGAAAATCTAACAAATTTTCAAATCCATTCCAAGTGCGACTCTCCACTTGTGGATCATAATTTCATCTCCTTGCGTATCTTCAAAGAAATAAATTCAAAAGGAAACCTAGGAAAACTGTTTTATGGGAAACATGAAATGGTTAAATGGAGTTAAAATTTTACTTTTTTCGAAAGGAACCCAGTCATAGTTTTCCAGATTCTCTGTGAAAATGAGCACTATACAAAGCTCCTTCAAAAGTACACTGAAGCAATTTCATGTAATGAAAGCCGCTTCATTTAAATGAAAATACTGGTGTAATTCTCATTAAGATTTAAATTTATGAAAAATAACCAAAAGAACGATCTTAAAGTGATTTAAAAGGAAAGGAGGACCCTTGCTAAACTGGAAAAAAAACAAGAGGGGATGAAACAACTTTCAGTGAGGAAGGGAAAGACACTAACAGGAAGAGATTGGTAAAACCCTATTACATTAAGCTCTCTAGATTATGACCCAGAATGTGTGGACCAGCTCAGCACAAAGGGCAGGAGGCACTGACAACTTATCTCTACACCCTTATTCATTACTACAAGCAAATCTTTCCAGGCCTAAACCTGCTCTGCAAAACTCAGGCTGCTGAGGCATCTTTCTTACCAGTTGCCAATTTCCTTGATGAAGCTCAGGATGCTGGGCTGTGTGAACTATCCAGGGATATTTGGCTCTTTGGGCATCCAGCCAGGCCTTCAGGTGACCCAGGACTACAATCTCTATGCCCACTTTGGGCATGAACACAGTGATCTGGGGGACCACTTCTCTCTGGGGCAGACAGGGAGCAGCAGGAACATGTTGGAGCCTGTGGGATCTACTACAGGAGGATGAGACATCCAGTAGCATATGGCCTGTGTGCACGTTCCATTTCTGCTGGCTGCTGACTCACCGGTGCCTCCGCAGCCGGCGCTCACGTGGCTGAGAGAGGTTGCTCTCCCTGTGGTGAGGCCTCACTGGTGTTTATTTGATGTCATCCTGGGAGTCCACAGTTTTAAGTGGTTGTGTGGAAAAACTATAGGCTTTCTGAAGCTGGAATTAAAGCACAGTTTTACTATTCCAAAGGGAAGACAATGAGGAGGCTCTTCAGGCTTTGTCTGTTGCTGGTTTTGATCTCTCTCTCTGTGAAATAGTCAATTACAAATGACTCATTTCAGTGCAGAGAACCCAAGTTAGTGCTGGGGGAAGGGATGAAGTTGATTGGATTTTCTGTCAGTATGTGGGTAGATTTTTCTTATATACACGTTCAGTATCTGTTTTGTTCTGCTTTCAGTTGGAACCAGTAAAAAATCTTCATCTGGATTCCCAGAAAGTAGAACTAAGTCAAGGACACGATAAACCTCTCTTTTCATGTGAATTATCCATAATGTCCATTCCCAATATGTGTGGGAGGAGGTGGAACAGGGCTTAGTAAGCTGATGGTAGAGATCTTTTATTTCCAAAGATGTTGTTTTTCTTATACTGGGAAGCTGGTGGGAGTTGTACAGTGAGTAGGGGAATACAATTCTCAGAGGCTGGCTTGGTAGTGGCAGACGTGCAAGTTAAACTGGAAAATGCAGTCATGTGATTTGACTTTTAGATGAAGCTAAAGTGGGAGCAATATTCTGGTATTGCCGTGTTTTTGTGAGGTCACTGATCTCAGCCCCTTTTTCCAGATAATAACCCTTCCCTGTCTCAAAAACTCCCTCCCTGGGATTCAGTATTTTAGGTCCAACTTGTAGGCATCCTTATAGAAATCCAAGGCCATCCTACAATTTCCTGGGTGTATTGTCACTATCTTTTTCCCATGGTACTTTGATGCTTTATAGTGTAGAGAGATATGATGCATGATCCTACATGGTTTGGTCACTTATCCTCTAGAAAGCAGAGTGGACAGGGTAAAGGAGATTATTGCACATTTTCAGTCTCACCTGAATGTTCCCAAACTGTCTTTGTTAACAATCAGCTGGATGGTTGAAGTTATTTGAATTGCTGATTTGTACAAACCTGATTAATCTGAGCCTGCAAGCAAGATTACTGCCTCCCTATAGTGCAGAGAGATGTCCAGGTGACTGTGGCACGGCTGTCATGAGCTAGGTAGGGCTTTATAGTTCAGGTCTCATCTGAAGCCAGTCTGGCTGGAAGATGCTTACCTTTGGTACCACACATTCTTGCATCACCACTCTTTGCATCTCCAGAGAAGTTATGAACACTTTGAATTCCAGTCCCCACACCTAATAGCTCACCTTGACAGACGACACTGTTTCTGTTGTCAGTGGTTGGCTGTATTTCCCAAGTGGCCTTCTCTGGGGAGAAAAAGGTGGAGCAATGTGGGCATAACATTTATTTCAAGCACCTATGCATAGGATGCTATGTGTCTAGAAAGGAAATATTTAAACCAGACTTTCAGGAAAGCATTCCATGGGAGATGGAAAAAAAGCACTGGGACGTCAGCGTTTCTTCTTGTGCTTGGCAAAATAAAGCTGACTATTCTTGTTCTGAAGTAAATAGAAACAGAAAACCCATCCACTAATTTGGTTCCCAGTGATCCTGGGAGGAAATTCCAACCACAGCCTGGGCCTTGAGGTTTCAAATTTGTTATGAGGTTAACTATTGGAAATATAGATTATATTGGTGAAAAAATTGTTTTGCCTCTCTGAGTCTTGGGCTTTCACCCATAAAAGGAAGACAAAGCTCCGGAACTCTCTTGCCAAGTGGCATAGAAAGATCATGTATTTATTGTCCAGTCCCCTGCTCCCCCTACACAGGAGAGATTTCATTATTTTCCTTAACTATTTCACTATTGTCAAATGCTGGTATGAACTGCTAAAACACCAACTGTTTTCCCACCTCTTGGCTTTGAAAAACTGTAAGACCTTAAAAATAAATTTGAAAAACACCAACCAAGCAAAAACCTGAATTTATCATCACCTGGTAGGTCTGGATAGGGCTACTCATGAGAACAATCCAAAGGCCTTCACCTTGACTTCCCAATATAGTTTGATGTGATTTTAATCTGATTATTAGACTCTTGATACATCTTGCAAGCTTGTAAAAGATTCATTGCTGGCAGAAACATTTTCGTTACTGGGGAAACTTTTTGTTGTTGTTGATGTATGTGTTGCCTGCCATAAATACTCATCCAAGAGCCAAAGGTCATTTGGTAGCTGCTTAGCAGCTTCACTTTCTGAAATGAAACTCGAGTATGTTGGATCTGCAGCAGAAAGCCGGGGGGGTAAAATAGATGAGAGAAGAGCTGTTCTGTAGCATTGAAGCAGCCAGATTATTTTCCCTCTTGTTTGTTTTGGTTTTTTGTCCTTTTTTTTTTTTTTTTTT
>VYXD01001227.1:44347-60485 GCA_013397195.1 Hylia prasina | reverse complement strand
TGTTTGTTTTGTTTTTTTGGTTTTTTTTTTTTTTTTTTTTTTGTTTGGTTTGGTTTGTGGGGGTGTTTTATTGGTGTTTTTCTTTTTTTGTTGTTTGTTTGTTTTGTTTTGTTTCGATGTTGAGTTTTCTTGGTTTTTGCTTTGTTCTCTATTCTTCTTCTTAATGTTCAAGTTAAGAAGGCAAAGTGCAAAAGGGATAGCCTTGCTACCTAAACCCTGTGTTTATTTGCAGGGCTACATAGTACAGCCTGTGGCATTAAGGGGTGCACTCCCAATGCCATGACCTTCTCCTGTGCTAGCCCAGGAAATATGTCTGCAGAACAGCAGATGCAAATTTGGGCTTCTTTTCTGAGCTAACCAGAATGATTTGGTAACCAAGGGTGCTGGGTAATCAAGCCTTGACTTAGAAATTTCATTATGTGTACAGAAACAAGGACAAATAAAAAACTGAGATTCTGGCTTATGCTTGGTGTGCAACATAAATGCACCCTGAACAACAACAACAAAAATCAGTTTAGCCCTATGTCCATTCAGTTTTCAGTTTACTTCTGTAAAGTCTACTTGTGTAGGTACTAATTTCTGCTAGGGCTTGCAATATCTTTAAAAAACCTCTGTGACCCACGTGACACAGCACATGAAATTAGGCAACACAGCAGCAAGTGCTCCCTCTAAATTTCTTAATTTATTTTGTTTGGGGCGCCACCTTATATCTTTCTGGATCTCTGAACTACCCTCACACAGGGTCTTGTTTCTGAATCTTCAACAGTGGTGATTTGGTGTCAAAACTGAGGAAAAAAAATAGCACTGTTGTAGCCAACAGACCTGTTTTTCTCTGGTGCTTGAATGGCATTCACTGCAACTCTTTATATATACGTACATATACATATACATATACATGTACATGTACATGTACATGTACCTATACATATATATAAACTAAAACCTGAAAAGCCTTAAAACTGTCATTAAGAGCAGATTTTCACCAAACATTTTTGAGAAGTTAGCAGTTTTGGTTATGGAAATAGGTGTCATCCACAGAAGTGACAGCACTGTCAGAATAGCAGCAGCTCCTGACTGCAAGACCAACACTTACCATCTTCCAGCAATGAGGAGCAATTGGCCTGTGCTGAGGAGCTAACTGTGTGCAGTATCTACAGTGCAGTCACATTCACTGTTAAAATTGTGACTGCATCCTTCCTTGTTTAAAACACAAGACAGTGCCAAATTTAATGAGCAGAGATGATAGAAAAGTTAGCCGACAAAAGTTTTTCTCCTGGAAAGCACTGAAATGTTTTCTGGAACAATGTTGCTTTTGGTATATTTCTTACTGGGATGGTGTCTCAGATTCAGAGCAGTAATTTGACCAACAAGTTCACTTTATCCTGTTTTGATGACATCTGGGGTTACAAATCAGTAAATAAACCTGCCCTGAAACTGGTAGAGAATTCTCCTCTAAAATTGCATCTAATCACAGGATAATACAGAGTGATATTTCTCTTCTTAAAATATCAGTTCTCTCTTCACAGGAGAGAAATAAGTTTCATAGACGTGAAATAAGCTTCATAGCCTTGCATGAAATGGAGTGATGTTTTTCTGGCTAACCCTGATGGTATTTTGTGATCATGGCTATATTTCATCTTCCTTAACTTCATCTTAATGAAGGTAAAATATTTGGTTTTTTTCTTACAGCCACTGCAGAATAACAGTTGAGTGTGGCCAGCCATCCCATCCTTTCTTTTCCCTTAATGGAGAGTGACTCAAAGGCTAAGGCTGCCCGAGTGACATTAGGTGAAGCTGCTCTGACAGCATGGTTGGTGAATTTATCCCCAGTCCCAGGCAAATCAGTAGCTAGGTCTTCCAAATGAAGCTAGTCAGAAAGTAGGTTTTCATCCTATTAACCCATATGCTTAGAAGATTTAAAATTATGCAGCTTGTTATAAGCTCTTCACTGTCTTTATTAAACTATTTATCTGAGGTAACTTCATATTTTCTTTTAGGATAAACTGGAGATAATGTAATGTGCTTGTTTTAATTTGCAAGGTTAACGGATCTAATTATCTGAGTGCGTTTATTTAAATCCTTTTGAGCACTAGGCCCTTGCAGGTTGCTGCTTTGTTTTCCACCAACAGGAAATCTTTTAAAATAAGATGATATAGCTCAGTGGGTCTTCTTGTATAAAGGATTTTCTAATAATGTATGAATTTATTAAAGACAAATAGAGGGCTTATTTACATTAACAAATTCATAGGGAACTATTTTTTCCTTAACTGGGAAGAACAAATGACACCTATCTCTTTTACTACATCAGAGTATTATATATACATTTTCCACAAAAATATTAAACATCAACATTTTGGGTGAGGCCTTTTGACAGACATTTCCATTCTCATATCAGGCAAATCTTTTCAGTGGTTTTGAGTAATATTTTCCCAAAGTCTTTGAATCCTGAAGATTTGGAGACTTCAATGGCACAGGAAGGAGCACCACAGTTCAAAAGTTCTGTTTCAGGTAGAATGAGTGGAACCTTTGTGCTGTTGTGTGTCTATCTGCTTAGGAATTTAAAGAGAAGAAACAGGGTCCTACAGATGTCTAGATACCATTTCAACAAAACTGAAAGGAGGGGGATATTTTTTCCTCTTTCTTTCCTTATGCTTATAGCTATTTCCTCTTCCACCTTTTACATGGCCACATGAAACCTAGATGTTCTGCATGCAAATGCCAAATTACTACTTGCTGTACACAGCTGATGGAGTTAGGCTACAAACAGTTCCACCTGGGGAAGCTTGTCAGCAAAGGTGCTGCATGAATGTCACCAGTCAGCCTCCAGACAAGAGAGGCCTCTGCCCTGGCACTCCCTAATCTTTCAGCCCAGGGATTGCCTAGAATAGAGCCAATTTGTGCCAGCCTGCTCCTCATGCTGTACTGTCACCAAGGTCCCCAGGTTTTGCAGGACCAGTAGATTTCTTTTTTTTGCGCTGCAGAAGGTTTTCTCCTAGGAACTGTTCATCGACTCTGAATACTCCCCATATTAATGAATTACCATGTTCCTCCTATCAGCTCACAAAGTCACCTTTGATAAACAGACTCATTTGCTCTGTTTCCTGACCAAGCATTAGCTTGGTGGCCCAGCACATCCATTTTATCTTTTGGGAGCTTTGCTCACTATAGCAGAGCTGATATCTTGCTTCAGTTAAGCACCTGGCCGTGATAAACAGGAGACAGGTGCTAATCTCACTGGGCCTGCCACTCCCCAGGGAAAGAGCACATTTGGTCATAGATATGAATTGCTGATGGATCACTCTGTTGGTGCCACATCTCACTGTAAATGGAATTGGCTGAAGCCCTTCGTTGGTGGTTTTGGATGTTTTTAAATCTTGGCTGGCTGGGGCACTGCAGAATGTGCTGCAGTGACTAGTCATGTTTTGGCTACCATGTAAAACAGCACTGGTTTCAGACGGAGGTGTGCATGAGGAAGGTCTTACTTTTACTGATCCTGCTTATGCTCCAGCCAGTCTTTTATAGGCTGTCAAAACACAGAGCCAAACTGAAGTCTTTCCTTGGATTATATGTGGTCTTTACTTGAGCAGAGCCTGCACTAAGTGAGCAAAATCTAAATAAGGCTGTCAAGGCTTTGACCTAGAGTATTTACTCAAATGAGTCCCTGTGAGAATTGCAGACTTTATACATCGGTGCAAATGTAAGTGTTTCAGCGCATTCTCCTGTGCTCTGACAAAGTTAATTGTCTAATCTTGACACCCATTGCCCTGCGCTTTTTAAAGTGGTTTATGCATGAGACTAATTATGTACTGTTAATTTGGCTGCTAGCAGCTTTCTGCTTTTAACATCCATTTGATTTGGGAACCGTAGAGGGTGGCATTTGCGTGTAACTAGTGCAAGGGCTGTAAACTGGATGCTGAAAGACAAAGGCAGCATATACCAGTGAAGCACTCAAAAAGAGGAGGAAAATGTTGATTCCTTTGTCTTAGTGTCCAGAAATACTAGGATGCATGATCCACAAGTACAGAGAAATTTTTCCTGCACGGAGAAATTTTTCCAGTGTATATGTACTCTTTTCATGCAGATAGAGTATACAAGGAAGATTAGCCTTTTTTGTAACTACATGAAACAAGAAAGAATTTAGGTTACAAGGGCAGGGCAGCAAGCCCTAGGTTGGGACAGGCTATTTCCATCAGTACACTTGAACTTTCAGTTGTCTCAACTGCTTTTGAGGCACCTTTAAACTTAGTAATATCTTGGCACGCAAGCTTTGAAATGAGACAAACTTGTGAGTTATCTAAATTCTTGAGGACATGCTAGTCTGTCATAACTAAAAGTGCCTTAAAATCTGAGCAAAGGTCTTGCAAAATTTCTGGAAGTATTCAGCCCTATTTTAAACCCTCCCAATTTTCATCAGAACTTCCAGTGACTGTAACTGAAAGAGAGAAAAGCAGACGGTGTTTTTTGTTCTGCCTCTAGAAAGTGCTGTGGAAAGCTAATCAATATACTACCACAGGACCTTTACTGTACTGTGTTCCCAAAGTAGTTTCTCAATGGTATAATGAAGCATTTACAAAATTTCATAAATTAAAAAAAAAAAAAAGTGGGGGAGGCAAACCATTGTTGGAATCCAATTAATATGACACCAATTTGTAGGTGTTTGGGGAGGGGGATGGTCTGAGCTCCTACTGTGTTGCAATCATGTTTTTCATGTCATTTCTACCTGAAATGAAACATTATGCCAAAGATCTTAAGACAACATTGAACTAATACAATGCTTCAGGAATGGAGAAAGTTGCTTCTCTTCAGATGCTTCTATTTCAAAAGTTTGAGTAGATCAGTCTGTAACTGGTTTTGATTATGAGCCACATAAATATACATTAAGTTTCTGCTAGGGCAGTCTCTGATTTGTAGTTTGAGAACTGGTAGACTGCAGGCTGTCCCCTCACATCACATGCATGTTTAATTTTGGGTTTGAGAATGATGAACCTTGATCTTGGGTTTCCAGCTGAAGTTCCCTGGGACTCAGCTCAGCTCCAAAGCCAGTGTTGATCTCAGCATGATATAGCTCTGAGGCAGCTGGTTTATATTATCAACCTCAGACCTTCAGCCTGCAGGCCAAGACCTTTCTGAAACCCAAAGCAACCAAAAGAAAGCAGACTCCCCTGCAAAGAAAATGGTATAACAAATTTCTTAGGAGTTCCTCTGACACGGTAGGCCTTATTGTTAAGAGTATCTGTAACTATGGAGTCTTTGAAATGACTGTTCTTTATTTGGCAGTTTCCCATCTGGTACAGATATCAGGCTATCAACAGACCTGTTTTAATTAGAAGGAAAAAAAAAAATCCGGTGTCATTAGTAAGGTATTAGGATCCCAATTTTTTATTTAAATCTAGGGGCTGAGAGTTGAAGAATATATATATTTTTTTTTTCCTTTGAGACAATGTAGTGTCTTAAGGCTGAGAGTTATTACCACGCACCTGTGAACCCTTTTGAGTCTGTAGGTGCATCTTCATCGGAGGAGGGGGCTAAAATAAACTCCTAAGTCGATGGATGCTTAGCCAGTGAGGTTTTATTGAAGGAGCAGGTGTTGCATGAAGTTGGAAAGCAACAAAATAAAGGGACTTGGTTTCTGGAGGCGCCTGGGCTGGGCAGGAGAAAAGCATAAGCACAGGGCCAGCTGGTAACCTGTGCTGAGAGGAAGAATAAAGAGGAGCCTCTGTTGAGGACAGGGGAGAGTGATCCTGCTCAAACTGAGTGGGAGGCAGCAGCAGGAGGAAAGTTCACTGCCTGCTTAATTGCAGGGGTGCCACCGTCCCACTGTGTACACAAAACCTTGTCAATAGCACTGAGGTGCCAGCCTGTTAATTAATGATTTACTTACACTGACCCTTAACCCTGAGGCAAATAAGGGGGATTTGTTTTGCTTCTATTAACTCCTCAGCTTGCTGAGCAGAGGCCCTGTACTAGTCCCCAGAATCACGTGGACACACAGGAGCTACGTGTCCTTTATTGTGCAAGGATGCAGCTTGTGACAGAGGGGACGGACTTCTCATGGGGCTCAGTAAAAGAACAGGGGGCTCTGGGCCTGCCTTTTCCACCTGCCTAGCTTAAAAGTGCATGTTCATGTGGCACTGTGGCTGGTGGTAAAGGAAATACCTACAACAGTCCCTTTGGAGCTGGATGCGACTTCCTAGTGGTATAAATGGAGATAGAATTCCCTATACATCCTCAAGGACACCTGCTGTAATTATCAAAGTCAGTTTGGCCAAATGGCTCCCAACGGAGCCTGGGGTCTGACCTATGACTGGTGTCAAAGCCAGATTTCTGATACAGCACTGTCTTCCTGTAAGACTATGACCAAGCCTCAACCCCACACCAAGATTGAGGTCTCCAACTCCCATGCCATAGGAAATGAAGACCTGAGAAAGCATTGGGAAAGCAAAAGGAGCAGCAATGATCTCTCCTTCCCCTGAGTAGTAGGAGGATAAATACATTTCAGAATGTAAAGAGATTGATACTATGGAAACAGAAATTCTATAAGTTACTTAATTCACACACGTGCAACTCCCTGAGGGTCTAACCAGGGTTGTTCTGGTTTTTTAGTATTATTGCTTCAGGCATTACACCTGAAAATGCCAGATGTATTTAAATCAAGTGTGATGGTGTCACTGCACAGTAATAGTGTTTTATCAGGGGGATGAACTGGTCTGCTTTCTCTCTCAAGAGTGTTTGGGAGAGTATGATGCAGAGTGGTTTGGAAGGCAGATGGGTTCCTCTCTACTGGAGAATTACATTTTTATTAAAGTAGCTGGTTGTTGCTTCAGTGAAGGGCCAGTGGCTGCTGCTGTGATCAATAGGACTGTGCTTTTTATGTAAGATTTACTCTTGCTTGTCCCAGTTTTGCCGAGAATGTGCAGCTTGCAATCGATAACAAGCCATGATGACAAAGTAGCTTGTTTCAATTGAATTTGATGTCATTAAAAATGTTTAAAAAACTATTGTCTCTTCCACCTTTTTTTTAGAGAGAAGCTTTTCAATGAGAATCTTTGGTGCTGCCCTAGCAACCCAGCACAGTGAGAATAACTAACCATCTATCTCAGCTTTGCCAGTGCTGGTCCAGGATTATCACGCGTGAATCCAGCATCTGGTAGCCCTGTGCCTAGACTGGGTTGTAGCTGCAATTTACCAGGAAAAGAGGTGCCCATTGGTGAGGGGAGAAGATTGCTGATGGTGGGCTGTGATGTGATACCAGGCAATTTCCAAAGTAATTTTAGCTGCTCTTACCTCTGGAATCAGCCTTCTTTTGGCCTCTGGTATTAAGAGTCTGATTTGTAATTAGAAGAATGGTATTAGGATAACTTTAAGCTCTGGAAGGTAACTGTTGCCATGTATCTCATAATTTTCCATTTCCAAAGTCAGAAGACATTAAGTAAATATCCCTCTCGTGCCCAGAATGGGTGATTATATTCTGTTCTGGCTTGAAGAAATCCTGATGCAGAGGCTAACTTGCTCCAACTTTTGGAGAGCGGCCACTTCTTCTGACTCAACCTGGAGCACAATTGCATTTACCAGGCTTGTATTGCACATTTCAGCTTGTTTAATTTCCTAATAAGTTCCTCTTCTTGGACAGGGGAATAAAGTGACTTCTTACTCTTCCAGGAAGTCAAATCATTCCTGGCTCAGGTGGTTCAGGTCACAGTGACATAGCATGGGGGGGATCCCAGCAGTAACTTCCTGCAGCAAAACAAATGGTTGCAGAATTTAATTAATCTGGGAAGTGTTCTGAATTGTAGACTTGACTTTTCCTCTCCAATCTGCAGAACTGTGTCTGCATTTAGAAAATCTGATATTTACTAGGGAAAGCAGCCCTTACAAAACAGCTTCCAGCTGTTGTGGGGTTTTGGTTGGTTTTGGTTTTCTGTATTTTGGTAGGGTTTTTTTGCTTTGTCCCACATCCTGCTTTAAAAGCATCCTTGTACCCAGAATGTTCCAATCAGCAGGTATTTTATCACAGACATGCAGAGAGAGATGTGTATGGCTACCAAGCTCCCAAATCCTTCCTCCTAGGTGAGTCTGTTGGGTTAACTATCTCCTCTCTCCTCTGAGAGCTTCCCAATGAGGAGCTGCAACAGCACAATAAGATGAAGGGGGAATGGGATGAAATACACAAAGGCCCAAACCATCTTGCTACCTGCAGTTGGTACAGGAGAACACTCTCTTCAGATGGGCTTAGAGGTGGATGGAGCTGAAGTCTGACAAATGAGTTTGGAGACCCTGTTGTGTGCTTGGAGCAGGGGGAAGGTGGGGTGAAGCGACTGTAGACCAGGCTGACAGACGGACTTTGTGCTGGTTGCTAGGCAAAGGCAACTCATGCCTGAGCCAGCAATCCCCAAACACTCCTGAGGAGCGCCAGAGCTGGAGATGAGGATTGCTGCTATTCCAGTGACAAGGAACAAAACTTTCTTTTGTTAAGAGCGTGGTCCTGCTTTATTTGTTTCCCCTCCAGCTGCTGGACATCAGTAGCAAGTTTAAGTCTGCCATGGGTAGGGAGAATTCCTCGCTGTGGCCTGCTTCACATCTTTTGTTTTGCTCTGTTCTAATATCATAACCTCAGCAACAAACTTCTCCCCCTCCTCCCTCCCTATTCCCCCTCTCCCCTCCTCCCCTTACTCCAATGGTTTATGAGTTTTGTGCTCTGCGGCCTATTAAGGTTCAGTTCCCAGCCAGTAAAAATGAGGAATTGGTTCCTGCCATTCCACGCAAGGAGTTTTAATGCACTCGGTCTCCTGGAAGCCTAAATGTTTTGTATCAGTGATAGTTGTGTAACATAAAGCCTTAATAAAGGTTTATAAGGGAAGGGATATGAAATGGAGTGTATGGAATTCAGCTCTGTACGTGGCTCTGCTGGATAGTTAAACCAGGGAGAATGTTTCTAGGAGAGCTGGGGTCTGTGATGTGTACAAACACCCACTGCTGTGACACCCCTATCCCAGCTGTGTTGCCTCCCCGCTGGGATGACAAACTCCCCATCCTCTGAACCCTGTGTGGGAATTGTGAAGCACTGGCCTGAAGAGACGTGGTTCAGTTAGAGGTGTGGGTTTTCAGGATGGACTCTGTGTGTCTCATCCTGAGGTGTCCTCTGCTGCCCACTTTTCCAGAATCCTTGGAGAAGCACTTCCCTGCACAAGTTCCCTCCAAACTTGTGTGCACAGGGAAGGTGCCTGTAGGTAGAGGCAGTAGCTAGGGGGACACCATGTCTCTATACACCTTACTCAGATTTCACCTGAAAAGTTGGGGTTTGCTTCCACTTAATCTTTTGCTTGATTGTTTTCCAGTGATCTTGCTGTCACCTCCTTTTGCTGTTACCTCCATTTGCTGTCTTGTCACCCAGAATTTTCTTAGCCTTCTGATGTTTCATATTGGAGTCAGAGTTTCTCACTTTCCCATGCCTTTTAACATAAACAAAGAATTGTTTTTTGTAAATATGGCCAGTGTTTGCATTCCTTCAAATGGGAGGAGAATGTGATTGATAGTCTGATTGACCAATGTGGTTGAGAGGTGGGAATTTCACCTTCCAATCCATTGTCACCTTGATAAAAGTGTGTATTTGGAAATTAATAAACAAAGCGCTCTTTTTCGGCTCAGCGCTGCATCTCAAAAGATTCCAGGTCTCTATGTGATCATTTCGTGTCCAACTGCATCACTGTCTCACTTTTTGGGTTGTAAGCTCTTCAAGATGCTGTCTGCCCCTGTGCAGTGCCCAGCACAATCTTTCTTCAGTGGTCAGTGAGGCATCTAACACGCATATTTAATATTTAATAGTCTTGTGGGACTCAAATGAGAAATACAGACACAGTCTCATACCTACCCCTTGTCTTTTCCCCCGTTTCAAGGATGGTGCCACATAGAGTTACAACTAGCTTGACCCATCAGTTGATAAAACACAAGCTTTTTATGAGCTTTCCCATCAAAATCCATGAAAGTAAGTGCATGGGAATGCATTTAGTAGGGTTTGAGGGGTGCCCTTTAGCTGCCTTATGGTATGTAAACATGAAGGTATTTTTTGAGGTTTTGTTCTTTAGCAAAGCAGCAACTCATTTCCTCTTCATTTTATTTAAATGTCTCATAAATATGAGCTTTTAAAGGGATTGGGATGGCAGATTTTTGACATATAGGAAATTTGATTTTCCCCCCCAGATCTTTCAACAAATGGAAGCAAAAACATGAGAATGTCTTTCCATCTCAGTCACTCTTGTGTTCTCAATATTTTAAATATTAACTTTCCAGATGTCTTCATGGGGGTGGGGAAAGAAGTTACATTTATTTTGTTGTTGCTGTTGTTTTCTGTGTTCAGAACCCCTCTGGTACTAGATCCAATCCCATTCCCAGTCACCTCAAATTCAGATTTCTGTATGGTTTCTATATTTATGAAAAGGACTTGAAAGACAAACATAAAAGTTTTGATGACTTTGGAAAAAAGTTTGTCTTCTGATTCTAAGGTCTGTTTCTCATTTCTTCAATATTGTTCTTGCAGCCTTTTCACAATTTCAGAAATTTTAATTCAGATATAATTACAACTCATTTAATTGTGAATTTTTAACATAGCCATTTCTAGGCCTAGATTTCAAAACCAACGATGTTCAAATATATGTATGGTGTTTTGGTTTTATTTCTTTGCTTGGTTTTTTAGCAGGTTAGATGAAATAAATATAGTATTATTTCTAATAATAATATAAAAAAAATAGTACAGTAGGGATCAGTGGTCTAGTCTTTAATATTGCAAGAAAAATGCAGGAAGAGTTTAATTCTAAGAAGGACAGTGAACTGTCCTTAGAGATTAGAAACGGTGCTTCTGTAAGGTGTAAATTCTCCATAAATGTATTAAAGGATATTAACAATAAAGCCTAAAAATGATGGATGAATATTGCAATGAACTTTTTCACTGCTGATCAGGTTAATGGATGGGGTGAAGAAGAAGGTTAGTATGAGGCCTTCTAAAGGTCCTCAGGAGTTACTGCAGAGGACAAAAAGCAGAGATGAAATAGAGAAAATAGATTTGGATCATAATTGTGCTTCTGAACAGTTTTCTCCTGTAGAACAGAGGTGACAGAGTAATAGCAAGTGATAACTAAATTGGTATTTCAGTAATTGCAAAGTCTTGGTCCATACCTTAGCATCCTGCTGCTGTTCTTGAGTTACTCTGATGAGACAACAAAGTATTCTTAAATGAATATACTTGTCTAATGATCCAACCCACAAAAAAAACCAAAAAAACAAACAAACAAAAAAACATAGGGTTGCTTGAAAGCTGTTAGGCTGCCTCACATGCCGTTCACCTGCAAGCAGCACAGGACAGCTGTAGACTCACCTAATTTTGTCTCTGGAGCTGTCTTAAATGGCACAAATTGCCATCCTGTGTTTCATTCTTTCAGTATGAAGGCTGATGTCCAAAAAAATTTCAACCATTGATTGACTCTGATTGATATATTTCTTTGGCTTGACATAAACAATATTTCCAGGGACATTATACCATGGGTTGGTGTAGGGTACCCATAGAAAGGATGGTGACCTTAACATCATATCCAAGTTCACTTCCACTCCTTCAGAAAATCTCCTATTGAGCCTAGGTTAAACCACTTTGTGTTACACTCAGAAGAGTATTTGAGATGGGTGACGCATATTGAAATCAATATGGATCCATTGCAGATACAAGCTCTGGTTCCCTCTTAGCTTCATTTCCATGTGTGTAAAATGGTAAGAGTGGCAACCTCTGCCTCACAGAGCAGGAGGACAAAATACATTAAATACCAAGAGCAGCTCAAATGCTGTGGTGATTGGAAGGCACACAAGTACCAAGTTGCAAATGCTTCAGACTAAAATGCCAGCAGGAAGAACTTCAGCATTGGAAGTAAGTCATCAGGGTATCTGCAAAGGGAAAAAAAATTGCTTGAAAGAATCCCCTGAACAAATTAAATCTTGAGGCCTAAAGACAAAGGGAGAGAGAATTAATTTTTCTACAGATATGAAATGTTCTGAATCAGATAAGTCTTGTCATTAGAAAAGGCACTAAGCAGCAAATGTCTGGATAATACCGCCAGCTCCAAGCTTCTCTTGGAACCTCTAAATACATTAAATCCATAAAACTAAATGAAAGCAGCTGCAGTTTTATAGAAATAAAAGGCTCTCATATTAAAAAGCTAAGAGCTTATGAAATGAAAGAAAAAAATAATAATAAAATTAAAGTGGAGGAGGAGGGAAGACAGAGAAAAGTGAAAGTTAGAAACATGGGTTCCTAGGAAAGGATGATGCAAAAAGCTCTAAGTTAATATGTGAGAATCCTGCAGACACAAAATAACACACATTTAGTGCTCAGAAAAAAGAATAATTTTTTATTAAATATTTTTTGGCTTTAAAGACAGGTTTTAGTGTTAAAATGTCATTTTGCAATAAAACCTTTCACAGAATTGTGCCCTCTGAAATTCTGGGGGAGGCCCAGAGGGTTTTTCCCTTTTCTCATTTCTGCTTCAGTTTTTTGGACTGAAGCATTTTGATTTTCGACGTTGAAACATTGTTCTTCCACTTTTTAAGTTACAAAAAAAGATAAGTCTTTTTGTTCCCCTCTTCTTTTTTCCTTAAATGCATCAGTGCATAGAAATAGCCAAGCACATTTTTGAGAAATTCTACTGTTTCTTCTCTTTGTGGGAAATGGAAACAAGGTTTCTGTCCAGCAGTAATTCCTCGTGTCTTATGAATCCTTGAGGTTCTGAGAAAAGAATGAAACTGGAGGTGGGGGAATAGTGCGTGCAAAAAATAACTTTCATTTGTATGCAAATTTGCTTTCATTAGGATTTTCAGTTCTTCTTTCTTAGATGTATTACAGCAGTGTTTGGAGGCCTGCTCTACAAACACATGAATTCTGCATTGTTAACATCCCTTTGTGCAAGAGCTGTTGAGCCACATATGTGTGATTTAAGCAGAGCTGCCACTTGTGTCTTGGCTTTTGCAGTTGTTAGAGGAGATTCGCCTTGCCCCATCTATGGTGTTTGAAAGTCAACTGTCCATGCATGATTGGGCTGTCTTAGACCCATTTTATAGCCAAGAAAGGGACACAAACCTTCAGAGACACATTGACCTTTGCCTGTTGGTCTGCATTGTCTATAAAAAGAAGTTTAGGTTGAATAACTCGAACTTGGAGTTCAGATCACTGACTCCCACTCTGTCATTCCTTAACTTGCAAGAACCACTCTCACCAGATGGATGCTTTCTGTTGAAGTTGTGCATCACAGGACTGCTATTTTGCCAGCTATTCAGGAAAACGTGCATGTAGGCCATATGGCTAAAAGTAGCCTTGATGTGTGGTGATTTAAATAGGCCTTCTCCTGTTTGCTTTGGTTTTTTTTTAGTTTTTATGACATGGAAAAGATGAAGAGGGAGAAGCTGGTTGAACATCTTATTCATAGGAGTAATTACTATTGTAAGACATTTGAAAGGAAAACAAAGAATTATTTGATTCCCACAAAGAGGAAGGCAAGAGCTGAGACAATGAGGCATCAATGAATACATATTAAACCAGCCACCCTTAAGTAGAGTATGGACTCGTAGTTAGAGCTGATCTAAGTTCCCTTCCTGACTGTGTCACTGGTTTGATACAAGATGATGGGTGAAATGGGTAACATCCTTCTCCATTAATCATAAAAGAAATAAAAGCTCAGATGTTTTCATGCACCAGACTGGTGATTTCACGCACCAGACTTACTGACATTAATGAGACCTTACAAATGTTAAAAAAGAATGATGATAATGCTTTGAAATCTTAAACTGGATGCTAGTTCTCAGCAAAACAAAGTATTTTAAGTCCCATTATCCTTTAAATTCCTGTACCATTTTGCTTTTTGCCTTGTTCTGATATGTCAAGCCTGTGGAGCAATATCCTTTCCTAGTGTCCTATTGCCTTGGCAGGAAGACACAAAGGCCAGGGAAAGTTGTGTGATTTATTCTAATTTTCCTTAGAACCTCTCTCTTGATACACTGAAACTCCAAGGGGGCAAATTCTCCCAATCCAGGAAGGCAAAGCTTGTCAGAAGTTACCATGACAACCTGAGTGTAATTAAGGCCCGTTTCAGCTAACAGCTGTGTGCATTTTATCTGTCGTGAAGATTATATATATATACACACACACACAGATAAATATATATCTACATGGAAGTGTACAGTGAGGATATCTGCATCCATCCAGCTATATATAAACCCACACCTAAATTGCTGCCCCCATGTACTTCCATATTTACTGAGCTGAATAAACAAATTTGCAAAGACCTTGCTATTCTTAAGGATGCTGAAGCACCAGAGCTTCTCCATTGCCTTTCCTTTTACAACTAACCATTTTTAATGAAGTGTGGCAAAATAAATATTCATAGCCAAGAAAAAGGAAACCTTGCTTCAGGGTTAGAGTTTCCAGCATCTTTTCAAGTTGGTCATAGAAACTATAATTTTTGTTCCTATTAAGGAGGAAATAGGAGCTGTTTCCTAGCATTAAATGTCTCTTGCAAATGCATCAAGTTCTGAAATAAGCCACTTAACCTTTAGGTAACTCTTCCTGACTTCCTGCAGGAAGCCACTCTCAGTGCATTGCTTCTGCACTCGGAATGGAGTGTGCAGTGGTGTGTCTCAGCACCATGCTCCTTGGAGTGCCGTGTCTCCAGGCTTGGCTGGACCCTCTGCATCCCAGGGCACAGTCAGTACTGTTCTGTCAAGTCCTGTGCAGTGGACAGCAGAGGTCAGGAGCTGCTGCAGGTAGTCCTCTCACAGGAGAGGGAATAGGACCTGCAGGAATGGATACTCAGACCACTCAAAAATAGGTGCCAGCCTGATGTCCCTCAGTAGCCAACAAGAACCTTTTGAGAGCTACCTAAAGCAGGTATGTTCACTGTCAGCTGTGAGACTACCCTACTGAGCTCACTGGATTTCCCTGCCTGTGCATGAGGCTGCACTGGGCCTGCTTGGAGGATGCGAAGAGCTTTCATTGTGTTGCAGTGGGTTACAGAATTGTCACCTAATAAATAGCAGTTCAGTTGATTGTGCTGAAGGTAAACACATTTGCTGTGAGTGTGGCTCTTAAAGGATGTGGAGTTTTGTGAGATATCACAAGTAATTTGTCTGAGGCTGTGAATATATTAGACTCCCACTCAAGTTTAGATACATGTCCTTCCACCAGAGGAGTTTAACTCTTCATGGAGCCCATAGACATACAGTAAAGCATGGGGAATTTCATAATTAATAAATTTCTTATCTAATATCTGTATAAATTGTCAGAAATGACACCAGTTTAAGTAGGAACTGATGGTCAAGTCAACCATTTATGGGAAAATAAAGGAAGATGACAAGGTAAAGAAAATGAAGGACTGCTTTTGGGAAATATAGTTCACAAAGTAAATGCAGTGTAATGAAGGCAACAATGGTATTCAAAAGACAATAAGCTCTGGACATATCTTCTAAGACCTAGATTTGTTGTTGTTGTTGTTGTTGTTTTTTAATGTCCTCTAGGTTTGCATCTGCTATAAACCATACAAATGTGGATGTCCAGAGTGTGTTTGGCTGGCCTTTGGGTTTTGTTTTTAGGTTTTTTACGGGTTTTTTGGGGTGTTTTTTTGGTTGTTTTGTTTTGTTTTGTTTTTTTAATTATAATAATATGAGCAGTGAATACAGCTGCATTTTCCTGCTCTTTTCCTTTGTGTACGTGAAATTATGAGTGCCAAGGGATCCTGTGAACTTTCTGTTTTGGGAAGGAATATCATTGTGATCTGCATTTTGGGAATGTAGAATTTCCCCTGAGTAAGTGAACAGGGTTATGTCCCTGAATGCTTTTTGCCTGGGGGACAAAGTAGAGGGAGGCTGCAGGCAGAGAAGCCAGCAGTGTGTGATTATGTCCATAAGGTCCTGTGTCTCAGGCACAGGTCTCAGAGGTCAGCCAACTCTTTGCAGCTCTGTTTTTGAGCACCTGGCTGCAGAAAGTCATCTGGCATCACTTTGCTTGAAATTCTTTGTCTCAATCCTATGCACTCTTCTTTCCCAGAAGGTTTCCTTGGTCATAGTGTTTCCTCATTCCTTGCAAATGATTGTGTCAGGACACTTTTTTTTT
>VYXD01001227.1:0-32190 GCA_013397195.1 Hylia prasina | reverse complement strand
ATCTAATTCAGAGGGTGCCTTTTTTTTTTTTTAATGTGAGTTGTTGCCTTGTCAAAAGTAGTTCTGCTGGTGATGTAGTAATTCAGGTTGTAAAGTTATGCATCAATAATTGCATGTTGGGTTCAGGGAGAGCAGGACCCTGCAGGGTTAAGCATCTCATGAATGTGCAGAGATGTCCCTTGCCTTTGGGAGTTTTCCAGTGTGGGGCAAGAGTAGAGAGGATGGCAGAAAACTGGGGTAAAGGAAGGCTTGTTCACCAGCAGCCAGCAGTACAGCTGTGAAGAGAACTGGTGATTCAGCTTTGTGTCGTTGACTACCTGCCCTTGATTCACTCCAGCTGAGGTGTCAAGTTAGGGGCTAATCTCCTTCAGTTCACTCTGCAGTCAATGAAATCTCTTGAAGCGTTTCTGAAGGACAGGTTACTTAAGAGCTTGAAGTTAATGAGATAAATTGAACAGTTGGTGCCCCTCTAAGTTGCTGTCACTTCTGCCCATTGAAATCTCCAACGTGCATTTGGTATGGCAGCATGACAAATCCTAAGCCAGAGTAATGATGATTTCATCCTCTCTAACACCAGTTAGCCAATATAATATAAAAGTGCTAGTAGTAGATGTTGTATTTTTGGTTAGATACACTATTTCTCTAGCTCGGAGAGATGCTCCATGCAGAGCCCTATCAATAGCTCTGGAAACCATACTCAGTGTTGCTAATTGGATAGTCTGCATTTTCTGAATTGAGGGAGAAATGCTGGAACTGAAAAAGAGGCTGGAGCACCTCTTTTCTTTGTTCATTCTGCAGCACTTCTGCCGCTGCAACCATTGTTTTTCCAAGTAATTTCCAGGAACCCAGACAAAGGAGATTACATGATCACTACAGTGGCTTCTCTGAAGAGACAGAATGACTAAATGTGTTGATTAGAAATTTGCTGCTCATCTCTGACAGCAAAGGCATGGAGCAAAAAGTCAGCCACAGGTGAAAAAAACACAAAAACCTGCCTTTTGAGAAGAACTGAGTACATTTCTGTGAAGTGGCTCTACGCAGATATTTACTTTATGTAATATGCTATTTAGAAAAGTTATGCAATATTAACATTTGAATAATATAGTAAATGTAGTTTTAACCTTAAGTTTTAGTAAAATTTGTGTGTAGGGTATTTTCTTTAGCTCGAGAGAAGCAGACCAGGAGAATGTTTCCCAGAGATAAGAATTGCAACAGAAAAGAAAACCCCCCCCTCGGATTCTCCAGACGGAAAGATGCATATCTACCTGAATCCACAGGGACCAGACGCCCTGAATCCACAGGAGCAGGACTCTCTGCCGCCAAGGGGATTAGAAGGGGATTTTTGAGAAACAAGTTTGTCTTAAATAAAATATGCATAGTCATGAAGAAGATCCTCAAAAAGAGAGATTTCTCTCTAGCTTTTGCCTTCTCCTAGCTAGCCTGTCTGGGACGGGGAAGGCCCAGCCCGGGCTGCTCTCTTTGTTATTATTGCCTACTATTGTCCTAACTCTAAAATTGTTTAAATTTTATTATTGTATTTGTATTAATTTTTATAATCAATTTTTATTTTTATTAAATTTTCATAAATTGCAAAACCGAGAGATTGGCGTTTATTACAATTTCCGTCAAATACTTACAATAGTATAGCACAACTAACAAGTGAGCAATGAGTTAAAAAGTTTTCTAGGTAAATAATTTGCCATATAAAAAACCAGATGTATGAATTGAGATGTTCTGTGTCTACTCCAAGCATGGACATTTTGGTAACCACTGCCTACTCTGCTGCTACAAATACTCAAGTACAGCAGCTGCCCTAGCCTTGAGCAGGTTTCTGTCCTTCATCTCTTCTGCCCCACCTAGCAATATGATCACTCTGGCAAATTGTCAAGTAACTTAGTTTACCCTTGAAGAGTAAAGTCTTTTTTACAGTAAAGTCTATATGTAGGGTTTCCTGCTGTCTACTGCAGGAACATGGCTTATGTGGGACAGAGAACTGAGATGAAGAACTCAGGGTCCCTGTAGAACCTGACAACACAAGAATTAGATGTCCAACACAGGAAGGCTTCGTGGTGGAGTAAAGAAGACTGGCTGGTGCGTCCAAAGCACAATGCTTTGTGTGTCTTCTCAAATTTGTAAAATCTAGAAACAGGTACATATTTTCAAAGGACTTATTGGCAAGAGTTGAAACAATTTGTGCTGCTCAGGTGTTGTGATCTGTTCTTGTTGTTCTATAAGCATTCATTAATAGACAATGTCTAGTCTAATGTTTTGGGTGTTTTTTAAAAATATGGAGACAAAATCTACAGCAGCATGGGAGGGGGAATGTTTCTACATAATCTACTCTTCTCATTTTTCCTTCTTGTCTGCTCCTGATTTTCCTCCTTGGACTCAAATTGTAAGGTTATGAGACACGGCAAGTGTGTTTTCATGGTGGGGTTCCAGAATGAGCCAGAGGGATGTGCAAGCTAACATATGATGCACATTGAATTTCTTAATATAATTTACAGGTTTTACAGAAAACCTGTGATGAAACCAAGACTTCAAACCTGATATCCTGTGTCCCAGTGATTTAAGAGCAGAGTTGGTCATTTTATTGCACACAGTTAATTTTTAGCTTATCAAGAGCATGTGGGCTAAACTAATTTGAGTTAGATTTTATGGACATTCTGGGTAATAAGATGTGAAATGTCATACTGGGATGTTTATCTCTCCAGAATGTTGCACTTTTCTTGGCCCTAGGAGGCCTTTGTTGTAAAGAAACTTTGCCATTCAGCTACCTGTGAATAAAAGATTCTTCTCTAGGTCAGCAGAGCAGACCACAAGCTTTTGAAAAAGACCAGACTAAGGCTGGTCCCCTTGGCCACTGAATAACTGAGCGGACAGGAGATGTCACAAAAAGTGACAAAACAAAACTTTTGAGGCTGCTGTCATTTTTGTTACACTGCACAGGGAAACAGTGTTTTACTTGAAGAGTTTCACAGAGAAAAGAGAGGTACAGAATTTTTTATTTCTCCAAAGGCTCCTTCGCAACAGCACTTTTTGCTTCCAGTTTGGTGCCACACCTATCAGCTCAATCCCTCAGCAATGTGACCCCACTGAAACTGGCGATGAAGCTGCCCTCCACAAGATAAACTCCATTTGTCATGGCAGGCCTGAGTGTGGCATTTTGAACTCAATGTGTATGGCCTTAGGCTCTTCTGTCTTGAAAGGAGCTATATTTCCATCTTAGGCATAGAGAGACTTTTTCATCCTAGACAGGACTCACAGCCCTCCTTGCTTTAGTGATGCCTTGACTTCTGCTGTTGCTCTGTGTCTGCACTCCTGACACTGCTTCCTAGTGCTTCACAGACAAGGGCAGCAAGAGCCATAGTTATGTATAATGCTGCCACTGATTGCAAATGAGGCTCAAGAGCTTCAAAAGTGTTTAGAAAGTGTTCCAGATCTAGAAGATCAGTGTGTGCAATAAGAAGTCAATAAATACACAGGAGTGTGTATAGGAGACAGAAGACTATAGTGTCAGGATTCAGGAGCTGCTAAAATGTGCACCTTAGCCAGCTGACCAGTGTAATCTGTTATTTTGTCTTAAATTTTCATCCATTTTTCCTACTCATATTTTTAATCTATTTGCTTTTTATATTTTTCATTTTTTGAAACACATGAGTAAAATGAGAGTGAATATTATTATAGTGTAGAGGTCAAGAAGCTATATCTTTGAAATCACCAAATACTTTTTGAATTCTCTCTTAAGCTTGGGTTTCTGAGAGCATGAGTGTCAAACACTTTTACTGTAGCTTGATTTTCCATTCTTGCCTTTTTTCTGTCTATTGAACTGACTAGCCAAGTCCTTCTCCCTCGCTCTCTCTCTCTTCCTTTCTCTCCTTCCTCTTCTGGAATAAGCCCTCTCAAATGTATTCATTTCCTACAAAACTAATGAAAATAAGGTTGTGGATAGACGAGGGGAAGCCTGATTCTCGCTGAGGGGAAAGCCTTAGCTGAGATTAAGCACATTACTTTGACAGCAGAGAATCCAAACTGGGAGGAAGACTGGATAAATTACTAAATTAAGTAGTTCCATCATTTGTGCACCTACATGCAGATTTCCTGGCTATCTGCTCCTTCAGAAAGATAGTACTATTTAAGTAAACAATTAAAAAAATTTAAAAGAGTATAAGTGTAAGAACTGTATGGTAATTTTGGAGAAAAAAATCACACTTTTCACCTGCATGACCAGTTTGGCCTAGCTATTATCACAAACCAGTTTTAAACCAGGACTTTTTGTAAGCATTTATACTAGAGAAAATCACTGCCCTTTCCTCAAAATTCCCTGGGGCCCACAGGATGGAGAGAGGGACAAGAACTTTACTGGCATGGAAAAACACTATTGGAGCTGAATATGAAATTCTTTCCTTCTTTTCAAAAAAGTGGGGATTGGTGTCACTGACCTGAAAGTGCTGCAGAAGTGTCTCCCACAGGAGCTTACCCTGCAGTGAGATATGGCGGCCATGAGACCAGCAAGCAGCAGCGCTTCTGAACAGAGCTACAGGACAGGAGCCCACTCAAAACTGTGGGTAAGGGATTTTTGGAGACCCTCAGAAGGGACAAACCTGTATGTGTAACTTGAGCACAGTCTAGTGTGCTCCCATCCACCCAATATGTCTTAACCCCATCCAAACAAATTAGCTTTTCTCTAATAGCTACTGGGTCTTTTTGCATCCCAAACCTTCACAGAAAGCAGATGTGCTGATTTGACCTGAGTTCAAGATACCCTTCAACTGCTGCTGCAGCAGGGCTGCCAGGATGCTCCTGCCATCAACAGAGCTACCCATCCAATCCTTACTGGTAAATTGGAACACAGATCACACACTTTTTCAGGCTAATGATGACATAAGGGACTACAATCCATGGGTTGCCACTGCAGCAGCTCCGGGCAAGCACAACCTCTGCTATTCAAGCAAGGGGGAGGAAGAAAGCTTCCAAAATTCACCTGGTCTTTGCCCATTGCAAATTATATTTCTCCTCCTGGCTTCAGTCTTCATTGTTAATATCAGAGCCAGGTAGTGCTGCCAGTGCACTGAGACCTTGTAAACCTGGTGTAGCACTGCTCAGTTTTCACTTGCTTACCTTTGACTCTCACAGGTATAGTCAAAGATAGGAAAATATCTCATGTTATTCTGAAAGTCTCTGTCCCTCAGCAGTCTGCCCAAGTAATGCAACACCAGCCTGCCCGGCAGGGAAGACGGTGCAGGATTTTGTGACTGGTTGAGAGAGACAATGTATCATGAATTCGAGTCTGCCTTGTGTTTCTGTTGGAGCAAATGGGAGTTTTGTCTCTAATTTTGTGGAGAGCTGAATCAGGGCCCTGGTCGACAGAGAATCAACCTTTTAAACAAAAAGGGGTCAAATGTGAAGATGGAAAGATGAATTTCTCTCTATTAAAGTTAAAACATACTTACTACTTGGAGGAAAAGTATTTGTCTATATTACGACACTGACAGTCATCTTTTCAAAGAACTCTCTAAACAGATTTGTGTTTTCCTTTCAAAAGTTCACTGCGGAAAGATAAGAAATCCCCAATAAACATTAAAATTTATTTACAAAGTTATAGGTGTGAATATGAAGCATAAAATGAATATTTAATATAAAAGAGCTCATTTAACATATGTGCAATTGACTCTTTTTTTTTTAATTGTCCCTGTCATAATGATCACTGTTTATTTCACACTGAAATCTGGTTTTGATGGTCAGTTCTAAGCAGACACTTTTTCTGTGATTAACATAATTGGACATCTCATTACAGGCAATCAAAGATTTTGATCTTAAATACTTTTTTGATAGTTAATTTGATGTTTTATTGAGTGGTTTCTATCTATCACACATCTATGTGATAAATGCAGGAGACAAATTCTGCATTGTATGACACCAAGAAAAAGTCGGGCTAAATAACTTATCACAAAGAATATTTACCACTTGGAAAAAAACACCAGCTATATTTAGAGTAAAGTCTCTCTAACTAGTTCTTCTGTAATGTGCAATTTAAGATTGACATGCCATCTAATCTATAACAATGGATTACACCACTTTCCTTACTGCTGCATTCAAATATTGAGCCTAGTTTGAACTATTGATTCAGCTGTCTTCAGCCACCAGAAATATGAGAGTTTATACCAGCTATCTGGTTAATAATGTCTCCATAAAGTGATACACTTAAAAAATACACACTTAAAAATAATACTTTAATTTTTGCTTGCTTCTTAAAAAAATATGGTTGTCGTTAAATGAAAATAAAATGTTCTAGTTCTGAAGGACAAGCTTTCTAATTTTTTTTAGTGCAGTCAATCAGATCAGATGTACAGTCCTTGTGCAGCTGATACTCCTTTTACAACCAATGTTGTGGACGTCCTCATTTTATTTTGATTTTTAAACAATTTTGCTCAAGAAAGCTTTGCTTAATTGGACCTTTATTCCCTCACTGTGCTGGTTCAGATCTGAGCTCTCACTTCTGAAGGGCTGGTCTGTTTAAGAGCTCCTGTGTGTCAAAGCAGGGGAGAGAAATAGAACTGTTAGGAATTATTCATACAGTGACAAGATTTCAAGGAAAAAAAAAAATCCTGCCTTAGTTTTTGCACAGTGAAGTAGAGACCAAGTTGACCTTCTGACCCAAAGACACTCTGCCTGCCCATGGCTCATTTCTTCTACAGTTCTGGCATCATGTCTTGCTTCAAGCTTCCTTCTATCCCACCCCACAGAAGATAACCTACAGACTGAGGGATAGAGACACCATGAAAGGGAAAATCTCCTGGGGGTGACACTGTGCTAATATCAAATAAATAACAAAATTAAACCCAAACTTGTTAGTGGGTAGGTGACACAGCCAACCCTTTTAAGACGACTTCTTCATGTTGGAGGGAAAAGAATATGAATCAACAGGCAGGACAGAGACCCTGCTTCTGCTGAATGACTCATCCTGGGAGTGAATTGTCTTCATTAGCATAGTGTCACCCATTTATTTTCCTCTGTGGAAGGAAAGGTCTTCAGTTTCCCCTCTTCCTCAGATGACCTTCTTCAAAGTTATTGTAGAAAACCACTTGGACATCCAGCACCAGTTCTGTTGCTTTCCTGCTTTTCTCTTTTGTGTTTTTCAATGCTATTTGAAACCAAAATCTTTTTAGGCTACTTACTCTCTCTTCTATTTAATTTCCTATATCAAGACTACATTATGACATTCTAATCAGGTTCCCACATCACACCCATCGTTGCTGAAGTGACTTTTATTTATTGTTTCTTCCCTTCTCTCTTGTACCCTCCTTCATAAGAAGGACATTGGGGCTATCTGGGAAATGAAATGACTCACTCAGTGAGAAATCCATTTGTATCATACAGGAAGGGCAAAACAGATTTGCTCAGTTGCTTGCAGAATGTGAGGGCAAACCTTCTTGGTGGTTTTCCAGTGTCTTTCCCCATGTTTTGAGCCTGGGAAACAAATAATTTTGAAATTGCTTTTTCTAACTTGGATTGAGTGTTTTCTCTCACATCTGTCTTGAGGTTACTGACTAGAGAAGGAATAAAGAGAGAGAGAGGAAGGAAAGTAGTTGATGATAGAAGCCTTGGACATAATCTGGTGAGGTTATCCAGCACATCTTCCTTATTCCAAGGAGGGATCAACTGCTCTTTTTTGTGGAATTTGAACAGGACGTTTTTTTCAATCCTGTGGAGCTGAATTTCTGGCCTGATTATTATCTAATCCCAACATGCAAGATTAAAATTACTAGTTTTAAAGCTGAGAAATACATATGTGAGGAATGAAGCTTTTAGCTGTATTGATCAAACTACCAGTTTTATATGAGAATTAGTTGGTATTTAATCTATCTAGCAACATATATCAAAATTACAACCTAAGGTTTTTACTACTTACAAAAAAATGGGAGGGGAGGTTTGGGGAAATATAAATCAACAGGATAAACTGTAATTAGCTTTTTTTCTGATAGATAATAGTTCCTTCCCTGAACGAGAACTCACTACAATCACTATATATATTTAAATTGCATTAACTATCCTAAGAGCTGTAAAATACCTGGAGCATGGGAGATGTCTAATATAATAAAGAAAATAGTAAGTAACCATATATAACTGGGAGCTAGTGTTGAATTTTTATGGGTCATGTTGTTTATAGGCTTATAACTGTGCTCTTGGTTGGAGCATGCACTAAGGAATACATAACTAAGAATCAAGGAGAATACTCTGCCAGAAGATTTGCATGAGTTCTTTTCTTTTATAAACTCTGTATACTAACCATGTCAAATATGGTAGCCTGTTCATGGAACGTTAGATTAAAAAAAAATAATAGAATAGAAAACTTTTGTCAAAATATACTGTCTAAATATCTTTCAGTAACAAGTGTAAAAGATTGCAGAGAATTAATAAAATAAAATAAAACTAACTAACTAAATAAATAAAATTTATAATCAAATTTTTTTTTTAAAATAACCTGCCAACATTCCAGAACCATTGAATTTTAAAATTTCATTACTATTCTGAACACTTGCAAGTTCTCAAAGCTGAGATTTTGTTGCAACAAAACCTGCACTTTACTAGCAATTGAAGTTGTGGCCAAAGAGAACACAAACATAGACCTGGAGAATCAAGTTTTGAAGAAACCTTTTGGCATTAATCATGCTGACATCTTTAGGAGGTTTTTTTCATACACCTTCTCCATCACTAACATTTTCAAGGCTGCACTCAATCACCTCCAGCACACATGCTCAGTAGTTTTATAACTGGAGGTTGACTTATTGAGTTGTCCCTCCTCTTCACTGCCACTTTTATTTGGCTTCAGATTCTGAAATCCTCATTCTCCAGTTCAAAGTGACTTTGTCAGAGTACCTATATGTGACTTGGTCTTACACCTGGGCCTTTCTGAGGTGCATTTAGCAGGAACTCTTTAAACTTTGGTATAGTCATAAAACCTTCCAAGAAGACTGCAGTTAGCCCATCACCTTCTAATGGATGCCTTGTACAGCCCCTGAAGCAAAGAAAACTCAGGTACTGTTCTGAAATACACCTTTGGTTTGCTGTGCTTCTGGTCATCAAGCATTAACACCAAATGTTTGCAATTAGATTGCCTATTGTGGAGACTCAGGAGTTCTTTGAATATAGAGCAGCAAATGGTTCTGAGATAATTGTAGGCATTATCCCCTATAGGAGAGATTGTATTTTCAGTGACATGCTATCTTAATTCTGCTTTACAGCTGCTATGCAGAAAAAAAAATGCTGTTTCAGTCCAACTCTGAGCATTTGGTTCTTGGTGTGCATCATGCTAAAGTTTTCTTTGGCCCCATTGCTGCTTTCTTTTCTTATGACAATGCATCTATCAGTATTTTCAGGCTAATTTAGAGATCTGCCTGCTTACATGTTTATTATGAGTCTCAATCAAGCCATCACATCTTCTTCAAAGGTACAGAAAGCCTGGAAGTGCTTAGGATGTAATGAAAACAAGCAGCTTTATGACCATAAAGGAGGAGGGAAAGAGTGAGTGGCAGATGAGAATAAACAAGGGGAAATTTACATGTCTTTTTTTTTTTTTCCATATGGTCCAATAGACAGAATTTCAATTCCACAAAGACCTGAGTCAACTTTGTTGAATTCCCTGGCTGCAGTAGATTTCCTACATGACTTTAGAAGTTACTTAGCTTGTCTATGGCTGAGTTCCCCTTCCTGCTTACTTGCTTTTAGGCAGCACATTTCTGATAGCAAGATATTCATAATTAGTGTCAGGGTAATAGATAGGAGTTGCAAAGATGATCTGAGAGTGATGACTTACCTTAGGGCCATATGCCAAGTCCTGGCTAGTGCAGAAATAAAGCCACATCCTTTGCAGGTTGGTGGCTTCCTAGTGAGACTTTCTGCTTATTGACAGGAGAAAGGGGTCGCACTGGTTGGTGTGCTTCAGGATTGGATAGATTATGGACACATGCCAGCACAAACAATCAGTTCAAAATATTTCTTCTTGTTGCTATCACTTGGATCTTGATGCAGCAGTGGGTGAAGACACTGAGTATAAACACTGAATGAAAAATGATGGGCAAGAATATCTGATCTGAAAACTGACATTGGTCTTGGAGGTTAATCCAGTTTGGTGCTCAGTGTGTTCATCTCCCCACCAGCTTCACCAGAATATGAGCAAGCTGTGTACCTCAAAGGATCAGCCTCCTTTAGCCTTTGGCAATGCATTAATTAAGTGAGGATAATGCTTACTTTCCCCTTGAGGATATTGTGGGACTTGGTGTAGAGATATTTTGAGCCCTTCTCATGAAAGACACTGCAGAGAGTAAATGCCAAGCATTATGCACCTCTTGAGAATCAAAAGGTCACCCACTGAAGACCAGGGTAAATTCCCATTGATTTTTAGGAGAACTCTGGGTGGAGCTCAGAAAAACAATCCCCAGGGCACGAACTGATCCTTCTGGCCTACTCAGTGCTGGGATCCTGTAGGCTTTGACACTTCCTGGAATTAAATAACTCACTTCTTTCTTAATTTTATCATCATTAATTGAGCCTATCTTGAAGAGAAGCAATAGGTCAGTTGGATGGGGGGTAAGGAAGCCACATGGAATAAGCGAGGAGGAATTAATTAGGTATGCTGCTGGCAATGTGCTGCTACCTTCTGTGGAAGCCACAATGCTGAGAGCTATGGAACTATCAGGGAACCAAAAATAAAATAAAAGGCTTTAGATTTACGATTCCCACTCTTATGTGTTCTTACCATCATTCATATGGATTAGGACTTAAGTTCAAACATTCCCTGTAGAAATCAGGATTTGCTGACTTAGAACAAACAGCATTAGGAATACAGGTTAGGCAAATCCAGAAATATTCAGGTTCATCTTAAGTTTCAGCTGGAGCTGGTCTGAAGTGCTTTGTTTAATTTTTACTCTGGTGCAGCAATATTTATAGGATAAACAGAAACTGTAGAATCTGTATTGGTCAGAGTTTTTCAATGCTGTTTTGGGGGAGAAATGTAAACTAGACCTAACTCTCAAATATTTTTATAATTCCTCTTCCTTGTCTTTTTCTGTTTCTAGCTTCTTCCAATATATGTCCTTTCTAGTGTTTCCACATTATTTCAGAGTCATCCAGGGCAGTATTAATGTTGAGAAGTCCAGGTGTACCAGAGTGACAGATTTCTTCTATCTGAATAATAATAAGAAACTGGTATCTTGCTATCTAGCATTGTGGCAGTGGACAGAGATCAAGAACCAAGACATCTCCATACAAATTAGACTTTCTATAAACATAATTTGTGGCATAAAAGTTGTAAAAGTTACATTCATCAGATAAAGGAAAATAAATTAATTAAATATAAAGTTAGAGGTAGGAGTAGGAAAAAAAATGAAGAATGACAGACAAACACAAATTTGGCCTCTGTCTCATGGAAACCATGTGACGATGTGCTTCTATGGAGGTTGATAACTCCTCTGTTCAGAGAGTTTACAACTACCACAGGGAACAGTAAGTTTCAATATATAGGAAAAGAGGACTGCTTTAGGACTGTCATGCTGTCTCAGTCTATAGAAGCTGTGAAGATGACATTAGACAAGCATCCAGAAACTACTGGATATTAATATTTCCTTCTGGATCAGCAGATCTTTTGGGATTCCTCACAGCTCTGATCACTAGCTTAAGAAACAACAATACTGATTTGAGACCTGAACTTCAAAGAAGATGGAGGAGGAAATATTATGCACCTTGTAATAATTTTTTCAGCTGGTCTGGAATACAAGTCCAGACTTAAAATCACGTAACAGCTGAAAATGTGACTCTTAGCCCACTTGCACAGTTCAATTCTCTTTCTCGCCTGGGGCCAAGGCTGTCCCCAGGGCTGTTTGATTTTATTCTGCTTGATCCTGAGCACCAATTCCCTATTTTTCATAAATCCAAAAGACAGAGGAACAGATCATAATGAAGGCAAATCCCATGGTCCAGGAACCTAAAGGGCTAGAAGGAATCATGAATTGTAACACCACTCTCTAGCTATCCCACTAGTTAAGTGACTTCTCCTTTCCATTTCTCACCCTCCCTTGCACCCATTCTCACTATGAATTTTGGGTCTGTATCATCCTGTGTTGATACCAAGTCAGAAGGCAATTTTCTCTGACTCCACATTAGGCAAAACATTCAGTGGTGTCATTAAACAAGAAGCCTCTTTCTACAGCATCCCTCCTCTGGAAAGAGCATTCTGATTTCTGCTTTGGGGAATGCATTAATGATGCCGACAGGGAACTCTCTTGCAGGTTGTTTCTTGCAGCATACGAGGATTTTACTCTATCAAAGGGTTTCTGACTGTCTCTTAGGGCCCAGGCAGCATTGCTGCTCTAATTCCTGGGCCTGGTTTTCATTTAGTTTTTTACTACTTCTACCCTGGTATGGCTCCACTGACCTGCAGAGGCTTTTCTCCGATTCGTGCTGAAGTAGCAGCCTGTAGTACTCTTAGAGATCCAGAATTCACTCTTTCCAATCCTTCGTCTCCATTTCGGTTACAATGGCCAGATGCTGATCTTAGTTTCATCAACAACTTCCTGAAAAATAACTCTGTTTGTGTGCACCTCATGAATGTGTTTAGGGACAAGCCACCTTGCAGCCTGTTGTATGAATGGGGCCAAATGTTACTACCAAGCAGCTCTGTTTGTGAAGGGTCATGCATAAGCTTCCACGTGTGTTCTGCTTGCAATTTCACTCCCTCAGATGCAAAATCTTTCCTCGGGGGTCCCTGTTTAAAAATTTGTTCTACAAAAGAAGGGTGAAAGGGTGATATTTGCATAACCACAAAAGCGCCAGGTTTTGGGTGAGAATCTTGATAGAGCAAGGATGTCACTTTTAATAAATTCCTTTTTTGTACAAGACTGCTGAGACTTCTCTTATCTGACACAACAAAACCAAAATTTTCTAGCAATGCTGTTTGATGCGAGGAGTTCCATTCCAAGCACTTATTTGCTGAGAAGCTGATTTAGAAGTTGCGAGACCTGCTGCCTAATCCCAAATTCCAAGTGCTGTCACACATATCAGGTTATTGGAACTCTACGCCTCGGTTTCCTCAGATACAAAAGGGAGAACAGCTACCATTTTCCTATGCAAAATACATTGATGATTAGGCAAATTATGTAAAACAAAACACCTCAATCCAAATGTTGTTAATAAGAGCTTATTTTCCATGTTGCTTCAAACTCTCAGAAGTAATTCAAAGTAGTAGCCGTGTGTGTTTGTGTGTTAAGAAGGGAAGCAGTAAGAGCATTTATGAAAAGATGAGCAGGCTTAAGGTATTTCAGGATTACCTGAAAAGCTGTCATCAGCATAAGGGGTGGCTTGAATTGAATGACAGAACTATGTGTGTTTATTTGTAGAAGTAAATGTAAAACATCTGTTGGGCCTGTGAATTTAAACCTCCTGGGAGCAGCTTTGAAGCTATACACCTCTGTGTCTATGCATTTCCTTTCTCCAGGTTGGTAACTAAAGATAAAAAGAAATCAAAATATGCATAAAACAATCTCATGTATCAATTTGGATGTAGTGTTTCAGGCTTGTTCAGACTGTAAGACTTACTATTATGGTTTATTTTTTCACCAGCGATCTCCAGTAAAACCCCTGGCCTTTTATTGTGCATTTGGTTCTTGTTATATCCTAGGTAATTAGACAGAAGATCCAGGTATTGAACACATATTCATTCGCTAGCTATCTAAAATTAAAGGTAATCATAAAGACATTACGGAACACATCAAGATTTCCTTTATTACGACATTAATAAGACATTATGCATCGCACCCCATTTGATTAGCATATGGTGCCTCAGAGCAAATCAGTTAACACTGATGCATCTATTAAAGTGTCCAAGCAATATTCCGTATCTCCTAAGTGATGTACAATAAATATATTGTTGTGTGGCCACCCTCACCCAGCCTCTGCCAGCCTGACACAGCCCTAAATCTGCCGTGATGAGCTGGGTGAGCTGCAGATGCAACACTGGGATGCCATCACAGGACTTGGAGGGCCCTTGCCAGAAAGAGAGAAGGAATTTGAGGGCACATTTTAAGTCTTTTCAACCCCGCTAAGCTTGTTTTAAGAACAAGCTTGTTTTAAAGTGTGAGTTTAGTGATTTAGGAGTAAGGCTTTCATCCCTCTGAGACACTGCTGTTAAATTACGTGGTTCCACTGCACCCCAAAAGCCCTGTGAGCACAGTTCCCCCATGAAGTCAGTGTGGTACCTGAGGGCTTTGCTCTCCAACTGTACAAGTGAACCAGTTTCAAAACATTCCTCCCATCCTTTGTTATGGAATTGCAGCAGAGTCAGTAGTGCATGTATTGTCCTGATACCTGCTGCAGTCAGTAAAGACTGGAATAAATACATTAATTTTAGTGTTTGATAAATTTGAGTTTTGCCTTGTGACTCAGTGGTCAGGTTTCCATATCAGATTTGGACTCATTTCTCCTGCTCTCGGAATATAATTCTTATTGTCTAATTCTGTACTTTTACATTTTAAATTATGCCTTTATCCAGAATTTACTTCTCTCTTCTGCAATTCAGAATTTCTATTATTAATCCTGTGCAATATTAGAGACCTGCAGGAAGTACTATGAAAAATTCAGTTTACTTTTAAAAATTTATATTCTTGTGGTAAAAAAAGAAATAAGAATGCTACTTAGAATTCAACATATTTAATTATATTTAACACATGTAATGACGTTTAAGAAACAAACTAAAGATGTGTTCGAGTTTGGGTTTTTTTGGGGGGGGCGGGTTTCAGAAATTCAACCACAATTCACAGCAAATTCTGTTGGATTGTGGC
Source organism: Hylia prasina (assembly GCA_013397195.1). Lineage (NCBI taxonomy): Eukaryota > Metazoa > Chordata > Aves > Passeriformes > Sylviidae > Hylia > Hylia prasina. Next base: position 17,356 of record VYXD01001227.1, on the reverse strand, counting down.
ACATAACTGAGATTAAATCAAACAGTAAATATATTATCCCTTTTTTCCTGGATAGGAAAACTGCATCACAGGATAAGTTACATGACACAACAGAATAACAGTAATAGCCTGGATATTAAATACATAGTCTTGTTTGCCCTAGATAAAGTCCCTGTACATTTCTTTCTAGAGACTGTCTCTTACGGAGCAAGCTCTATTGTTCAGATATTCTGCCTGAAAGCCTTTGTCACTAACTCAGTATAGTAAAGTAGGAGCTAAACACTTGAAACATTTTCTCTCTTACTATAACTTTCAGGCACTTCAGGAACATAAAGAATCATTTTTAAGTATGGCACATCCTATTTCTTTAAAAGAACAAGTCAAAATCTCTGCTGTGCTTTTGAACTTGCGCAAAATTCATGCTGCACTTTCTTTGCTTGATGACTCTTACACTGTGACAAGTTGGGGGAAGGTTGCCTGAGGTCAGCTGAATCAGACAGGAGTAAGCAAAACTATTCCTTGTCTAGTCTGTAGAGAGAGGATCACCCTGAAAAGAGAATTAGCCATGTGCGACCACTGGGTTCCTCTGCTATGAGCTGACAACACAACTGCCTGTCTTCCTCAAAAGTAGACTCTGTAATTTTTTTTAGAGCAATAATAGCCCTTCCTGGACTGATAACATGAATGATTTCTTTTCTTTTCCATTTTTAGCTTTTAAAATAAAATCCCTATTGGCAAACAAGAAATATTATCCAGGAAAAGTTCAATAAACTGTAAATTCTGCGAAGGCTGCAGATACCCAAGAGCTTAAAGGCCACAATCAAATGGGGAAGAAAGAGGAATGTGAGAGTGGAGAACAGAGGAAGGAAGAGTAGGATGAGAATCATCTGAGTTTCTCTTGATGTCCCTGCAGTTCTGCCTTCCACTGGTGTCTTTTAGCTGTGAAGCTCTAAGTCGTGACACTCACACACTCCTGGAATTGTGGGCATGTAGCAAAGTTTAGAGAAAGGGCAGCCTCGGTGTGTGGTACATGGTGTACATACGTTTTTCCACAACCCACTCTAAAAATGCACATATTCAGACACATACAGGAAGTCCATTTTGAGGTTTAACAAACATCTTGGTTTTTTACAACATAGAGCTCTTTTATAACTTGAAGAAAGGTGGAAAGGAGAAAATACCTTTATTGGTTTGTGAGGTTTTTTTTGGTTTTGGTTTTGGTTTTGGTTTTGGTTTTGGTTTTGGTTTTGGTTTTTGTTTTTAATAGAGAGCTGTAAACTGCAAGGTATTTATTCAAGAGACAAGAGCTGTTCTCAAGAGCTATTCCAGCTGCTTTTAGAGTTCTGTGTTTCTCTTAGTGTGGAAGAATTTTAATATTTGTCCCCTTCTTTTTACTTTTAAATATAATGTAAGTGTATCTGTGACAGTTTGAACTCACTGCTTACATTTTCCCTGATTGAAAGGGCTGCAGGAAGATAGGAGAAAATTTAGAGGCATGGGTCATAGTTTTGATAAAACACATTTCAAGAATTGCTGCTACAGGAATGCTCCAGCTGAGATATTCACAGCTAGTAAAATGTAATCTCAAATGTTTTTTCTTCCTTTGCCCAATAAGAAATTCATCAAAATGGGGTTAGATCCTAATTTAAAAAGCTAAAAAAGATGATTTACAAAAGTGAGTACAAGATGGTGTGAGTTATTTCCCCACACCACTCATATTCCCTTAGCATCATTAAGGTAAGACCAAGTGAGGCATCTCAGTTACCCAGTCCTCTCGAGACACTGTTGCTACAGCACCACCCTTGGAAAAGCTGTGTGTTAATTCACACAGGCTCTTTAAGAATGTTATTACTCTGCAGGTCACAAACCTTCAGGTCTAAAGAAGTTTGCAATGTGTTTTCACCTATTAGTTTTTCCCTGACGGTGCCATGCACAACCAGCCCCGTGAACAGCAGCTCCCACATTCTTTACTGTGTCCATTTAAACATCCAGGGGCTCTTCTGATGAGGCTGTTTATATTTGTGTAACTTCTCCAGCTACAGAGGTTTCACTGTCACCAGGGCTGCCTAAAAAGGCTCACTGATGGTGGGCAATAGTAGCTAAGGCTTTAGATGTAGGGCAGTTTAATGTACAGGATGTGAGCTTGAACTGTAAATTCTTTGCTCTGGCACTGATTTCCCTGAAACTGTGAGCAATTTGTTTTACCTTTGAATCCTCCTTTCTCTGAATCACAGTGTTTACCTGCTTTGAGGTTTAATCAAGGAAACTGTACAAGTGCCAGATATTGTATAAAAGCAAGAGGCAATTATTAAAAGTGGGCTTTGACTTTTTAAAAGTAAGATTAACAGATGCCAGGTAATAAATCTCATTAACGATGATAAGGAAATTGTCTTACTTTTGAATTCTCATGGTGTTTGTTTCCTAACTTTCGTTACTGCTTAATACTTACTCTGGTTTCACTGTTTGTTTTCCAAAAGTGCTGAAAACAACTAGATGACACAATGAGCTATTATTCCCCCACGGTGTCCTAGCACTTTCAGATCTGTGTTTATGTTTAGGAATTATTGAAGTATATTGTTTTGATATGGCTTTAAGCAAAATGATTGGCTTTCAGATCTAACCAAGGCTGAGATTTGAAATCTGTTGAGCAAAGCTGTACTGTTTTTAAACAGAGTTGCAGTTAAAATTTATACAAGATATTTCACCAACCTAATATTTGTGTATGTGTGTGAACGCCTGTCTACTGACAAAAATTATTGACTTAATAGGCTCTGATTTTTCTCTCTCAATTTAGAATGGGAAAAACAGGTCTCTTGTTTGCTCACGATGGGAAATCTGCTTCCTGTCCACTTATATCAACAGCTCTGAACATGGGGCTGCAAATCCAGCCCAGATTTGATTGCTCTCAGAAGTGTCTCTGCAGTTAAGAAGCTGCTGTGTAGCACTTGGTTCCACATGAGGAGAATCAGATGGGCTTTAGGATTTACTTTGCTCTGCTAGTGAATGTCCCTCAATCCTTCAGGTTCAAAATGGTGTTGCACTTAAAGTTATCTGCTGCACTTGACTCACCCACTGTTCTTCTTGGATGGTTTCTGTCTTGCAACAAGCAAAGGCACAGGAAATAAAGATCTAAGTTTGGGTGATTATTTGTCTTGGGATGATGGGTAAGGCATTCACATTGAGACTTAAAAATAAAAAACAGAGTATAAAACTCTTGCTTGAGTAGCAGAAAAAAGTGTCAGTGGTAAATTAAGCCTCGACCTCAGTTTCCCTTTCCTACACAATTAGGAGTTTCATAGAAATGCCTCATGGCATGCTTGAAAGAGGGAAGACAGATCTGTACAAGAGGGAAATATCCTTACTCAGGGTCATGAGAAATACTAGTCATCAGAAATACTAAAAGTCAAGTGAAACAGAGATTTGAGAAAATTAGTTTTGGGGCTTTTTTTGGTGGTTTTTTGTTTTGTTGTTTTTGTTTGTTTGTTTGTTTTTGTTTGTTTGTTTGCTTGTTTTAAAAAAATGTTGCTCTTGCAGATGGAAAACTGTGATAAATAGACATGCAGGTGTAGTCCTGGGCTTGTTGGAGATGCTGACCCACCCAGACATGGGCACATCTATCTATCTATCTATCAGGCAGCTCCTCTCCAAGAAGTGTCCTGTGCTGATTCCCTGACTCATATTGTAAAGAGAGAGGGAGACCAGCCTCGTGCTTAGGATTTTATGATGGAGCGTAAATCAGGTCTGCCTGTACTTGACCAAGGTTGAAACCCACAGTGCTGCATGGTAATTAGATTTTTAAAAGATTTTTTTCCCCTCTGGTTTATTTATATAGCAGTAATTACCTCCAGCACACCGTCGGAGTGACTGCTTGTCTTTCATGACCATACTTTTACCCTTTCATTTGACTGTCCTGTGCTTTTGTGGCAAATATAGAGCTTCATTCATTATCCCCAAGCCCCTTCCCCTGCCAGCCCTTGCACAGTGGCACAGCAGGGAGCACAAGGTTATTCTGTGGCAGCTTAAGTGGGAATGGACGTGAAGAGCAGAGCAGAGCAGTGTCCCTCAGCACTGAGCAAGCCAGACTTCTCCCACTCCTTCCTCAGAGGCACAGCATTCCTAGGGGGAACAGGGCTTGCCTGGGGGCTGTGAGACCATGCACCCTCTTCTTGCTGTTTCTGGTGGTTCTCCCATCCCTGCTCTTTTTGGTGCAACTTACCAGTTGTGCAGAAACGCTCCTTAACAAACATCTCATTTTTCAGCTCTCCCTGTCACAGAATCATTAAGGCTGGAAAGACCTTTAGGATCATCTGGTCCAACCAGCACCGCCAAGTCCACCACTAATCCATGTCCCCAAGTGCCACACCTACATGACTTTTAATCCCTACAGGAATGGTGACCCCACCACTGCACTGGGCAGAGTGCTCCAGTGCTTGACAACATTTTCAATGAAGAATCTTTCCTAATATCCAATCTAAACCTCCCCTGGTGCACTATGTCTCTCTTTGCTTCTTTTCCTTTCATCTCTTCCCACTTTCCCATTAAGAATATTTTGAACTTATTCCTGGGTTTGAGATGGATTTGACAGCTCTTGTTTTATTGCAGTTGAAAATTACTTGGTTCTTACACTTCTCATCTTAATATGAGAGAAGAACCATCCATTAGCTTACTGCAGAAAAAACAAACCCTCATTGTTTCAGCCTGGCTCCTGACAGGACTTGTGGCCCCTGAGAGAGGAGCTCAGGCTCCAGGCTGGAGCAGATTTGCTGGTAGGACTTGTGATCCCATGGGGGATGAAGTTGGAGCAGCCCGTTCCTGAAGGCACGACCATGCTGGGAGTGCTTGTGAAGAACTGCAGCCCATGGGAAAGACCCAGGGTGGAGCAGTTCATGCAGGACTGCCTCTTGTAGGAGGTACCCCACATTGGAGCAAGGGGAGGGTGTGAGGAGTCCAATCCCTGTGGAGGAAGAAGCAGCAAAGACAGCGTGTGGTGAGATGACCACAGTCCCCATTTCCCATCCCCCCTCCACCACTGAGGTCGAGTAAATCAGGACTGAAGTTGAGCCTGGGAAGGAGGGAGGAGTGGTTTAAGATTTCGTTTAATTTCTCCTTATTACACTGATTAGATTGGTAATAAATTAAACTAATTTCCGTAAGCCAAATCTATTTTGCCTGAGATAGTAACTGGGGAATGATTTCTCCCTGTTCTTATCTGGACCCATGATCCTTTTGTTGTATTTTCTCTCCACTGTCCAGGTGCGGAGGGGAGTAAAAGAGTTTTGATGCATGCCTGATGTCCAGCCACGATCAACCCACTATGGCCCAACTTGTATCTGGCTGCAGTTAGGGAAGGTGACTCTCGTGAGTCAATTTTCCTGAAGTCATACAAGGATCTTAAAACCATATTCGTTCTGCCAGGCCAGTGTTTGAGGTAGGAAGGAATGAGGTGGATTCCTGCTGCAGCTCTGTGTAGCCATGCTCAGCAGCACAGGCTGCAGATGGACACTGTCTTCTCTCTGGAGGCTCCCAAGAGCTCTGGGTGTTCCCAGTTATTATTGCTTAATGTGCAACAACATGCTCCTGGACCAGCAGAAACGTGGGGTTACCAGGGGATATCTTTACAGCAGTTGTCAGAAGGCTTGAAGCAGAACAGCTATGAAATGGAGCATTTTCAGTACTCGAATAAGAGAAGGAGCTTGCTTAGCCACATGAGGTGGTGATGCTGCCATCAGGCCAGTGAAGTCCGTCAAACAAATGCAACTCCCTTTACAGTGTGAAGAAAAATAGAAGATTTAAAAGCATCACCAGCCTCCCCAAAAGCAAACAATGTTGGTGAGTCAATAAATGATGGAGTTCATAAAGTGCCATTTACTTCCCCCTCTATCTGCAGCAGTAAATTCAGATCAGACTTTCAGTAGCTGTCTGGCCTCACAGGGGTCTTGATTTCTTTTTGAAAACCATGGATGACAGTTACTCCTCTTCCCTAAGCTGTCAAGAAGAAGCTGATATGACTGTCAGAGGTACAGTGTACATGGTGTAAGCAGCGTTTCTGTTTCCACCTCGCATTTGTAAATGCAGCTGCTAACATCTGAATTCAACTCATTTTTAATTATTAAGTCAGTAACACTGAGTTGGCTTTCTCTTTTTGTGGAATTTTTCACTATTTACCAAGTTTCCTGACAAGACCTTGAGTGAACAGGATGTATGTGTAGATATTACACAGGTCCTTCTGGCAGAGGAAATCAGTGAGAAGGAGAAAAGATGCTGGTGGTTCACATCTAGGAGCCAGGAGACAGAGAGAGCTCTGCTCCAAGATGTTGGTGTCAGCATCCCAGCCTTGGAGATCTTCAAATATACTGACTACATGCCACCAAATCTTGGTGTCATGGGCTCAGCTGCTTCAAAATCACCACAGCACCTGGATCTCTCTAGCCTTGTTAATCACGTTAATCTCTACAGCAGTCAGAGCTTGGGAGGAACCAGGTCTAGAACCACAGGGTCAGAGAAGTGTTTTGGTTTAAAGGGACCTTAAAGATCATCTCACCAAAATGTCCTGCCATGGGCAAGGACACCTTCCACTAGATGAGGTTGTTAAGAGACTCATCCAATCTGGCCTAGAATATTTCAGGGGTGGGGCATCTGTTCTCTGAGCAATCTGTGCCAGTGCCTCACCAGCCTCACATGAAAGAATATTTTTGCTATCTTGCTATCAGATTCAAGCCATTCCCTCTTGTCCTGCCACTAAATGCCCATGCAAAAAGTCTCCAGCTTTCTTGTAAGCCTCCTTTAGGTTCTGAAAGGCCACAATAAAGTCACCTTAAAGCCTTTTGTTTTCCACCCTGACTGTCTCAGATGCTCTCCATCGGAGAGGAGTTCCACCTGTCTGATCATCTTCATGGCCTTCTCTGACTCACTCTGACATGTCCACGCCCTTCCTATGCGGGGGACCCCAGAGCTGGACACAGTGCTTCAGGTAGAGTTTTGCCATAGCAGAGTAGAAAGCTCCTTCTCTGTGTTACTTCTCTCTTTCACACCCTTTCACACCTGAATGTGCATGGTGCAATAGAGATCAACCTGACTTGAGCAGCAATACACAACATCTTACCATGATGCCATGGGCAGATTATCTGAAGAGTAGATGCATGGCTCTCAGCACACCACAGACCTGTCCCAATACTACTTTCTGACAGTGATTAAATGCAGTACTGGGGTGTTTTTTTTGTTTTATTTTGGTTTTCAAGGTACCAAATATGTGCACAATTTGAATTCCTGGTGTTATTTTTTTACCCACTGTAAGACAGCACTTCACATTACCATTCTTCTGCAGAAAGCCAATTTTAACAACTGCAGGTCAGGAGTCTGTTTTTCCTTCCCAGCTTCAGCCCACAGGGATTTTCATGATAACATTTAGTTTCAGAGCTGCATGATCTATAGAGAAATGTGATTCAACAGCTGCCCTTCCTGAACTGTGTCCTTAAAGTAGAAGCAAACCTTTCATAAAGCCAGGGATCTAGGGGAACAGGTTTGTATGTGTGTGGATGGGTTTATGTGTATATATAGGGATCACCCATATGAAGAAAATTTTGCTCTGTTTCCTCAGATAGCTTCTGATTTCCAAATACTGTAGAAATCTTGGTCTCTGGTTGTTTTCCTGCAGAGACAATCTGTAAGCAGTGAGGACAAGCAGTGATGCTTTGGTAGCTGGAAACATTGGGTCGGGTGAAGGTGAGGAGGGAGCAAAGCACATCCCATTCTGCATGAGAGTGGAGGTCATTCCCACAGCCTGGTAAACTTCCCCCAGTTTCAGTGTCGGGGTGTTACGTGGTCCCTGCCCTGGCAGGGCTACATAAGTGCGAAAGGACTGGAGATGGAAAGCAGTTGACTCCTACATATGCTGAAGTAGTGCCCAAGTCATGCAACCAGGGCTGTTAGCCAGTTTTATTTGTCTCCATGCTCTCACAGTCCAAATGATATTCTTCTTTTGTTTGGTTGTTGGGGTTTTTTCCTTGGATTATTTAGTTTCATTGTTTTTTTCTGGGTTTTTTTGTGTTTTGTTTTGTTTGTTTGTTTGTTTTTTCTCCCCTAGTCTCCTCCTTCCTGTAGATTCTCCTAGTTTTTCTTAAAGCTAATTTGTTTCCTGTGCATCTTCCATCTGTCCCCTTAGGGAGGAGTTGGACCTCTTCTCTTTTCACCCACAGACTCTACTTCCTGCTGTCATTTGGTGTGTGTGTTTTAGGGTTCATTTTAATTATCATTAGTGTCCTGAAATGACCCACACGCGTAAGCTGCTTTGCATTCCTGAAAGCTGGTGGGGAGTAATGCCTTGTCGGCTCCTCTCCGTCTGGGTGGGAGCTCTGTGACGGATCACGGCTCAGCTCCTCTCCTCGCTCCCTACCGTTCACCCCCCGCCTGCGCCCTGGGGAGCCCACACAGAGCCGCCTTCTCCTGTCACCCCACAGCTGCTTGAAAACCTTGCTCCATGGATTAAGACACAAAAGTCCTACGTGAATTAAATTGCTCAATCTCAGCTCTTTCCTTCGATAAGATATTTTGTAGAACAAAAGCCTCTGTAGGTTTTTTTTTTCACCTGGTTCAGCACAATTGCGGCATCTTGCTCTGAACAAAAGAGATGTGAAGCTGAAGGAAAATTGCAGGGCTGGTTGTTGGACCCTGTCCTCCACCCTCCCCTCCGTTCTCTGCACAAAGTGCAAGGAGCTCAGAAGATGTTCCAGCTGTACACATGGTGTGAGGTTTTCCCCCTGGCCTGAATATACCCAGGGTCCAGAACTGCCCTGGCCCCAAGTGTGTATTCCCTGATACTGTCACTTGAATTAAAGACAGATGATTTTCACATAATTCCTGCCCTGACAACATTAATCTGATGTGGCTTTCACAGCTTTAGTGGCAAATCCAATCACTTGATGGATGGGAATGTTTACCCACCCCAAATCTCAACTTTCCTGCCTTCCCCGCCTCCCAGCTAGTGTCAGCCAAGTCAGCAAGATCTCTGTCCATAAAATATACCAAGCAAGCTGCAACTTTGCAGTCTTACTGGGATTTATGGACAGGCTTAAGTGATGGAGGGTATTTTTTTTTGTTTTTGTCCTTTTAGGCTTTTATAAACAAACGTTTTCCGTGAGTAGCTTTGTTTTCCTGAGTTCCACGTCAACCCAGCTCAGCTGATTCAGAGACCTTGCCCATCTTTCACAGCCACCTTAATTGCAATGAGTATTGTGGCAAACTGAGAGATGAATTTCAGTTTCTGGAGCATGGAATAAAAATCTTACAAATTACTTTTAAGACTTAAATCTCCTTTTCTTTTTCAGACCAATAGAGAATTGGAATATTGAAGAATATTAAGACAGGTATGGGGGGAAAATGGAGCAAAGCAACAAAAAATTGGCAAAAAAAGCAACCAGATCTCACTCTCTTTTTTCTCTAGTAGGGTAGTAGAGGGTTGAGTATTATTTCTTTTACTATTGGCCTCCTCATGTGACTACCTCAAATACCCCTTCTCTGACCAAATCAAGCAATGCAATGTGTATTTGTGTTTGTTATTTGGATGTCAGTCCAGGTCCTGCCTTGTGGGAATTCACCATGTGTGGGGCAGAAATATTGATTGTGACTGCTACACAGAGTAATTAATCAAAGCCTTTTAAACCTCTTTTAGTAGACAGAATGGGTCATTTTGTAAAGACTGGTCCCATTCTCTAACAATTAGAAGGACTTGGTGTCATCCTCCCTCTGCTAGCTCACTGTTATCCATAAAGCATTGGCTTTACAATGCAATAGTATCCGCTTTATAATTTCTCTCTGTTCCCCTCTCTGACTTTCCTTGAAAGGACAATGTCAAGATAAAAACCAAATATTTACTCTTGTGGGTGTAGACAAATCCTTTCTGCGTTACTTATAACACCTCAGATTATGAAATCAGACATGATTTCAATCCTCTAATTGACCTGTCGTCATTTAGGGCATTTACTTTAGTTCTTGTGGTGATCACAGCTTGGACAGTGAGTTCAAAGGAGGATGGGGGAAAAGAGATTTTATTTGTAAGTTGATGTCTTTAATCCCTTTATGACAGTAGAAATCTTTACAGCAGGTGATAACACCAAGAGGAACAGCCTTATATTAGCTGTGAGTAAGCACATTGTACAATCACCTCCCTAAAAATGTTATTTTGCTTGTCTGGTCTCTCATTAAAGAACTACAAAGCATAATTCGAGGAAATTTTTCATGTAAGTGCTATCCTGGAAAGCCTGGCTATTAAGGTTTTGTATTGACCTCAATGTACACTGTAGTGAGAGAAATGCAGTTTGGTAGTGAGGGTGTGACTCATATGGCCTGAAAGCTTCATTTGAGGGAGCAGCAAAATCAATTGGAAGATCTCTGTTGATTTCAGCATTATCTTCCTGGCTTGTATGTACTGATCTATGCTACCCAGGTAATTCTGATAATTTAAAGGATGCCAGGATGTCATTGTTAGAGACTCAGTCACTCTGTAATAGATATTGGAAGGCCCTTTATTTCCAGCCATCACTGCTGAAGGATGGCCTTATGTCAACGTGCTTCAAAGGTATGATACAGAAACTAACATTTTTTTACCTTCTGCAAAGCAATTTCCCAGTAAACATACACAAGTCCCATTGAGAGGTCTTGGCTTAGGTTTAAGACCAGATCATTATTTGTTGTCTTGAAACTTAATCACTTCTGCTTAAGTTTTTTTGGTGAGAGGCTGTGAAGAGCAGAGTGAAGGAGGAAAAGGAAAGTGTTCAACCTTTCCAAAGGGCTGGGATGCAAGAGGCACTCTTCTATCTAAGAAAACCATCAAGTTTCAGCAGGCATGTTGGTGCTTGGTGCCTACTCACACCATTTTATAGCATTCTCTGAAGACGGTGCTGTTGAATGATGAACAGGAGTAGGTTCAAGCTTTCTGAGAGAAACACTCGTGGGATGTTGCAACTTTTTCCTTTCCTTAGGGCAAGACATTGCTGTTGTTGGAGTGGACAGGTTCATCCTTCATGTGTACAGCAGTGACTGTTTTGGTCAACACAAAGGACAGATTGATTGTCACCCTGAGTTGACACAGTATGTTTGGGAGGACCGGGAATGCAGTTAAGGGTGCATCTTGCCTGTGTCAGGCAGAGATGAGCTGTTGGCCCGCACGATTATAGGAGAATTTGAGATAAAAAATACTCCTGGCCTGGAGCTTGCCCTCTTCTGTCATCATACACATGGGGTTTAAGCACAACTTAGTGCCTAATCACAATATATTTCATTGACAGTAAATGTTAAAATGGTTGTTTTTACCTTCTGCCTAATGGCCACTGAGAGGTAGGCTGTGCTCTGCATGTGACAAGAAGTAAGTTACTGGCTATCATTTCAATTGCTTGTAAGAGATACTGGGAAGATTTCAGCATGTTCCCTCTTCTACCTAGTGTCTTCTCTCAAAGGAGGGTGACAAAATTCAGATGTGACCATCACTGCCCATGATAGTAAATCCATGACAGAGCCTTGATTACAGTCCATCTCTTCAAATTTGTTGCCTGGTTTTCTAGCTAGCTGGAAGGGTGGTATTGGCTTCAAGTGTGAGATCAGATGGTGTGGGTATTACCTGTGTCTTTGCTTCTGCTCCGATTGCTGGCTTTGATTGAGTTCATGATCTTGTCTGTTCCTGAATCTCGCCATTGGAGGATAAAGTCTGCCATCTGCATGTTCTTTTCTAGCAAGATTTATATCATGGTGACCAAATACATCAAAAGATTAAAAATCTTCCTCCTGAGACTACAGTGGTGGGAACCCAAGAAGCTTTTGAGGGAAGGTGTCCTTCTTTGTTTGTCTGTCTTTTTAACCAGTCTCTTTCACAAATCAAATTGTTACCCAACCAGTTGACTCCTCGGCAATTGGGGTACCAAGCTGGAGAACCAAAATGGGAGCTTTCCAGGGGAGAGTCTCACAAGTAAAAGGAAAACAAGTGGCTTTTGTTAAAAAAAAAGTCTGAAATGGAAAGCATCAATCTGTTTTAATACAGATGCTCAAGGAGGGTAAAGATGAAGAGAGAAATCAGAGTTAAAAATTGCAATCAGTGTGTAGTGGGCACGGTCAGCTGAAGAGTTAAGTGACAGAGCCTTATTCACTCATATGAATTAATAATTGATTCAGTAACAAATCACTAATGTTGCAGTAGTCATGGCGAATAAGATAATAAATGTGTCCTGTCCAGGGAATGCAATGTTGTTAGAATTCAGCTGAAATTATTCATAAATGTGCTACTTTTCCTCATCTCCAACTACTGCTAGTTTAGCTTTTCTTTTTAATCTTCCTAAGCTGTCACATTAGATGGTGGAGCTAGTCACATTCTATATACAGTGGGATATTAAGGAGAACTGTGGATACATTATGTCAAATTTCAATAGATAATAGACACAAATTGAGAAACAAAGTGCCTCCATGCCTTTTTGTGCTCATCATCTAGCTTAATAAATAAATAAAATAGAAGCCCAAAGGCTATTTAATATCTTTTGCATGTGGCCCCTGCAGATTTTCTGCCCCTTCTTCTTTTTCTGCTTGTAGAAGGAGCTCCAAGGACTTCTGTAGCCCTTTGGTGAGATGTGCAATCTCCTGACTGAAGAGGCTCCAGGGTACCTGGTATCTGATCTGCAAAGAGGATTCACAGCCCCTAACACACCAGTCTGAAACGCCACCACATCTGGTTATGTATGTGAACCACTCTTCACCAAGGCAGCAGGGTCTCCTGGGTGACAGAAAATGAGTGAGGGCCTGTAGTGGTATTTGGAACATGAGGAAAAAGGTATTAAGGATGGGAATCACTCAGCCAGCAATTAAAGAAAAGGTGAGGCAGACAGAGCAAGGCTGCAAAAGATGAGAAGTGCTTAAGCATATCATAGCTTAGATGATGTGAACAACAAAATATCTCTAGTTTGTCAGGGAAAATGACACCAAGGACTAACATTCGTGAAAACAAGCCAGACAAACATGATAAGTAAGGTATGCTTTTGGTTTTTTGTAGTCGATGAGTGTAATTTAACTTTGTCCTAACTTCAAATGGGTGATTTTTTCATTTCTTGAAGTTTTCAAATCAACATTTGGATTCCTTCCTAGAAAAGATGCGTTAGCCAAGGGCAAGGTGTTCAGCAAGTGAGTGGAAATTGTGGTGTATCATGTTAACAAGGTGAGATTAGAGAAATCCGGCCTTAAACTCTTTGAACACAATCTTTAAATACATCTGGAAAATGGCAACAGTATGAAACAAAAACCATCAGCGTAAAAATGAAGAATGCTGAAGAAATTATCAGTGTGTTCAAACAGGGCAAAGAATAAAGATAGGAAATAGTTCAGAACTGAGGGCTAATGCCAAGCAGTCTAGAAGTAAGGACAAGGTAATTTTCAGGACAACCGAGGGATAGTGGTAGAACATAGGAGATCTCATTTTAAAAGTGAGGAAAACATGAGGAATTCACATGCCTACAATATTTAGGGCTAGTCTGAGTTGCAGTGGACAGCTTTGTTGGAATTTAGGTCAGGAAGTCTTCAGTCCTGCTCTGCTCATATTCTTGGTACACAGAAAAGCACATCCCTCTGAGCCAGACAGAAGACTAAAGCTGAGTCAAAGACCAGAGACATTGCCAGAGGATTGCTCAGTACCCTTGGAATACTGGGAAAGGAAGGGAAGGAAAGAGCTGGGAAAGGAAGGGAAGCACAGGAGAAATCAGGGACCTCTTTGAAGAGTAATCTCAGCTCTCCCTAGTTTGATAAGCATTTTTTCTCATCTATAGCAATTCCATACAACTTTCTAAAAACTTGTCACCTTTTTGTGCTTTCCTCAGGTATTAGCAATTTTGACTTTAACCTCCTGTTAAGATGTAGCTTTCACCAGGAGATTCTTGCTATAGAGCAGCAACACAGCAACCCATTTCTGCCTGGAGATGCAACAGCCAGAGAAGGTTTATCCATACAGTCTGTGATTCCCCAGGCTGGATGACAGCCAAGATGACGTTGTCAGATCGCTTGTTTAAAAAAAAAACAAAACAAACAAAAAAAAAAACAACCAACCAAACAACAACAACAACAACAACAACAAAACTACTGCCATGGGGGCCACAGTGATCACACGAGGACCTCCCAGCTCTGCCTCACCATGCTCGGCTCCCTGGGTGCTACCAGGGAACAACAAAGCCCAGCACAAAGGAGCATCACTCCCCCTGTAATCACACAGGATAAGACCCGCCGTCTCTGCCTCCCCCCGGGGTTACCTAACCCGTCGTGGTGGCAGGAGATGTACGTGCCTCTCCGGGAATGATGTCAGAGCGAGGCGTAGGGGGCTGGGGTTGTGCCACATGGCAAGTCACATGCAGTGTAGCTGTCTTCACGTCCTCCTCCGGAGGGCTCGGAGTTTACTCGCGCTCTGCAGCACACCATTCCTCGGTGCAAGTGCGGTGCCGCGATGCTCGGGGCTCGGCTCACATGTGTGTGCGCACGTGTCTGCGGAGGGGCAGGCATGTCTGCGTGTGTACAGAGACAGGGGTCTCCTCCTNTTTTTAAATTTAAACATGAATTTCCATTTCATTGAGCCTTCAGGCCTAATGAGATGTGCTTTGACAGGAGCAGCTAGCTGGAAAAGGCATGATTGAGGGGCGAGCCAATAATATTAACTCACAGCAGTGTGTGCACACACAGCGCTGGAGCCACGAGCCTTGATTCGCTCCTATCCAGGGCTCTGAATACAGCAGGCAAGGATTTCTGCTGCAGGCCCTGCAGTGAAATGTCAAATGCATTTAACCATCTGTGAGCTCTGCTTGCTCGTGCTGGCCCAAGTTGGACAGCCTGAATGGAGCTTCTTTCAGCTGGGATGACAGACGGGGCCAGGAGGGCTCTGGAAGTTGGGCTTGTCAGTTTAGAGGGCGTCAGCTGAAACAAAGGGAAGAGGATACAGCTGTGAAGACACTGGAATGGGACTCAGAAGATGTAGATTTCCACTGGCTTAGTGTGTGACCTGGGTAGATCGCTCTGCCTTTGGAGGAGGATCAGGAAGGGGTGTTTGCATATCGTGGTGTTGGAGACCTCTCCTTTCCCTGGGCAGGTAGCGGTGAGTGCTTCATTCTCCCTGGGGAAAGCTTCCTGCACACAAACTTGGCAATATTTCCTGTGGAGGATATGACTTTCCAACCCAGTCTGTATAAAGCACATGTGGGAATCTCTGTCAGTGTTGCACTCTGGGAAGAGACAGCAACCCCAATTCCATTTCCACAGGGAAAACCTACTCTCAGCTGTGAGGTGGCCCACCCTACCAGTGTGTTCTGAGTGCTAAGGGACTGTAGAGTCAGCCAGCCAGCCAGTCTGGCTCTGTCACCAAATAAATTTGTCATTGGAAGTGACATTTTCCCATATTTTTGAAAGATGGCTCATTTGAGAATCTTTTTGTCTGTTACTGACAGAACCTCTTGCCCAGCTTACAAGACCCATGTTTTGTTATTCTTAAGGTGTGCAGGACCACAGATGTGTCAGAACAGAGAGGCAGTGAGAATTCATGTAACAAAAGATAGGTTGGTCTGATTTTTCCAGCTTTCTATCAGAAAATATATCAGTTGGAAAGAGTGAGCAAAGGACCTCAAAAATGAACAAGGGAATTATTTGTGAGTTGTCTCCAAATTAGAATTAGCAGTAATGTTTTATCAGAGCTCTGTTTGGGAGAAATTAGATATTTGGCCTTTATATTTTATGAAGAGACTTTTTTTTTTCCCTCTGAAAATAGTGATTTAGCATTGATAAATTAAAGGGGGAAGTAGAAAAGAAAATCAAGTTTTTGAAAAAATAAATAATTTTGATTTTCAGTGCAAAATTGATGCTTCCCATAGACTCAGTCCAATTAAAATGCTACTTTTTAAATCTTGCTTTTTCTCTATCTGGGCATATAGAAAAAATCCATTTCCCAGCCAGACCTAATCCAGACCCCTGGTGACTCAAATCACTTAGGAGGTTTCTGTCATGTGTAATTTGTAGAGCTTCCTTGGTTTTGTTGATCCAGATTTAAAATCAGGAAGAGTCCTTCTCGTGGTACTTTACTGGGTTTGCTCCTGCTGAAATCCACAGCAGCAGATGCTGATCTCTGTGTCTCTATGTGTTTATAAAATATGAAGGAAAAATGCAGCATGATATTAAATTAAAAGTAAATCAAAGTAATAATTAATAATAAAGGCTGCTGAATATTCTGAATCTTTGAAAAGGGTTGGTTTCTTCCCCCCTGAATCCAGTGAGCACTCACTCGTATGAATAATATTACATGCATGAGTAATGCTTTTGAACTCAATGAAACCCAAGTTAAGTATGTGCAGGAGACCCATGCAGGATGGGGACCAGGAGCTTTAGCACTGAGCTGAGGGAAGCTGTAGCATTTTGTTTGTACTGTTGCTTAATTGCAAAGCAGATGTAAATAGTAGGTCTCCCCAGCTCTATTCTGTTTGGGCTTGGCTGGAAGAGATTCCCTCTTGGTGCCTAATCCTTTCTGGACTCGTGCATTTATGGCCTTTAAAATGTGATATTTAGCTTTCAGAAAGCAAATAACAACAATTGTGCACTTTTTTGCACCTTTCTCCTGAGGGTCTTCCAAAGCACTTTTGACAACATTAACTGTTGAGGCCTGACAACTCCTCTGTTGAGGGACAGCATTTCAGATTTGCCATTTCTCCTTCTCCCCCTCTCTGAGTCTGAATATATTTTTCACCTGCATAATGATATTTGGACCTTCCATAAAGCTTTTCCTGCTAAAACCATGTTTGTATAAGAAGCTGAGTTTCCATTTCATATCTTTTGTAGGAATAAATGCCTAACCTCTACACACTTAAAATTAAGGAAAAAATATAACTTATAAAAATCTTACATTTTGAGGGAAGCAGTTCAATATGTCTTAATGTTTGGTTTTGAGAGTCCTGGGTGCTCAATTCTGATTTTATAGAGTACTAGATAGATAAAGGTGAAGTCTAATTTAGAGCGTTGTGCCCAGTATCATATAAATCATCACTGTTAGGAGGAAGAATAAGAAACCCAGAATACCAAATCCCTTGCTTTATGTCCTGGCTGACACTTGTAGTAGCAGAGACACGAACTGCAGCAGCTGAGATGGTGTGAGGATTTGCTGCCTTAACACACAGAATGTTTTCCATAAGCTGCGTTTCATGAGTCAGCATTTCAGAGAGCAATAACTTAGAGTAATAAACAGGGAAAGAACACCAAGATTGTGTGGGTAAATTTGGTTCTAAAATGAGTGATGTGCTTTGTGGTAATCAGGTACAGTTGTGATTTGAACCCCTTAAAGCCTGTGAAAGATGTTCTCTGTTGGATGATTCCAGCTTTTTTTTTTTTT
>VYXD01001225.1:28545-42032 GCA_013397195.1 Hylia prasina | reverse complement strand
GTTGGGGCTGGAGCAGAGACTGGAGCAGGAGCTGGGTTGGGGCTGGAGCAGGAGCTGCGCCTGGGCTGTCCCAGGGAGCAGGGGGGTTCTACAGAGCTCCACGGGGCTCTGCAGACGCAGCAAACACAGAAGAAAAGAAAGGTCTGTGATCACAGCAATAATTGCTGGGGAATATCAGAAGGGGTTTGTTTGCAGAGTGTTCTCTGAGTCTCACAATAAAAAGACATAAAAAGGACAGTAATTGGCCACTAGGGATGGAGTTAATGGTAAATACTCCAATAAAAAAACCCAGGCTGAACTGCAAGTAGATCACTTATCATGGGGGTTTCTCCAATAAAAAGACTTTTCCCCACACCTCTGCACTTTTACGCTTGATTTGCCAGTGACTTTTGCAATTAGAGCATCTAAACAAATCAGGAAAGAGCCTTTTGTTGGTGTGGATTAGGAAATGAGTCTGTCAAGGTGGAGAGCTGCCATCACTTTAAATTGCCTTCTCTGAGCCGGGCTCTCCGGGCTGGGGGCACATTTGGCTCGGATTGTTGCCTCACATTTTGACTCGGGTGAACACAGGAACGTGCCTGGGCACTGCAGGCTCCAGCACACCAGGATTCACTGGGATTTAGTAAAAATAGCCTTGGGTGAGGACAACGAGGTCTGCTCTGCATTAGAGCCTCAGGATGGAGGGAAGGGCTAACTTTGCTGAAATAAACAGAAATGGTTTAAAGTGTCTGCAGTGTGTGGGATGCGGGGACAGGCCCCACCGGGCTGGGCCTGGTGCAGAGCCAGGCAGGGTCACCTGCAGCCCCCTGGCCGTGCCCTCCAGGTGTCACCTCTGTGGGGTGGCATCACCAGGGGCACCGTCTGTCCTCACACTCTTAGGAGGAATAATTCAGTTTTCTGATATTTTTAATTTTCAGAGGGGAAGGATAAATGTTTTTTACACTGCTTTGACCTGGAGCTGTGGCCTTTTACAGTCTCACAGATAATGTCAAGGTTAAGAAAAATTATCTGGACACCCAAGGACCACAACACTGACCTCACTCCAGCAGAGCTCACATTAGTGATTCCTGGTAACTAAGGCACCAATGAGCATGAGGCAAAAGGACACGGTGTTATGTCCTAATTGCACATTCAGTCCCAGGATAATGCAGAGGGGTGGAACGAGGTGGTCATTAAGGTCTCTTTCAACCCACACCGTTCTGTGATTCCATGATTTTCATCTCATGGTACTTTGGCAGTCAAAGTCCAAAAGGTCAAGATCTCTTCTTATTTCTGCTCTTGCTTCATATGCAAGCAGATATTTTCATAGATCTGAAATTATAGGCCTAAAATAGGTCATAAAAAGCCTTTTAAAAAACTCCTGTTAATTAAAATGTCTTTAGATTGAAATGAGCAGCACATACACAAGAAAATCCACTGTCCCAAGGTGTGCAATTAACAGTCAGGACTGAGTCATATTTCTCTATTTCTGCCTTAAGCTCCAAGTGTCCAGAGCAGTTTCAGGCTACAGCAGCAGGAATTCAGAGACCTCTGGGCTGGCAAACACCACCCTGCTGAGCAATGTGCCGTGTCCCCCTCATCCTGGGCACCTGTGGGTCTGTGGTTTGTCTGATGGCACTTCTGAACCAAAAGGCAAAGTCACGGAGGCAAAACCCCAGTGCAGCCCCTCCCTTATCTGCCCTTCCTGCTGGACACTTCAGCTCTCCAGCAGGCAAGGGCCAAGAGCCTGCCTAGAAAATCAAATCTTTTTGCCTGTTAATAATCCTTGTGTGAATGCCAAAATCCATTAAATTCCTTTCTTTGTTAAAATTAAGTAAAACCAAGATATCTCTGCAACTGGTCACTCACACCTCTGCTCTGGTCACTCTGCTCTGGTCACTCTGCTCTGCTCTGGTCACTCACACCTCTGCTCTGGTCACTCATCTCTGCTCTGGTCACTCACACCTCTGCTCTGGTCACTCTGCTCTGGTCACTCACACCTCTGCTCTGGTCACTCACACCTCTGCTCTGGTCACTCATCTCTGCTCTGGTCACTCACACCTCTGCTCTGGTCACTCTGCTCTGGTCACTCACACCTCTGCTCTGGTCACTCACACCTCTGCAGCAAGGTGGCAGGAAGCCACATGAAAATAGGGAGATAAACGATCAATAAATATTTAAATTAAATGAGATGCTAATCAAAGGCAGGAAGAGCTGTGACATTTACCCAGGCAAGCCTGGGGAACTGAGGGAAGCAATCACTGACGTTCCTGATTATCTTGGAGAGCTCTCGCCTGTCCCAGCGGGCTGGGAGAGGAACAGGAGCATTTATTTTTAAAAAGGGGGGCCAGGGGAATTGGAACCAGTCAATCCACGTTGCGTGCCTACAAAGACAGTGAATCAAAGCATCGAGCAGGTGATTTGTTAACAGCCAGGGGTAATAAATAGAGCTGGCTGCAGTGATCCTCAGTTTCACTCAGAGTTGGGGGTTTTACTGCTGGTGTCAGTCTGGAGTGATGGGTAGGCTTACCCACAAGAATAAAAGAGAGAGCAATAACATAAATATTGGCAACTGCCTCTTTGCTGCAGGCAGTGCACTTACCAGAGCTGACTGAAGTGTTATTGCAGGCAGATCTTCCTTTCATTTCTTTGGGACTTTCATAAGTTTCGCACATTCGAGTGATTTTTACAGTCTTATGTGTTTGCTCATCGTGGCATGAATCTGATTTATAAGCACCTTTTGGGGAAATGGGCTTTGTGCAAACATTTTGCATCAATGTATCTCAAGGAATAAATGGGATTTTTAAAAGGATTTCTGCGCTGGTCACCCACCTGCACTTGTCCTGGGTCTCTGAGGACCCAGACTGGAAAAAACCCTTTTAGCCCAAGCCTTGTCTGAGGTCTTGCTCAGGTGTTGGGAAGGCCTGGAGCTGTTGGGGTTGGGTCACTCTCTCTGTGGCAGCCCTGCTCTCTCTGCTGGGGTGTCCTGTTGGGGAGCAGGATGCTCAGGCCAGGCTGCAGAGGGGCTGGGCTGGGCTGCAGGTACGTGGAGCCAACATCATTCCCAGTGGTGCCACTGCTCCATCCCAGGGCAGCTCTGTGGAGTGTCTGGGGATGCTCAGGGCACTGCTCCATCCCAGGGGAGCTCTGTGGAGTGTCTGGGGATGCTCAGGGCACTGCTCCATCCCAGGGGAGCTCTGTGGAGTGTCTGGGGATGCTCAGGGCACTGCTCCATCCCAGGGGAGCTCTGTGGAGTGTCTGGGGATGCTCAGGGCACTGCTCCATCCCAGGGGAGCTCTGTGGAGTGTCTGGGGATGCTCAGGGCACTGCTCCATCCCAGGGGAGCTCTGTGGAGTGTCTGGGGATGCTCAGGGCACTGCTCCATCCCAGGGGAGCTCTGTGGAGTGTCTGGGGATGCTCAGGGCACTGCTCCATCCCAGGGGAGCTCTGTGGAGTGTCTGGGGATGCTCAGGGCACTGCTCCATCCCAGGGGAGCTCTGTGGAGTGTCTGGGGATGCTCAGGGCACTGCTCCATCCCAGGGGAGCTCTGTGGAGTGTCTGGGGATGCTCAGGGCACTGCTCCATCCCAGGGGAGCTCTGTGGAGTGTCTGGGGATGCTCAGGGCACTGCTCCATCCCAGGGGAGCTCTGTGGAGTGTCTGGGGATGCTCAGGGCACTGCTCCATCCCAGGGGAGCTCTGTGGAGTGTCTGGGGATGCTCAGGGCACTGCTCCATCCCAGGGGAGCTCTGCTGGAGTGTCTGGGGATGTTCAGTGGTGTCACTGCTCCATCCCAGGGCAGCTCTGTGGAGTGTCTGGGGAGGTCAGGGCACTGCTCCATCCCAGGGCAGCTCTGCTGGAGTGTCTGGGGATACTCAGGGCACTGCTCCATCCCAGGGCAGCTCTGCTGGAGTGTCTGGGGATGCTCAGGGCACTGCTCCATCCCAGGGCAGCTGTGCTGGAGTGTCTGGGGATGCTCAGGGCACTGCTCCATCCCAGGGGAGCTCTGCTGGAGTGTCTGGGGAGGCTCAGTGGTGCCACTGCTCCATCCCAGGGTTAAAGGCAGCCCCAAACCCTATGCTGTAGTGTACTTAATGTTGTCCCTTTACATCATTTTAATATGAATTTTATATATGGTTATCCAAAAGTACATGTATTACGCCCCTGAAAGCTCTTTATTTTAAGCAATCATATAATTACTGGCTGTTTTCAAATTGCTCTGCTCTCCTCTAATCTTGTTTTCATAATGAAATTTATTTAAGTCTAATATAGGCATAATGTAGAGTAATGTATCTTCTGCACCTCAGAATGGATGTTGGAAGTGTAAATTCATTACTTCCCCTTCAGCAGATCTCCTTTTTATCTCTCTTCTATAGACATTACAGTCATATTTTTCTCCTGAATACACTGATGAGGATCCAAAGCTAATTTTCACCAAAATGAGAACTCCTTAAAAACATGCTCTTATCATATCGTGCAGACTCTCTCAGCTCACCACTGTTCCTCACTTTACCCTCAGCTCTCATTTTTAAGTGGTTTTTTTTTCTCCCAGCATTTCCCTCCATCTGCAGGACCAAGTCTTCTCCCTGTCCTGTGCCCAGGGATCCAAGGAGTGCTCAGGTCCATCCTGGGGCAGAGGAAGGCACACAAATCATCAGCCCAGGAAAATTTGGCAACTTAGCATCTTGCCCTGACTTCAAGTGCCTCCCTGCCCCTGCTCCTGCTCCTGCTCCTGCTCCTGCTCCTGCTCCTGCTCCTGCCCCTGCTCCTGCTCCTGCTCCTGCTCCTGCTCCTGTTCCTGTCCCTGCTCCTGCTCCTGTTCCTGTTCCTGTTCCTGTTCCTGCTCCTGCTCCTGCTCCTGTTCCTGCTCCTGTCCCTGCCCTTGCTCCTGCTCCTGTTCCTGTCCCTGTTCCTGTTCCTGTTCCTGCTCCTGCTCCTGCTCCTGTTCCTGTTCCTGTCCCTGCTCCTGCTCCTGCTCCAAGACTGAGTAAAATCAAACCCTGCAGGTCAATTTCTACTCTTGGGCAGGCAGGTACATCATTCCCTCCTCACTGGTGCGCACTCACTGGTCCCTCCAGTCATTCACCAGACCTGACAGAACCTTGGATGTCAGGTCTGCCACTGGTAGTTGGGCTTAATCTCTTTCAAAGGCACCTTTTCACTTGGCAGAGAGTCTGGATTCTGAAACAGAACCACCAAAACCTCCAAAAATCCGGCCCTAAAATAATTGCCATTTCAGTTTAGATTGCTCTAATTGTATTCCTGCCCGCCCGGCTCTTTTTGCATTGCAGCATGGAAAAATAAAGAAAGATGAATTTCAATCACTCTGTTGCCCTGAAAGCTATTATCACAAGATTGATTAACTGAGACTACTTTGTTTGAACAATTGGTTGTGGAGAGAGAAAAAATGCATTTTCCCTCGGTCTTAATCCATGAAACAGTGATTAGACGTTTATTTCTCAATTAGCATGGTCAAAATCAATACGCCTGTTCCAAAGATGTGCACAATTTGCTTGAAGAGCTTGTCCTTGCCAGGTCCTCAGGTACCAGGAGCTGTTTGGTGATTATTTGTTTCTAGGTTTCCACAGACTCCCCATTCTTGCCCATGACTTCTCACGGCTGAATTTTGCCGGCGGTTCCTGATGTGCCAGACGGGGTGGTCGGAAAGGGACGTTCAGCAGCGGGGCAGGAGGAGGGGTGTGACAGCTCCAGGGCCCCCCCAGGGCTGCCTCCTCCCTGCAGGGCACACGCCTGGCTCCTGCCCTTTGCTCTCCCCACATCCCAGAGGGACAGCGTGCCCGTGGACCCTTGTGCTGCCCCCCTGCTCAGCCAGACCCCTCCCGCCGAGCCCTCAGGGTGTGGGTGCTTGGTGTCCACCCTCTGCAGCAAGAAACGTCCAGGGGTGCTTGGAAAGGTAAACGAAACAAACCGCCTCCTTCGGGGCACGGAGATTTCGGGGGAGCACCGGGCAGGCCAGGTGAAATGAAAGACCTTTCCCCATGTATCTCCTTTCCCCACACAAATACCCTCAGGGTTGTTCTGAAAATTCTCTTCTTTTGAATTTCTGTCCCAGTTTCTTCTAGCAAGTTCAAAAGTGCCCCGAGACCACCTGCTACATCCATCCGTAACCAATTTGATATCATGAATCATTGAATCACGTAATATAATGTAATAATGAGCAGGTTGGATGGCAGCTTTATGAGCTGATGGTCTCTTAAATAAGTTCATGCTGAAACAGAATCCTTCAGCCAATTTTTTCCACTTCCCCTGCTGTTCAGGGGCAAACTAGGAAAGCTAAGGAAAAAATCAGAGCTGAGAGCAGCACCGCTACGTGTCTGAAACCTGCTCGGCCATCTGAGGAGATATTAAAGGAATACAGATATCTGAGCACATTTCACTGAAGAAGGCAGCCTTAATTTTAGCTGGCTGGCAGATGGGGTTTCTCATTAGCCTGTCTTTTCATCTTATTTCATGCAATTAAGTAGGTTTGGGAGGGACCCTACGGGACTGGCCGTCTTCCAAAGGCTCGCACAGCCCAGGCCGCGCCACTCCCTGTCGTGTGGAGCTGCTTTCCTTGCCACACACAGGGCCAAGGAAAGGCTTTTCCGTGTGGATTGTGTCTGCAGAACTCCAGTGCTGCATGGAGCAGCCCACCATGCCACGGCAGCCCTTCCCCAGCACTGAGACCAGCACAGGGGCGGTGGGGGAGAGCCAAGAGGAACCCAACGTGTCCCGTCCTCCTTCAGCTCTTCCTCCAGCATCAGAGAGCCTGAGGGCTTCTCCATCAGGGAGGTGGAGAGGGCAGGAACAGCTTGATCCAGCAGGAGCCTCTCAGTAGGTTCATATTTCCTGTGCAGAGCTGCAGTTTACAAATGACCTGTTCACCATCCTCGCTCTGACTTCGTTCCCGCGGCCCAGGGGAGGCTCTGACGGTGCCACCAGGGGCAGCTGGGCCTCCACAGCACCCGTGGGATGGGAGGGGAGCTGGGAACAGCCCTGGGACATGGGTCAGTGGAGGACAGAGCTGGGCTAGCAGCTGGACTGCAGGACCTCAGAGGGCTTTTCCAGCCCCAACCACTGGTTCTGTGAACCCATCCCGGGGTGCACCACGGCACAGCCCCTCAGCCCCCAGCACAGCCCCAGGAGGGAGCAGAGGGAGGTGGGCACATCCCCCAGAGGGGCACTGCCAGCATCCCACCCTGCCCTTCATCACCTCAGCTTCATCACCCCCTTGCTGCACACCAGGCACGCCCACTGTGTCACCCTCGTGCCAGGACCTGTCCTGGCAGCTCTGTGGAGCTGTTACAGCACTCACAGGACCCACTGACCCAGGTAAAACCTGCTCCCCAGCATTTACAGGACAGGGCCCATAGTNTGCCAGGACCTGTCCTGGCAGCTCTGTGGAGCTGTTCCAGCACCCACAGGACCCCTGGTCCCACCAGGCACGCCCACTGTGTCACCCTCGTGCCAGGACCTGTCCTGGCAGCTCTGTGGAGCTGTTCCAGCACCCACAGGACCCCTGGTCCCACCAGGCACGCCCACTGTGTCACCCTCGTGCCAGGACCTGTCCTGGCAGCTCTGTGGAGCTGTTACAGCACTCACAGGACCCACTGACCCAGGTAAAACCTGCTCCCCAGCATTTACAGGACAGGGCCCATAGTTTTCAGTCCATTCCTGCAGCATTATTTCTTTGTTCCTATAGAAACAGGGGCGGGGGGGCTTTAAAGAGTAGTCTGGAGCCAAGATAATGAAAATAAATCCAAACAAAACCTTGTCAAACCTCTGTACACATGCACCAGGTGAAGAAAATAAAATCCTTGACTCCTTTTCCTGCATTGTAAAGCATTGTAATTTAGTTGGGTAAAAAACCCCAAACTCTCTCGTGGATGTTATCCTTCTGCATTGTTTGCTTTTTTTTCTGAGGCAATTTCAGAAAAATGCTTAGCAACATATACAGAAGGAAGCTGCTAAATCTTTGTATTAATTCTAAAACCCCCATTTCTTATTAAGTCACCAGAGATAGCTTTTACTTTGTTTCCAGCAAAAGGTAATTTGGGCTTTATTTTATTTAGAATGTTGCCCACCGTGCTGGAGAGGCGAGATTTCTTAATTGCTTTGTTGCAAAAACAATTTATGTGGGGGCTTTTAATGAGTTTAATTTTCTTTAAAGTTTTCCATGTATAAACGTGGCAGCATTTTGAAATCAAATAAATTATCTACCTAGCTGCCTCACTGCTCCCGTCATTACACCGAACACTTGAAGCTGTTCCACGAGGCTTATTGTATAGAAATTATCTGTACAGACGAGATGGAGCTGGCAGTTAGAAAAAACAAAAAGCAGGGGAGAAAAGGAGGGCGATTATTACCCCCATCCTTGAAGCTGTCCTCCTACTATGGAGCTGGAGCTGCATCCGAGCGTGGGAAGTCGCAACACAAAGGGTTTTGAGAAGATGGCAAAATGTCTGATCAGAGACTCACAGCTGGGTTGGGTTGGGAGGGATCTCAAACCCCCCCAGTGACCCTGGCAGGGACACCTGACCCTGTCCCAATGTCCAGCCTGGCCTGGGGCACTGCCAGGGATCCAGGGACAGCCACAGCTGCTCTGGGAATTCCTGTGCCAGGGCCTCACACCCTCCCAGGGGACAATTTCCCTCTAATCCCTGATCTAAGTGTCTCCTCCCTTAGTTCAGAGCTGCTGCCCTCAGGGGGATTAGGGCATAGCAGAGGGGAAGGGGGCTCTGAAAATGGTGGTTTAACAACAAACCAGGGGGCAGAGTCCTCTCTCTGCATCAGCAAACACCCCATGGAGCTGAATCCTCTTCCAAACCATCGACATCACCAAACATCACCTGGTGCTCAGGGTGTCGTGTCCTGGAGAGGCACCTGCCTGAACAGAGCCCTCACTGATTTCACCAAGCCCTGCAATGCTCACAGCAGGTACNAGGGCAGGTTTGACACTTCCCATGGCCTCACAGCAGGTACCTGCACATCCTCCTGGAGAAGGGAGACACTGAGGGCAGGTTTGCACTTCCCATGGGCCTCACCAGGTACCTGCACGTCCTCCTCGAGAAGGGAGACACTGAGGGCAGGTTTGCACTTCCCATGGGCCTCACCATTTAAAAACTCTGCTTGCCAGCATCCGTAGGTGTCTCTGACTTTCCAGTGACTGTGCAGCTGGTGCTGTAGCTGCACACACCACGCCTTGTGCCCTATTTCAGGGAGACAGTGGTTCATAAGGTGCTGTTGGAGCTCTTCTGTATCAACAGTCAACTCTGCATGCAGCTCAGGGACCAGCCAACCCTGCCAGCCTCAGCCAGTCTGAGATGCTGAGATCACCCCAAATCCTCAGGGCCCCACGATCACAACAAACAGACCTGAATGTCCCCAAGCCACCTCCACTCCTCCCCTGCCCAGGGCCTCGAGGCTTCCTCCAGCCCAGGAAGGGCCCTCGGTCCTGCCTGAGCTCCATCCGACCTCCCAGCCCATCCTGCACCTTCCCTGGCCTCTCTCCAGCCATTCCAGCTCCCAGAACCATCTGGTCCCACGGCAGCAACTACAGCAAAGTGTCTGAAATGGTCACAGCTGGGTGGAATTCCAGAGAAGCTTCAGGAAGAACAAGGGATCCAAACTGAAATCACAAATTTCCGAATTTCCTCACCTCTGTTGAGCACAAGCTCTCAGAGGTGTGAGAACTGACCATAAACCCTGCTCTGTCCTTGTTGGCAAGCTGCAGGCACTCCTGGCTCATTTACATGATATATAAGATTTAAAGATAAAGAATTCATGAAGCAGGAGTTGAATCCCTCTGCTGCTGAGCAAATGGGAACATTTCCTCCACTGCAGGCTGATGATTAATTTATACTCAGGAACCAGGACATCATACAAAAAGTCCTGTTTATCACCTAGCCTGGAGATGGTTCCACCTTTCTTGCCTTGAAGAGTGCTGCCATTTCTGGAACTTGAGTGAGATCCATCACTGATTCTTCAGGAAGAGCATTAGAATGAACCTGCCAGGTCAGCTATATGAGAGAGGGAGGGAGCTGTAGGATATGTAATTATATATTTATCTTGTAGCTTGAGGTGTAAGTTCAGAATGACCCTTTCACAATCCCAAAGCAGTGTAAAATCTAAAAAGCAGTATGCAGAAAGAACAGAGGAAATATGCAGAGCTGTGGTTAAAATATTGTCTGGGGGAAAAAATCCAGACAACTTTTCTTTGGAAAGGGACAGGGGAAGGGGAATTTAAATTGTGTTTATTATACCAAGCCACAGTTGCTGCCCCGTGTCCCCAGAGCCGTCCCCAGGCAGGTGAGGACGCCGTGGGCAGTGTGAGGTGTGGCTCACAGCTGTTCCCCCGTCCTGGGGCACACACAGGAGCAGGAAAAGCCCTTGGACAAGGACTCTGAGCAGCAGGGAGGGACCCCACGCACCGGCTGTGGAGGAGGAGACGTTCTGGGAGGAGAGCAGAGGAAGGGACAACTTTCCTCTCTGCAGTGCTGCCAGACATTCCACCGGGGACCCAGCAGAAACAAGACACTCCTCCCGGGCCTCCCCCAGGGCTCATCACACCAGCACCAGCCAGGCCAGGGAACAAGGGGCCCAGGCTGCTGACCCCTCACACCCTCCTGGACCTGCCACCTCCACCAGACGACAGCCCCAAGAGCAGAGTGACAGTGACAGCTAATTAGCGCCGTGTGACACGGCAGCGCCGCCCTCCAGTGCCACTGTCCGAGATGATGGATTAACACGGTGACTCTGGTGTGGAAAACATCTAAACAGTGACAGCTGAGCGGGTCACCAGCTTACACAAGCTGCTGCTCATTATGTTCAGAGCTGCTCAGGAGCAGTCGGGCTCCTTGTGTCATCCATAATAAATAAAGTTCAAAAGCCACAGAGTTCATGGGCAGCCAGCACAGCCGTGGGCATCGCCAGGCATTTAACTTGTCAGATTGTTGCCCTCAAAGTGTGCTCTCTGCATAGCAATGCTACAGCCTGAGAAATGCCATTTCCTAAGTGTCTGTTTCCAGATGAGATGCTATTACTTATTTATAAGCACACAACAAGTGCCTGGAAATTAAGAGATATTCACTAAAATGAGCTCTCTGGTGACCATCAGCCACATGATGCTGCCAGAGCAACTTCTTTATGTTGTGTTTGCTCTTAGTGTGAGTAGCAAGAACAATTTGGATTTGTTTCTTACGAGATTTTTTGTGATTCACCTGGATTTCCTTTCAGTCCAAATAATTCTGCTTCTGAACGTGCACTGAGTGATCAGGCAGGGCTCTGCCTGGCAGCAAGCCCTGCTTTTGCCCACACACCAAAGCCACACAGATTCCAGGAGCAAAGCCCCGTGGGTTCAAGGTTTGTGCACACGTGAGGAGTGTTTTGCAGAGAAACTCCTCTGCCCCTACCCCCTCTGGGGCAGGGTGGCAGTGGGGCCACCAAGGCCACCCCTCAGTGCCCCCTCTACACTGCCTGAGGGGCACCAGAGCCTCCTCCACCCCTCCGGCCAGTGCCAGGCAAGAGGCGTTTGGAATCAGACTCCACATGCAGACAAACATCCCATCTGTCCCTCTCCCAGCCCGGCTGAGCAGAGGGATGCCAGGGAAGGGCCAGGACAGGGCCTGGGGCATTCCCAGTGCCCAGCCAGCCCTGTCCTGGCAGGCAGTGGGCACCAGGAGGGCACTGCTGACAGCAGGCAGCCCCAGCGCTCTCCTGGAGAGCAAAGCCTTTTTTATCTCTTCCTTTGTGAGCTAATAATGTTTTTTTAATTGAAACATGTTCAGCTTCTCCTTCTTTCTTCTTGTTTCAAGTGATTTCTGTCTCTGCCAGCAAAATAAGAGCCTGTGTTGCTGGGTTGGGGGTTTTTTTTCCCCCCAGAAAATGCAAGGGTTTTTTCTTCCTCTTTTTTTTTTTTTCAAGATTTCAACTCTTTGACTTTGGAAGAGAAATCATTGTGGAGAAAGTATTTCTTGAAATGATGACAGAAGCAAAATTATATTCCTTTGTAGAAAACAGGGACATTTGAAGACAGGCTTTACATCTTTGTTCTTTGTTCCGGGAAGTGCGAATTCGCAGGGTCCTGGACCATTAATCCTTCCCCATTCTTGGTTTTTGAAGATGAACATTGCAGAGAATGAGGCATTGTGCTTGAAAGGTCTTTTCAGAAAATACCTTTTCCTTCCACAATATGTTCCAGTTCTCTGATAATTTGCAGAACAACTTGGCAATTTGTGGCTTTTCCTCATAAATATTTATTTTCCCAGGACACCCTGGTGTGCTCGGGCTCCCAAGGTGGCAGCTGTGAGCACGCTGCCCCCGGGGCCAGCCAAGGGGTCTGGCAGCCCCCTGAGCCCCCGGGGTGCCCCCGAGGCTGCTCGGCCACGGCAGCCCCGGAGTGGTGGCAGCCTGGAGGCACCGGGGCTCTCCTGCTCCCTCCTGCTCCCTCTGCGTGCCCAGCCTCCCTCCCTCAGCTGAAACCAGCTCCTCTCTGCCCAGCTTGGCACACCTTCTCACAGAACCCCAGAATCCCAGACTGCTTTGGCTTGGAGGGGACCTCAGAGCCCATTCCATTCCACACCCTGCCATAGCCAGGGACGATTTCTGCTGTCCCAGGCTGCTCCAAGCCCCATCCAGCCTGGCCTTGGGCTCTGCCAGGGATCCAGGGACAGCCACAGCTGCTCTGGGCACCTGTGCCAGGGCCTGACACCCTCCCAGGGAACAATTCCTGCCCAATATCCAATTAAAATCCCCCCTCCTTTGGCTTAAAGCAATGTTCCTCTGTAAATATTACTGCTCCCGTTCCATTAACAAGGGGAGATGCCAAAGCCACAGAGGAGCGTTACCCAGGGAAGGAAGGCACGAGGCCCACGAGCCCCTGGCTGCTCTGCAGGGGATGGGGTGCTGGTCCTGGGCAGGGCACTGCCACCAGCCCCATCCCCAGCAGCGAGGCAGGAGCCCCCAGAGCCTACAGGAGCTGCTGAGGCTGCTGGATCCTGCTCAGAGATTGTTCTGTGATGATACCGCGAGGTCAGGGAGCTCAGCACGACCCCAGCTCTGGCCGAGCACTGATAATTCCGGGAGCAAAGCTCCCAATCTCCTCCCGGCCGCTGCGCTCGCCGAGCCCTGAGAGGAGGCGTCGGGCAGGAGCAGGGACAGGAGCAGGGACAGGCGGGATGCAAAGTGCTGCTGCAAACCAGGAGCCTCCAATTTCCCTCCCCTCTCCCTTTCCCGGGGAAGAAGGCAAATATGTAAAGTCAGAACTTCAGCATTCCAGTATGAATTAACGTGTTTATTTTTTACTCCCCCGACATTTAATTTTAGCATCTTATTTTGTTATAATTGAATTAATATGTGGGATGTGAAACCAACATTGCATCAGGTTTTAAAGTTTCCCGGGTGGGGGAATACAAACATGTGGTGGATCCTGGGGACAGGACCCCCTTTGCTGGCAGTCACCCTGGCACTGTGGAGGAGCAGGACCCCCCTGCCTGGCTGCCACCCTGGCACG
>VYXD01001225.1:17871-28427 GCA_013397195.1 Hylia prasina | reverse complement strand
AGGCCGCCCTGTGCTAGACGTCCCTCTGGCACTGTGGAGGAGCAGGACCCCCTTTGCTGGCAGTCACCCTGGCACTGTGGAGGAGCAGGACCCCCATGCCTGGCAGTCACCCTGGCACAGTGGAGGAGGAAGCACCAACAGAAGTACTCCAGGGGCGCTTTGCAAAGCACAAACACACCAGTGGCTGTGGGCAGCTCACACGGCTGTGTCTGGGAGGGACACATTGCAGTTACGGGCTAATTGCACCCCGGTATTAGATCCCCCAGCAGCCAAGGCACAGCATGCACCACCTTTCACACCCCGAGCGGGGAGAACAGTCCCAGCTGTTCCCCGGGGCAGCTGCCACCTCCCAAAGGCGATATCCAGCTGCAGCTCTGGCTGCCCTCCAGCACTCCTGTGCCCTCACCTGAAGGGCAGATGTCAAAAGCCTCTGAGCCAGTTGTTAGGGCAGCAATTGCTGGTGCACGTGTTAAGGGACAGAGGGCAGGTCACAGCACTGTCTGCTCCCACCCGGCCTTACAAACCCGTGAGTTTGAAGGTCTGTGCCTTTACTTCTGCAGTTTGCCTGGGTGAGAGCTGAGAGCGTCTGATCCCATCCCCAGACACAGATCCCATCCCCACAGGGAACCACAGACATTCCAGTTCTGCCCGGGGCAGCACCGGCACCGCGGCCGCAGCAGGGAGATGTGCAGCGCCAGGCACAGCCAGATGTGCAGTGCCAGGCACAGCCAGATGTGCAGCGCCAGGCACAGCCAGATGTGCAGCACCAGGCACAGCCAGACCTGCAGCGCCAGGCACAGCCAGATGTGCAGCGCCAGGCACAGCCAGATGTGCAGCGCCAGGCACAGCCAGACGTGCAGCACCAGGCACAGCCAGATGTGCAGCGCCAGGCACAGCCAGACGTGCAGCACCAGGCACAGCCAGAGGTGCAGGGCCAGGCACAGCCAGATGTGCAGTGCCAGGCACAGCCAGAGGTGCAGGGCCAGGCACAGCCAGATGTGCAGCGCCAGGCACAGCCAGACGTGCAGCGCCAGGCACAGACAGATGTGCAGCACCAGGCACAGCCAGATGTGCAGTGCCAGGCACAGCCAGATGTGCAGCCTCTCTCACTGCAAGGCCGCGCAGAGCTGCAGGAGAGCCCAGAGCCAAGAAATTAAGCACAAAGGAGTTCAGTGCCAGAAGGAAAAGCAGCGTCTGGGCTAAAGGAGGATGATAATTCCTGTGCCACAAAAGAAAAGCTGCCAGTTTTACCATGAATTAAACAAATAAATGTGACTATGGATAAATAAATAAGGGTGACCAATTTCCCCTGCGTCTGAAGGCCTGATTCTGGCACTGGATGTGCAATCTCTTATTGCTGTATTGTTCATAAAAACCTTTTACGAGTTACTTTCACACTCGATCATCCCTCACACCATTAATAACACTGGTGCTGTGCAAATAATCAACGATTAAATGTTTAGATTATCGAAGCCTCTTGCTTTCAGGGCTGAACATGTTACTTCCAAGCTGAACTGCTCCTTTCCTGACGGGCTGTGTTCTTCTGGAAGAACAAAATCTCATGGTGCTGTGTTTATGGAACATAAAAGAAACTACAACCTTGGGAAAAGGAAGATTATTCATAAAGCATGGCTTGTTTTGCCCATGCTTCTTTCCTTCCCAGGGCAGCTCAGACTTGTCGATGTTTGCTGTGTGCACCTTGTCACGTTGTGTTTGCCGGGGGTTCTCCAGCCCCCGTGCTCGGGAGCTGCTTCCCTGCAGGGCCGGGCTGTGCCTCCCTGTGCCTCCCTGTGCCTCCCTGCAGGGCTCTGCACATTGACACCGGCTCCCCGCACAAAGCCCTGTCCTCGGCTCTGTGCTCCCAGGGTCACCTGTGCTCCCAGGCTCCTTACCGAGGGCTTCTGGAAACCCCCCGGGCCTCCACATGAGGGACCCAGCACAGCTCCTGCAAGATCCACTCAGGGCTCAATTGCAGCGGAGGAGGGAGCCCTCCCCAGCTCAGGGTCAGCCTGGAAAAGTGAAGGATGAGGGGACAGAAGTGGCAGGAAAAATTCTATCACACCCAGCCAACAGGGGTCCGGGGAAATTTAGAGAATAAGGTTAATAAAAACATGGTGGAAAATAAATAGTGGGAGGAAGGAGAGGCATGAATCAGCATTTGTTTGTTTGTTTGTTTGTTTGTTTGTTTGTTTGTGCTGAGTGCCTCATTCACTGCTGGCCTGCAAAAGAGATATCCAAGGAAATGCCAACACCGTGCAGAGCTCATCCAGTGAGAAGCACGCAGGGCCAGGGGCAGGACTGGGGCAGGAGGCACCCCGAGCTCAGGGCTCCCCCGTACAGGTTTCACAGCGCCTGGGAAACCAACCCCAGCAAACGCCTGCATTTTCCACGTCCTCAAAGGCTGCCTCTGCAAATCCCACTCTTATCAAATCCGATTCTCCCCGTTAATGGCTTTGCTTGGCAGTTTTGGAGGACTAATGAGCTCACTAACAATGTTCTCCTGCCATCTTTTTGCTCAGAATGTTTAAATGATCTGGCTGCAAAACCCACGGTCATTACCAAGTACTCGTGATTATCGCTACTTTTTCTAATCACATTGTCAAGGTTCCCGAGCCTGTGTGCCTTCAAGGTGACCACAGATTCACAGCTACTTTGGCTTACTCTTCAAAAGTGACTACAACAGTGCTACATGCAGTAAATCACCCCTTGAAATGTATTTACATAGCAGACAGCACGTGTACAAATACTTCTCCCCAGCAGCACAGCCTGGTGCGTGTCCTCCCAGACAGGTCACCTTGGCCGGCACCTGCCTTTCAAACCCCAGCTGCGTGCACTGTGCTGGGACTGGCTCAAGAACAAGGAGAAAAGTAACAGATTTCGCTTCAGATTCTTCCAGAAACTAATTTATGTTAGTTAACAAGCAAAAGCTTCCAAGAACTGGAACTACATCCCACTGTTGCCAAAAGGAAAATAAAGATGTCTCAAATGCCATCATGGCAGGTTGGAAAAATGACCCTCCTGCAAGGCAGGGCGCAGATTGGCAGCAGACATTGGTCCGAGGCACTCTGAGCTCCAGCAGGACGGGCCCTGCTCTTTGCACAGGGCTTGGAGCTCATCGCCCTTAAAAGTCCCCTCCAGCACAAACCATTCCATAATTCTGTGATCACTGTGGGCCCAGGAAGCAGTGATTCCCACAGGGAGCCTGCTGGGACTAAACTGTTTTCCCCAGTTCCCAGTGGCCTGTGCCTGCACCATCCCCCCTCACTGAGCTCCTCATGCCTCCTTTCACCGACTAGAGACCTGATTAGCAAAATAATGTCATCTGCTCGTGCCAGAGGAGCCCTGACCACCGTCTGTGATGTCATTTCTGCCATTTCTGGTGGGCTCCTTGGCACAGCTCAGCTCTGCAGTCCCAGCTCTGAGCAGCCACCCTCCGACCACGGTGTCACAGCCAGTAATCAAAGCTCACAAATGTTCCAGAAATGAAACGGAGCTCACAAATATTCCAGAAAGGAAACAGACTTCCATTCACACCTCTTCTATGCCACTCAAATGCCAAACAATTCCACCCGTGTCAGGAGCTGGTTCACTTCCAGCACGGTGGTGATGTGCAGGCAGTTGGTCACTAATTAACCTAATTGCATGTGGAGTATGTGCCTGTGCACTTCCTGATAGAGATTTACCTGTGCCTGCCAAGACACAGAAAATGTCCAGTACAAGGTGCTGACAATGTTTGAAACTGAGCAGCTGAAGTTTGTCATGAACATAACAAATCCAAAGAGAGGAGCTACAGCTGTTTGTTGAGTTCAGCAGTGGGAACTCCTGGTTGCATGTACAGGAGAACTGGATTTCAAAGGAAAGTTTTGCTGTGCTTTGGCCTTACTCTGGGAGAAGTTCTGGCAAGAGGCTGTTAACAAAGATCAGCACCTAATTTCCCCACGAGGACTGATTTCCCCATGAGGACTGACCCGCTGGGAGCCAGTGCAGGACAAACTTGTGAGAATTTGGGGCGTTTTTAGGTGGCTTTTTCTCCCAGAAGACACGACCTACACACGTGGCTGCAAGCCTGAGGAATGCAAACAGATGAAGCCCTGGTGTGCTGGCTGTGCTTTGAGCCAATAACTAAATAATTAATTGTTAATACATGAATGAGGATGTCTGATGCTTTTTCATGTCTAGGCACGGCTGCTCCTGAGATCAGAGGGTATGTT
Organism: Hylia prasina; assembly: GCA_013397195.1. Taxonomy (NCBI): domain Eukaryota; kingdom Metazoa; phylum Chordata; class Aves; order Passeriformes; family Sylviidae; genus Hylia; species Hylia prasina. Next base: position 24,216 of record VYXD01001225.1, on the reverse strand, counting down.
TAAATTTAAAGGAAACACCATCAGCTGGCTGTGCTTAGGAAGACAATACCTGGGGCTCCAAGACCTAGCACTAATTTTGTTTTCCCATCCTGCTTAGAGAATAAAGACTGACTGTCATTTGTATGTTCCACAAAGGCATGAAGTCTGAGGCTGCAGTGCTTGCTGTGTTTTGCTGTGGACCGTTAGGATAAAAGTAGAATTACACACATCTGCAATGGCAACAAACTAGCCCAAACACATCTTACTGTTCAATCCTTTTGAAATTATGTTCAGTTTCTGGAATATGAACCACACAAAGGACCGAACAATGGGGAAATGGAAGGGAATGTGCATACGGTGCGATGCCTTTAGTATTCCAGGGTGGGACAGCAGCAAACAGAGTTTACCGTGTGCCCTTTCATTTGAAAGGCCACCTGCCAGCCCATTCCCGTTTTCCCTTTGCGGGGTTATCAGATGCATTTAAATGAAAGCTTTCCTGGGATACACGCTCATCCCCGGTGAGAGCAGGAGCCCGTTGGTGCTGTGGGGCTGCTCGGAGCCCTGCCCAGCACAGCCCTGCCAGGCAGAGCTGCTCTCCCAGCCTGGCTGGGAGCTCTAGATTAAACAGCCCATGAGTTTAAGAACTCTCCGTGCCCTGATTAAGCTCAGTCCAGCTGCCCCAGCAGCCCTTCCCACACCCCGAGCCTGACTCCTGCAGCAGCCAGAGCAGCTCCTGCCGCTGTGCTGGGTGTGGAGAGAGGCACGGGGAGGGGAAGGCTTTGCTCTGCTCCAGGGCAGGGCTGCAGCTTTGGCCTCTCTCCCGCCAGCAGGGCAGAGGGACGGCGGCAGCCCCCACACAGATTGTGCCTGGAGGATTTGCAGAGAAGCCTTTTGCTTCCTGCCACTCCACAAATAGCCAGAAGCTGGGGTTTAATCATTGCCCACTCAGCTCAGGCCAGGCACTGGATGTGTTCCTGGCACAGGAACGCTGTAGGGCTGAGGGAAATCCTACAGCAGCCACTGAATGCCCCCAGCACACGCTTGCACACACGTGCACACACACACACCTGCACACTCTCACCCTGCCCATCCTTTGACTCAGAAAGGCTTCAGCAAAGTCTCCAGCAGAACACCCCACCCACCTGTCTCCCTCTTCCTGGCCATTTTGGGAAGGAGACAAAACATTTCTGTCATGACAGGAAGTTACAGCACTTCTTTCTCTTGGGAAAATATCCTCCTTACACCCCTGGGGTTCATCTTTGCAATCTACCTGCTTCACCCTGCAAGATAGTACTGAAAACCTTCAGGAGATTTTTGAGGAGGAAAAACTAGAGGCAAACAGTCTTTGTTTTTATAATGATTATGTTTTATTTTGCGTGCTTGTTCTTCTTCTTACTCTTGTTGTTTTGTCTTGCTCTGCAGTCTCTTCCCTTCCTCAGTAAACAAGTGATTAATTGTGTTTGGCAGCTGCTGACCCTATCACAAGTGGTACTGAAATGTGGGCTTTATTAAACATAGTTTTAATGGTACCAGAGTGGCTTAGCAGTGTCCAGTGATGGATGATTTCGCACAGAACACCAAATGGATCATTTATAATTGTTGACTCAGCCGCTCTCCACACAAATGTCAAAGAGCCTCATCCCAGGAAGCAGCAATTCCGGTGGGCTGGCACTGAAAACTGGCCACAAAAGCCCATCAAAATGGACAAAGAAACTACCAAAAAGGGCACCAGATCTTCTTCATGCAGATCTCCCCGAAACTCACCAAGCTTCCCTGAAGTTTGTTTGCCTTAAATTCCACTTTAAAGCAATTTAGAAAGCTTTGTAATTTACCTTGGTGGATTCACAGTGTATCCCCAGTGGAAGGAAGCACCACAGACACAGAAGTGCTAAATGGATTCTTGTATCAGCACCATCACAGTGATTACCAAATAAATTTATAATTATGATACACTCGAAGTATGAGGAGGAATAAAAGATCAAACACACCTCTTTATCAGGGAACAGGAGCTGAAACTACAGACCATAACATGCTGTGCTGAGAGATAAAGATCATGTTACCATTGAATTTTTTATATCCTCCAAAGGTCAAATTCACTTCACCATAAAATTTTCAGTGTCACAAAACTCAGAAGTTGTAAATGTCTTTTTGTTCTGTCTAGTCATGCGCACAAATTATTGGAACCCTTAAATTGTTAGAACATCAAATAAAAAAATCAGGACGTGAAAGTTCTCATCTTGACATAAGAGTGAATATTTCTGACAATCTAATCCATTGGAGATGGTCATAATTACTGTAAAATTGCTTCTGAAACTAATTTGTTCATGCACACACAAATGAAACAGAAATACATTTCCCTTTTCTCTCTCTCTCTCTCTCTCTTTTTTTTTTTTTTTACAAGAAAGACGAGACACCGGCCTCCTTTGAATATCAGGGTCTTTCTTAGGTTTTGATCTTCTTTGAAATTTTCTCATCAAGGGCCTTGTTAAGGCAGCAGAGTCCAAGCCTGGGACCTGACAGAGCTGCAACCCAGACACTGGATTCAGCTGCAGGTCCAGATCTGGCTGCAGAGGTGCCCTGGGCTCACACCTGCCCTGGGCTCACACCTGCCCTGGGCTCACACCTGCCCTGAGTTCAGTTCCTTGCTTTTGGACACGTCATCATTCCCAGACACCTGCCAGGGTGCAGGGCTGGTGTTTCTGTGCCTTGGGAGAGAAAACAGAACCACAGAATCTCACTGGCCAGAGACCTGTGTACTGCCACTCGCTTCCCTGGCCTTTCTCAGGAGCTTGCCCCTGTCACCAAGCCTCTTTGGTCACCCCAGGTTGTTTCAGACTCTCTGGTTTCATGTTTTATTCCTTGGCTTTACTCCAGCTGTTTGCCACAGGACAGGAAGCACACTCAGTGCCTCAGCCTCAGGCGCAATTTAAAAGCAAATCTGAAGCATGTAATGAGTCACTGTACAGAGGTAAATGTTGTTTTCTCTCAAAAGCAGGGATTTGTGCGTGTGTATCTCAAATATTTATCCCATGTTTATTTCATATACTCTTAACTTCACAAACTGCAGATAAGGGAGTTGACTCTATTGCAGGTTTGTTCCTTAATAATGACAAATGTTACTTCTTTTCTAAGAATATTATCATTCCCTTGTCTTATTATTTCAACATCTTCTTTCTCTGCTGCTGATAGACGAAATTTAATTGAATTTAATACTGAAAACCACAGGCACAAGCCCATTACCAGCCTGAGCTGCTTGAGCTGCTCTCCCTGCTGTAGTCACTAAGCAGACAGCAGAGTTTACACCGAGGTGCTGACTCAGCAGACAGGGACTGAGATCACCCGGGTTTTTTACCAGCTCCAGACCCAGGATGTGAAGGCTTCAGCTCTGGCACGTTACCTGTGGCACGAATGAAGCCCTGTCCCTGCCACAGAAGGTGGACACTGCTGGCACTCAGCCTCAACAAGATCTCCTGCCTCATGCTGTCAAGCCCAAAGGCAGCACAAAGGTTCCTGTGGACTAAGGAATAGGTAAGGAGGCAAAAGGCAGGAGTTTGGATTTCCTTCCAATGCTGGGACTTAAAACTCCCATTTCAGGTGCACAGTACCTCCAGGAGGAGTACCAGCTTTTCCAGGAAGGAGAGATGGGGAACCAAGAGTTCCCCACGGTGCCTGCAGCCTGCAATATTCTTCTTGTCTCCACTAAAAAGATGAAGCAGATGCAACACAGAAATCTGCTAGATTTTGTTCCTAGGCTGGTATTATCTTCCAAATTATCTTGAAAGGAATCAGCTCATGCTTGAAACCAGACTGGTGGTTCCTTCCCCTGCCCGTGGGTGGCTGGGGAGTGGTCAGTACAGCGAGGAGCTCTTCAGAGTAAATCCCTACAGAAGGAACACAGTTTCTTGCAAGTCATGCTCCGGCTCGATGAGAACATCATCGGGCACAGTGCTTGATTGGAAATCTCAAGGGTGAAAAAGGGTGTTAAAATACTGAGCTGGAGTGTGTTCAGTCTTCCAGCATAAATTACACAGCTGTTTAATATTATTTACTAGTGTAAAATTGTGCTTAGAACATCCAGGCAAATCCAGAGAACATCCAAATGCACATATTTGATAGAGCTCTGAAAGAAAACAAGGTATGTACCAGTATCCATGACAACAAAGCCACCACGATCCGTGGGTATGTGAGCAAGACACTGCTTAGCATTATGGAAATGTTTAAAAGACTGCTGCTGTCGAGGGCAGAGCTGTTCATGCATATTTTCATGCATATTAAGTTTATTACCAATTCCCAATTAGGTGTCTTGGTGTTTGGTGAGGTTCGGAATCTGCTGGGAGGAGGGAGCAGAGGGGGCAGCCCAGGAGTGTGGGTGGCAGGCAGCATCCAGCTGAGGGAACCCTGGCTCTGCACACCCCTGCGGGTTCCCCTGCACAGCCCTGCAGGGCACCCCTGCACAGCCCTGCACACCCCTGCAGGGCACCCCTGCACAGCCCTGCGCAGCCCTGCAGGGCACCCCTGCGCAGCCCTGCGGGTTCCCCTGCACTCTCTTCCCGCACTCCCCTGCACACCCCTGCAGGTTCCCCCGCACTTCCCCCGCAGGTTCCCCTGCGCTCCCCGGCGCCCGCAGCAGGGTGAGCCCGGGGAGGAGCTGCTCGGTGCATCCCTGGCTGCCCAGGGCCGCGGCAAGAGACACGCGGGGCTGAGCAGCACCCGAGGTCAGCGCTGTCCTGCCCGTGTCCCCGGCTGTGTCCTGCCCACGGGCCCCAGCAGCTCCCCTGCGTGTCTGTCCCTGTCCCTGTCCCTGTCCCTGTCCCTGTCCCTGTCCCTGTCCCACCCCGCGCTGGCTCAGGCACGGCTCAGGTGTCGGAGGCAGCCTGCAGAGCCCAGGGGAACAGGCACAGGGGCTTCTCCACGCACAGCCAGGCTGGCAAGGTGACGTTCCTGGAGGGAAATAGAGCCCGTGACGTGCTAGGAGGGGAATGGTGTCAAGGAAAAACCAAACTCCTCTTAGTCCGGTTCTCCTATCCTGCTCCCAGTGTCGTCTTTCTGATCCACGGAAATCTGCCACAACAACGAGCCCCAGCTCAGAACTGCCCTAAACTGATGCCAAAGGAAAAATAAACTGGAAAATTCCGGGTAAGTCCCCCACAAGACCCACTGTTCTGCAGGAGGCACAGAAAGGAGGGAGGCTCCTGTGCAGGTGTTGTGGGCTGGTGCCGGGAGGAAGGGCTGGCTCCCCCTCAGTGGTTCTCGCCAAACTCAGCTCCTCCCCATCCCATCGGTGCTTGCCAAAACCAAAATTAGTTACTCACCTCTGGATTAAAGCAGCCAGGGCAGCCCTTCAGCAGCCCTGCAAGTCCAAAATCTGAGCGGGAACTGCACTGCAGGAACCAGAGAGAGGGAACAAAGACCCCTGAAACTTGGCCCCAGGTTGCTTTCCTGGGGTTTGCACTGTGGCTCCGCTGACCTTTCCCACCTGCGATGTGCTCACACTCACAAGAGCTCAGGGAGCTCTTCAGAGTAACCATGACGATACAAACATTGCGTGACACTGCAAGTTATCATTCCGCCAGAAAAGTCTCCCCTTTCAGCTGCTATTCACACGGGAAACTTTACATCCTGTCATTTATCTTTAGGGTAAATACTTCATTCCATTGCCTCGGCTTCATGACTCTTTATTTCTGACATAGGAGATTCTGAAGAGCAAAAGTGAGTACCTCTGTGACTTTGGAACAGAAATGATGCTGCTCTTTGAAACAAGGATCACTGGATAATGCAGGAGTGCAGTTTCTCTCTCAAATGTTTTCTGGGTTTTGGTGAGGTTATTTTCCCACAAATAGCTTTTTTATTTCCTGAGAAAAAGGCTGAGTGAACCCAGAGTGCCCGTTGGAAAATCTGTTGTTGTGTTTATGAACTATTCGATTGGCTGGAGATTGTGACATGAATAGCAATTTAGCAAAGGGACGGAAACAAACCATCTGCGTCTGGGTGGAACCACGTCTGCACAATGTCAGCTCAGGGCAACTTTTTACACAGAAAATGCAGTAATTATAACTGAGAACACTTCCATAATGGAGTCGTTAGCACGACCTTACCTCCAGCCATAGGAAGAAGCCATTAGGCGTTCACTGGATGGGTGCGAGGAGCACCAGTGTCCGTGCTGGCTCTGCAGAGCCACACACGGGACATTCCTGCCAGCACCCACAGCGGGGGGGACCAGGCGGGCAGGATGGGCTGGGACCCCCAGAGCCCACCCCGGGAGGGGAGCGGCCCCGCACCGCGGGGAGGTGCCGAGGGAACGGGGGAGGCAGGACAGGGCTGGGCAGGGACAGGGACAGGGACAGGGACAGGGACAGGGACAGGGAC
>VYXD01001225.1:4905-17113 GCA_013397195.1 Hylia prasina | reverse complement strand
ACAGGGACCCCCAGCTCAGCCCCAGGGGGGGCTCACAGGGACCCCCAGCTCAGCCCCAGGGGGGGCTCACAGGGACCCCCAGCTCAGCCCCAGGGGCTCACAGGGACCCCCGGGTCAGCTCCAGGGGGGGCTCACAGGGACCCCCAGCTCAGCTCCTGGGGGGGCTCACAGGGACCCCCGGGTCAGCTCCTGGGGGCTCCATGTCCTCTCGGATCCAGCATTCCCAGCATTTCCAGCGTGGCACAAATTAATTTAGCCCGCGGCAGTAAAGTACATTACAGAGGTGATTATGTTCTGTACTAGAGTGAATGCACCTTAATAAACCCCAGCCAAATGCATATAGAAGAGGTAACGCTACGGATTTATCTTTTTTTTCTGTATTCTTTTATGGCCTCCATTTGCTTTTGTTCTCTTTTTTTTATCCTTTTGGCTTTTATGTTTGCAAGTGATAAATTTTCCCATGTTTTACATTTTATATGTAGTTTATCTCTTTATTTTGTACATATATTGCATTGAAAATGGAATGAGTCTTTAGAATAATACAGCTGATATTGAATTTTTTAAATTGCTGTCGGGTATATACTGCATAAGGTGGTTATCTGATCTCCAACTTAATCACGGGGAAATATTGCTATGGGGAAAGCTGACGGAGTAACAATGAGACCCCTATGCTTTCACAAAATTTATTTAACTATAAACCTATTATAAAACATTAATACAGAATTCTCTTACTTTCTGCTACGTTCAGGTCAGATTTATTGTACACCATTACTGAATTCACACCAAAACTGAATTAATCGTGCAGTCTCAGAGGTTCCTATTTAAGTATATCAAGATATGCTCCTGCTCTCAGGATTTCCTGACTGCCAAAGTCAGTAAATACAAACAAAATTACCGTTTAGTCGGAGTTCAGAAGTGGAGATGAGAGGTGAGATAGAACATCAGGTATTTGTCCTGCTGAAACAATGGTTGCCCAAAGCTGAAGGACGGCCAGTACAGCCTGAAACATTCCCAGTACAGCCTGAAACATTCCCAGTACAGCCTGAATCATTCCCAGTACAGCCTGAATCGTTCCCAGTACAGCCTGAATCATTCCCAGTACGGCCTGAAACATTCCCAGTACAGCCTGAATCATTCCCAGTACGGCCTGAAACATTCCCAGTACAGTCTGAATCGTTCCCAGTACAGCCTGAAACATTCCCAGTACAGCCTGAATCATTCCCAGTACTTCGGAGAGCTCTGGAATTGCAAAGGCCACAGCCACCCTCACAGCTGCCAGAGAGGGAGGAGGCCCAGCACATTTCCACACTGTCACCTCATGCTGACTTTAAAAAACGAAAAAAAGGCATTTCTCAGGTACAAAACCAAAGTAACAGAGCAGAGACTGAGCCCACCTGGACAGGGCAACCCTTTCCCCACAGAGGGTACGATTATCTCAGCAGGGAGGACAAGGTTACAGTGCTGAGGCAAGTGAGGTGAACACTGGCAGAAAGGAAAAGCAAGTGCAACAGAAGATTTTAAATGTTAAATTTCCTTTATGTGTAATTTTTCTTAGAATATGGTAATGGTTCCTATAAAGCATCCCGGATTTGTTTTCCCAGACCTTTTTGCCCAGGCGTGTTGCATATTCCCAACAGAAGGGAGCGATATCCTGCAGCTGAAGAGAGCAGTGCCCAGCCCGCTCCTCCAGGTCTGCACTCCGGGCATGCCCCGGCATTTTCGGGGTCTCCTTTCCCCGTGCAAGGGGAGATCCAAGGTTAGCTCCCAGATTCCTGGCTGGAAGCGGGCTGTTTTCAGTGGGTTTTGCTGGTAGCAGCCAGCTGTGCTTTGGAGTGTGTTACATCTCAAGTCCTGCACCACTGAGGCTCCCCCGGGCCCCTCACGTTGATTCTGACTTGGTCATTCCCAGCTGAGTCCAGTGGGTCTCCAAGTCCTTGTGGAAGGGTACAGGGATGTGAAACCCCAACAGGAGCAGGAGTCCCACCATCAGAGCTGCAGGAAGCCTGTCCTGACCCTAATGTACCCCACGGCTAAAATGATGCACATTTTGACTGCTTCTCCAATTTCTGTCTCCTCCAGGGTTTATTTGTTAAGCAATGAGCAGAATTAACCACTGAATCAAACTGTAGGACATTTAACACGGGGTAGATTTAATGTCACCCATCAGAATAAACTCAGCTTCTCAAAATCCGGGCTTGCCTTGCAGAGTTGCCGAGGAGCAGCAGAGCTCAGCCAAGCCTCTGGCTGCCCTGGCCACTCCCTGGCAGGTGCCCTTGGGAGGGGCAGCCCTGCCCTGCTCCCCCCTCGCCTCCTGGGGGAAGGGGCACAGGGACCCCAGTGTCAGGGTGCCAAGGGCAGGGGCTCCCCCGCAGCTCCGGGTCTGCCTCACGTGCAAAACTCCACCCTGGACAACCAAGACTTCCACATTCAGAGCTTTAAAGTGCTACCACGACAAAGCTTCCGTCCTTCCCCGGCCCAGTCAAACTTGTAAGGACAAAGAAAAATGAAATTCCAGAGTGGCAGTAATCCTGTTTCAGTTAATGATCTCGTCTAACACTTGTTTGTGACAAAGCTCATCTCTTCCTCCTGAGCACTGCTCAGCTGCAGAATCAGGATCAATTTCAGGAATAGGAAAGAACATGTTCCTGTTTGTTTCATTTGAATTTCTCTTTTAATATGTTGGTAATATCTGCAATGCCCACTGCTGATGTAATATAGATCTAATTCTCAGCTCATTTAGCTGCTGCCTCAATAGGAACACAATGCCTTGTGGGAGTGATGATTAGAGAGCAACAGCAGAGATATAAAGCAGAGATAAATGAAATAAATTCCAGAAAAGTTACTAACAACATAATCTGTGGCCACATCAGTCAGCTGCTACTCCGATGCACTAAATGGCTGCTTAATTTGTTGGGTTTTTAATGATAGCCACATTATACAGCAGCGAGGAGGAGGAAAGCAAGCAAGAATGCAGAACTCACCCTCTCCTCCCGACCCCAATGTCATGGGAGTATCAAGTGTGGAGGAGATGGAGCCATAAAAGTGAATGGCACAGCACATGCCTCTCAAGCTGTTATCTGTTATCCACAAAGAATTAAAATGAGCTCGTTATTTCATATGTGCCAGAAAAATGGGTTCATCAGTATTGTGCTGAAATGCATTATGACTTACTGATTCCTGATCTCATGGCTGTTGTACTTATTTGAAAACATATTTATAAGCTTTATGTCAACTGCCAGCCATTGAATTTTTATTGTATATTACAGAGAGAAGTCTTATGTCTCAATTTGCATCTCTCTTAGAAACACGGAACCACAGAATACATAATTCTGTTCCTGTTTTATTTGGGAATGCCCGATCCCAGGCTCTGAGAACATCCCTCCCCAACACACCCAGGAGACTTCTGTCAGTCCCTGTCCCATTGCCTGCCTGTGCAGGCCAACACAGCTCCAGCCCCTGCCAAAAGCTGCACACTGAGCAAACAGTGACAGATCCAGGCTGCAGCTGAAGGGACCAAAATGCATCCCCAGCCCCCCCAGTGCCCCCCCTGCCCTGGCAGGGACACCTCCCACTGTCCCAGGCTGCTCCTGGGGCACTGCCAGGGATCCAGGGGCAGCCACAGCTGCTCTGTGTGCCAGGGCCTCACACCCTGCCAGGAACAATTCCTGCCCAAAATCCCATCCAGCCCTGCCCTCTGGCACTGGGATCCACTCCCTGTGTCCCGTCATTCCAGGCCCTTGTCCAGACCCTGGGCTGCCCCGGGGGATGCTCTCCTGCTTGCAGTGAACAAGCTGGGGAGGGGTGACACGTTGCTGGGCGCTGCTCCCCAGGGAGGAGCAGGAGAACCTGTCCATAGTGGCTTCAGAAGTCACCTCCTGCCATCCTTGTGTGTCCCCTCAGTGCTCGTGCTGATTTCCTTTGTCTCGTCTTTTCCGGCTGAACACGTGCCCAAGTTCCATTACTGTAATTCTGGAAATCTGTAAAGGCTGTGAACCAAAATCTCCGCAAATATTTGTGTTAATGTTTAATGAATTTGCTTCAGCTGTGTTTACCCTGCTTTGTATTCCCATCCTCCAACACTCAGGCATGGAAGTCTGGCAAATATGACTCAAGGCTAAAGCAGTGCTCAAAACAAGGATTTCCTCCCCAATTTCATGCCCAGCAGTGTCCCAGCAGCGTCCCAGCACTGCTGACCCCTCCAATCAAATTAAAAATTCCCTGTTCAGACTTCAGAGCAGTGACCAAGGTCAAGGCCAGGCTGGATGGGACTTGGAGCAACCTGGTCTGGTAAAAGGTGTCGCTGCCCATGGCAAGGGGGGATGAGATGAGCTTTGTGGTTCAGGGTTAGGGTCAGTCCAGCACACCGCAGTGACCCGGGGCAGGAGCACCATGACTCTCCCAGCTGGTGTGAGGGGCTGCAGGAATGACTGATGTTTGCAGACCACTGTGGAAAAGGTAAATTCCTTTGCAGTGCTGGCACCTTCTGCGGGGTGGAAGCAGCAGACGCCGCCTCCCCCGCAGGCCGGGCTCCTCTGCCTGTCTGTTCTCCTCATGGAGGGTCACAGCATCTTCCCAACACGGGCTAACCCACAAGGGCACGTAATTATATAGATGACATCGTTTGTGTCACAACTAATCAGAGTCGGTGCTACAGAAGAATCTCTTCTGAAGTGAGAGGTTAACGCGTCGTTGGTGTGAATGACAATGTGTGCAGCCGTGGAGAGAAAAATCATAGGCAGTGGGTGTTGGACCCACTCCAGAAATCTGGTTTTCAAGGAGAGAATTAAGCTGAACCGGTGACATTCCCAACTGCAGAAACACAAAAATACATGTGTTTTTCATGGATTTGAAGTAAGAACAAAATAAATCCGTCGAACTCCAGTTTAGTCACAAGTGGTTAAGATCCGTTCCACATCACGATTTTTCCAGCAAGAGGCAATTGGAGTCCTGTTCTCCTGTTGGAGAGCAGTGGGGGCACACTGCATATTCCTTTAGTCACACTGACTAGCTCCTCACCCCACTATAATCAATGTTAAAACTCGGATCAATAGGACTATTTATGTACCGTAAGTTGGGTTCATGCATGAAGGTCACCCATGAATCAGGTTCTAACAGTGCAATAAAGGTCCAAAAATCCCATAAATGTTAAACCATAACCACCTGACCTAAACCTGCTTTTGAAGGCAAACAATCCCCACTCTCTGTAATAAACATGGTGAAACAAAATAGAAAGGCTCTCCACAACAGGGTGTTTGTTCCCATTTGCTGTGCAGCTGGATCAAGATAAAATACTTACTGCTTGCTGTAGCCCAGAGGAACACCTGCCCAGCATCCTGCCAGCCTTTAGTTCCCCCTGCTCCCATTGCTTTGTACTCTATGGAATACTAAAAGTTTGATTCATGCTTTCCTATAGTGTTCATACATATTTTTCTTTAATAGAGGAACTAAAGCGTGAGTGGGTTGTGTTTCATAAGACAGATTCATTGCCAAGTTAACATTAGATGTTATTTTAAAAACTCATAAATTTGACAAGTGGTGTGGCTGGATAAGTCTCAATAAGGACATTTTGTTTGCTCTGAATGCCAGGCAGAACTGATGGTTATGATTCCAGACTTACAACAGCAAATGTGTTCGTCTGCCTCATCATTTGTGCAAGGAGATGGAGAGCAGCAGTTTGTGCTGAGGCCCAGCAGAGATGGCAGAGGGAATGAGCCCTCAGATCAGCTCCAGGGGTGGCACTGACTGATCCTTGGGAATGGGCTGGAGGGAAAAACAGCAAAAGGTAAAACTCTCTTGAGACAACTTGCTGATGGTGAATAAAAACAAAAAAATACTATTAGGAGCACAAAGGTACCTGGGAAAGCTCTCTGCTGCCTGGCTCCAAGCATGTCAGTGCTTTATTTAACCCAAAAAAGCAAGCAGTGGCAATGTTAAAAAGCCACATTCCCTGTGACTGCATCCACCTGGGCTGTCCAGGTGAAATGTCATCATTTCCAGAAACTGTCGTTTTTCTCCAGCTGCATCTCAGGACCAGGGATTTGCCTTGTGGCAGTTTGTGCAGCACGGGGGGAGAGGAGCCCTTGTTGTTTGTGAGAGCAGAGGGGTGAAGAGGCACTGCTGACACAGCAGTCATCCGGGCTGTGGCAAGAGACATCCATTTCAAAATATTTGTATTTCTTTTCAAACGAGGACCACACACAACTGGTGCTTCAAGGACGTGATCTCAGGTTTTGGTGCTCTTGGGGACAAGTTCAGAGCCAGGCATGTGGGGCAGAACACGTTTTCATCAGACATTTTCCTTTGTGTGACAAAGGAAATGACAGCACAGCTTGGTCAGTGCCAGGCTCGTGTCACAGGCTGTCCTGCCTGTTGGGGGAAAAGAAAGGACTCGTCCCTGAGTCGGCAGCCCCAGTGAAAGCCTGTCCCCAAGCAGGATTCCACAGGCTCAGAGCAGAGGCTCCTGGCTAAATGTGGCCTCCCAACTCACATTTGTCCTGTTCCCATACAAGGAGAAAGTTTTCCAAAACATACCTTAAATTTGTCCCTCTGTAGGCGTAAAAACAGGAATTATAATAAATCCCTGGCTCAGCCTGTCCTGCAGGACAAACTTTGCAGGAGGGAATGGAAAGGACACTGCTCTCAGAGCCTGATGTGGGGTGAGCTGGGGCGGAGGGGAGCTCAGCCCTGTGACCGTGCTGGTGTCACCAGAGCACGGGGGCAGGAGCTCCCACAGCCCCAGCCAGGGGGGACAGCACCCGGGCCCTTCCCAGGCCCCCTCTGGAGAAGAGAGCTCCGTGTCCCAGCCGGGCCCCGGGCTGCAGGACAGCCCCTGCAGGACCCAGTGCCACAGACCAGGCTCATGGGTGACTCTGCCTTCCAGCAAAACACACCCCAGGCCTCCTCTCAGTGCTATCTCCAATGTAATTGTGCAAAACCACCTTGCTAACCTCGTATTGTTCAGATTAATTTCAGCAGCATCAGCATATTGGCAATTCACTTAACTAATTATTGAATGTGTTTGTTTTCTTTTAAAATATCCCCAATAATAATTGTTGCTCTCTTGTTATAAAAGATGCCAGAATCTATTTCAATTATTATTACTTTTAGAGTATAAATGACATTTTTAATATCCTCCTGGCTCCTTATTACCACAGGAAATTGCCACAGGAGTCCAGTATCATCCTTTCTGTAACTGATATTCAGATTCTTCTCATTTCTCCCCTGACCTCACCAAGCACTCCCAGAGCAGCAATCACACCTGACCAGGGAAATCATCCTGTCCCATTTTACTGCAGGGCAATGACAACAGCAAGACTCTTCTGTAGGACAAAATTTCTGACCAACAGTAAAAGCAGTATTAGAAATAATCTTTAAGGTCCCTTCCAACCCTAGAAGCCACCCTAGGATTCCATGGCTCAGTGATTCTCTGCACGGGTCTGCTGTGCCAAGAGCACGAGGCTCATCCCCCGTGTCCATCAGCAGGGTCACAGCTGCTCTGCAGAGGCCACAGTGGCCAGGGCTTCCCATGAATGCTGAGCTGGAGAAAGAAATATTGAAAGGGGAATGGGAACTTGGGCCCTACTGTCACGAGGGCCTTTCATAAAGTTGCTGGGACAAATCCCCATCGCTCCACTGGCTTCTCCCAGCAAATACAAGGCGGGTGAGTAGAGTGGAAAGTGTCCCCTCATCTGAATCACATTAAAATTTGGGTCTAACAGGTGTTGGTACAGCCAGAGTATCATCTCAGAACAGCAACTAAAATCAGAAAACGCAAGGAAATTAAGAATCAATACACAAAAATAACACACTGGAGAGATGCATTGAAAAGATCCACTTTCAGATGCTCCTTTTGGTACCTGCATCCGCCTTGGCAGCGCTCAGGAGGTCGTCTGTTCTCACTGGGACTGGAATTCTGCCTGTGAACTGAAGTGAAAAGAGTGGAGCTCCACGCTTGTGATATGCTGGTCATCCCGAATTTCTCACCTCGCTGCCCAAATTGCTTTCTAAGGACCCAGCCCAAAGCCCGTGGAAATAAACAGGAGTTTTTCCAAGATGTGCAGCGACTTTGGATGGAGCCTGGCCTCTCGCAGGGCCTGAAAGACATCAGTGCACAGGAATTGAGTCATGATTTTATGAACTGGATGTTTTATGAATAATGTTCTCAGGCTGAGCCCCTAAAGCGCAGATGAGATTGGTTTTATGCAGCTCTAATCACAAAGCCCAGTGTCTCTAATCAGAGAAATGCATTCTCCTTCCCCCACAGCGGGAAGGTCGGACCTCCAGCACATCCCTCCCTGCAGCACAGGCTGGTCCCAGCCTCACTCCTGATTTATTGCTCCTGCACTGCCCAGCTTATCCCCACAGTGGGCTGTCCACAGGCTGGGGTGGAGATCTGGGGGGATAAATGCTGAGGGTCCCCTATGTCTGCTCCACCTCCAGCCCCTCTGCAGAGGTGAGGGACGTTCCCATCCCTCTGGGCTGCTCCAGCCACCTCTGCACACACAGCCCTGCTCTGCCTGTCCATGGAATAACAGAGGTTTTACCCATTTTCCACCAGCCTTTTCCTTAGCCTGATTCTCAAACACAGCCCTGCTTGCAGAGTCCATGGCCAGCTGCTGCACTTCAAAATTACTCAAACCACTGTCAGCTGAGCTCAGTAATTAAACATGAGGTGGCATTAGAAAGGAAGACTTTAAGTGAAGCTGGCCCAGATTCAGCATCACGATATGGATTTAAAGCACAAGACCAAATCCTGTGTCCTACATGGCCTCGCAGCTATTGGGATGCATCTCTGAGCTCCTGCCAAGGTGGACAGATTTCCACCTGAACTTTGTCACATCCTCTTGTAGGAGATCTGCCCTGAACCCGGAGGGTTCTGCTGTAACTCCTGCAGCTGCACGTGCACCAGCAGCACTGGCAGTGCCAGGCTGGCCACTCTGAAGGAGCTGCAGCAGTGCTCACAAACAGCTCCTCTGCTCCCTCAGGGAGTCACATGCAGCTGGCAGTCAAAATTAGCTGTGCAGATAAAAAGCTACCAGGACTCTGTGCCTGGGATGGACTGGCACACTTCTATCGTGTAATCAGCTTTACAGACTGCAATCTGGGCTCCTCTCCCTTCTCTCCCTGCTTTCCTACTGAACCAAGCTCACTCAGCCCTTGCTGGCAGTAACAAGAATCTGTCTGAATCCCAAAGTTATGCACACATGAAATCAAAGACACTGCTCCCAGGTGAACCGGCTTTAATGATGCTGTTTGTTGACATCACTGAGAATAAGACTGCACCTGCCTGAGCAATACTTCAGCTGCTTCCAGAAGAGGAAGAACTAATGCTGCAGCCCAGGGATGTGCTTTGCTGGCCACACCAGGGACAGGGGAAACAGCAGAAGGAACATTGCTGTGCTCCATTCCCTCCCTTCTTCAAACTCTCTCATTTTCTTATTTGTCCCCTCTTCTTCCCCCAGAGACCATTCATGGCTGTCTGTTTGCTGCCTTCTCCATTCCTGAAATTATTCCCATCCACATGGTTGCATTGCACATCCTTTCCTAACTCTGGGGCTCAGAGCTGGGGCTTTTGTCACACATTGTGACTTCCAGAAAAGTATGGCCCTTGCTCAGAGAGCTCCAGGGGCTGCAGCCACAGGGGAAAGCCACTGGCACTGCCTGTGCCCTGCCCCACACTGACCCTCCACCAAACCCTGCTCCAGGGCCTTTCCCAGCCTCACAGTGCTCTGAAACTCCCAGAAAAGCACATTCCTTTATCTCCCCCCTGAAACTGCAGCTTAGGGGTCAACGGCTCCTGCTCTGGCAGGATCTGCCTCACCTGCTCTGGCACAGCCTTGTCTGATGAGGCTGTGCTGGGGCAGAGCAGTGCCACGGTGGTGAATAACTGGAACCAGGGCTCTGTCAGCTCAGCCCCCCGAGAGCAGGAGCAACCCGTGCCACAGTGGTGAATAACTGGAACCTGGGCTCTGTCAGCTCAGCCCCCCGAGAGCAGGAGCAGCCCCTGCCCTGGCTGGGCACACAGCTCAGCCCCCCAAGAGCAGGAGCAGCCCCTGTCCTGGCTGGGCACACAGCTCAGCCTCCCGAGAGCAGGAGCAGCCCCTGCCCTGGCCGGGCACACAGCTCAGCCCCCCGAGAGCAGGAGCAGCCCCTGCCCTGGCTGGGCACAGGCAGCACGGAGCCCAGACCTGCTCCCCAGGCACCCCTGCTCCCCTCTGACTGGGGTGTTTCTTTTCAGGCTGACACATAACACCAGCTGAAGTAACCTGGGATGAAAACTGTTCCTGATGAAAGATGTTTCCAACTCAAAACACTTCCATACCCTTGAAAAGTGTGAGAGTTAATTTGCAACCATGTCTGTGCAAGAGGTGACAAAACAGTTAAGCGAGGAAATAATAAAGATATTACCATCCTCTCTCGAGGATCTTCTGTCTCTAATTTAATAGTTTCAGGCTTTTTTAAAGCATTTGCCAGCACAGTTTTCTCACTTTAGCTGGGCACAGCTTGTGACCTCCATCTGAGTCGTGTCAAATCACAGCACTCGTGAGCATATGAATAAAAACCAGTTTTCTTTTGCCTCAGCGTTCTGGGCCCGTTTGCTCAGCTGGGGCAGGGCAGGGTAGGGAGGGGCCCTGCAGCTGCCCAGACCTGGCATTTCGGGTCCCACCTGGGCTGCAGTGGGGACTCTGCCCAGCCGAGAGGAAGAGCTGCATCCTGGGGGGGTCACCCAGCCCCCCGAGGGTTCCCCACGGCTGCACCACACCTTGGGGTGGGCCACAGGATGTGGCAACAATCCCGGTGCCTAGGAGCACCCAGGCAGGATGTTTGTCCAGGGACACAGGGAAAAACTGTCTCTATGCAAAAAGGAAAAGGAGGGATCAAGAAGGCAAGAAGTTTCACCCACAAAAAACCCAAGTAAATGACAAAAGCATCAATAAATCCCACATTATTCCTATTCAAATAGGACCCGGACCCCTGCTGCTGGCTGATTGCACTGACGAGGATCAGAGACACAGACAAGGAAACAGAAAAGGGCTTTTTTACATCTCCACCTTTATTAGGCAAGAAAAATAGCTCCAAGTGTAGGTGCTCTTCCACGGGACTGCTGTGCTGATCCGTGACATTCTCCCCGTGCTGTCCTGCCTTGACTCAGAAGTTTGAATAATTGCAGTATTTCACCTTCCTGCAGGAACCCGCTGACTGCACTTCTCCTCACACCTGGGAAGAGCCTTACGTGTGTCAAAGAAATATGTTTGGAGGGGGGTTTCCCTACAAAGGCTGAAGAAGAGGGAACATAGAAATATTCCCTCTAGACTCTCATTCCTTAGATCACCTCGTGTCAGCAGCACCCTGTTGCCGGGGCTGTCAGGAGACTCTGCAAGGAGCCAAACCTCAGCCCGCCCACAGCCAGCAGAGAGGGCTGAGGTGGATGTGGGGAGCAGGGCTCCAGCACCCTCCACACTCACCGTGTCTCCAGTTCTCCCGGCACGGAGGTGGGAACAGCCCAGGTTCGTGCCAGTTGTCCTTTCCAGGACTGTGGGTGTCTGCGTGCACCAGTCCCAGCTGCTGCCCTTCCTTACCCCTCCTGGAGCTGCTGCCGTGAATAAGCAGCCACGCTTTGACAAAGTTTGCGTTTAAAGCATAATTAGTCCTACAGGCAGAATTCTCTCCCGTTTCAAACGCTGCTTCCCCAGCTGTACTTTGCAGATTTATGATTTCAAAAGCAGCTGATCACAGCCTCTACTGCAGCTCGAGATATGAGGGGCTTGGGCTTAATGACATTCAAAACCTTATTAAAATACGAGCAGAGAGAGACGCAGTACATGATCCTCCATTTTCTTTGTTTTGTGCGTCTGTCACAATCTAAAGATGTGAGGGAAAAAAAAATCTAACACAAACACAGACTTTATCAGGAATTCTGCTGGGATTCCATAGCATGTAATCTTTTTTTCTTGCAGAGCTTTATTTTTGTAATGAGCTAAAACACACTCAAGTAAGCAAGTTTGTGAAAAAGACATATTGTACATGTGGCTCTATGCAAATATTTACTTTATGTAATATGCTATTTAGAATAGTTATGCAACATTAACATTTGAATGATATAGTAAATGTAGTTTTAACCTTAAGTTTTAGTAAAATTTGTGTGTAAGGTATTTTCTTTAGCTCGAGAGAAACAGACCAGGAAGAATGTTTCCCAGAGATAAGAATT